>JAWWLT010000218.1:0-20059 GCA_035040995.1 Premnoplex brunnescens
CTGGATGATTCTCTTGGGCAGATGGTGTGACTCTTGGGGATGGTCCTGTGCAGGGCTGAGGGTTGGACTTGATGATCTTTGTGAGTCCCTTCCAACTTGGCATATTCTGTGATTCTGTAATAAAGTACCAAAATGCTGCCAAGAAGGGAAAGAGCACTTCTTTGTTGCAGCGGATCATGAAATCATGAAAGGCTGTACAATAAAACTCAAAACAGTAACTATTGCTGTATTTGGAATGAAGCAGACATTGTATGTTCATTTATGTGATGCTGTGCAAGGAATAGAAAGTTTTAACTTTTGTAACAAAGGATATTGTCAGAGAGCTATTAAAATATCTTAAAATCAGCCTGCTTGAAAAATTTAGACTCAGGACTCCAAATTAGACAGATTAATGTTGCCTTTATGTGTGGTCTAAATCAGTGCGAGGTAAATCATCTCCAGTGTGAAATCTAGACACATATGTTATGGTTGTGATGAGTCTGTGTTTTGCCTTTTGCAGTACTTAATGTTTTGGGATATAAGTAATGTTACTGAAACCATGTATTTACTTTTGCAATAGAAGTCTGTCTTGTTGTGTATTGTAGTCTGGATTCGGACTGCCAATAAATAGGGTATCCCAGGCTAGGCAAGGCAGTGCCTGAATTAGCATTCATTAGCTTAGAGGTACAGCACGTGACATGTGGTAGTGTGGTTATGCACGCAGTCATGGGAAATGCTGTTTGGAGGAGGACTTAGTGGGAATAACTGTCTTGGTTTCAGATCTGTGTTTGGTGGGAAGGAAAAAACCACTAGCATGACCAAGGGCTGGATATAAATATGCAACTAAATAAGTACTGGGCTGATTTTTGCTTCTGTAGTTTAGGGAGTTGGGAGAGTATGTTTGGAGCGTGTGGCAGGAGGTAGAAGTAAGTAGTATGTGCCTCAGGTAGGAGTAAGGTGGCATCTGCTCTTGTGCTTTCACTCCCCCAACCCCATTGTGGAAAATGAATTTTCTGACAGAATACTTGGAAACACAGTTCTTAATGAAGCACTTGTGATGGGTGCCACAGGTGCTGGCTGGAAAAAGGTCTGCTTTGGCCTGATGGCATGTATAAGAAGTGTTTTGAGAATGGGTGCTGTTAGGTATGCCATGCTGCAGGGCTTGACCTAATCTAAGGAAGTAACATTCAGGAATTCGAACAGTCTAGTGACTGAGACGATGTGATTTCCATCTTTTGAAATTGTCCTTTCATAGTGGGAAAGGTCAGACATACTCATCACCTCCTTACCTAGTAGCTTTTCTGGCTGGCTGGGTCTCTGCACAGAGCTACTTGAGTGTCCTCCTCTTCCAAGTGCTGCTGGCTCTCCCAGTAGCCTCTGTCTGCATCTCGTTTGCATTGCACCTTTTGAAGTAACATTTCCTTCTTTCCTATGGCAGTGCTACAGAACAGGAAATGCTTATTTTCCAGTCACCAGTGGTGTCCCCCAGGGATCACTGTTTGGCCCCATCCTGTTTAATATCTGTGCTGATGATCTGGATGAGGGGATTGAGTCTGTTTACCATCAGCAGATTTGCAGATGACACCAAGTTGGGTCAGTCTCAGTCTGATGGAGGGTAGGAGGGCCCTGCAGAGGGACATGGATGGGCTGGACTGATGGGCTGAGACCAATGGCATGAGGTTCAACAAGACCAAGTGCTGGTCCTACCCTTTGGCCACAATAACCCCATGCAGCACTACAGGCTGGGGACAGAGGAAAGTGCTCCAGTGGAAAAGGACCTGGGGTGCTGGTCAAGAGTGGCTGAACACGAGCAAGTGTGTGCCCAGGTGGAATCCTGGCTTGTATCAGGGACAGTGTGGCCAGCAGGACCAGGGAAATGGTTCTTCCCCTGTACTCAGTACTGGTGAGGCCACACCTCGAGTGCTGTGTCTGGTTCTGAGCCCCTCAACTTGGGAAGGACATTGAGGTGTTGGAGCGGGTCCAGAGAAGGGCAACGAAGCTCATAAAGGGTCTGGAGCACATGTCCTATGAGGAGTGGCTGAGGTTGTTTGGCTTGGAGAAGAGAAGGCTCAGGGTGACCTTATCATTCTCTACAACTTTGTGAAGGAAGGGTGTAGCCAGGTGAGGGTTGATCTCTTCTCCCAGACAACCAGCGCCAGGACAAGAGGGCACAGTCTCAAGCTGCACCAGAGGAGGTTTAGATTTTGACATTAGAAAGAAATTTTTCACATAAAGGGTGATTAGACATTGGAAAGGGCTGCCCAGGGAGGTGCTGGAGTCACTGTCCCTGGCAGGGTTTAAGGAAAGATGGGATGTGGCACTCTTTGCCATGGTCTAGGTGACACGGTGGTGTCCCGTCAAAAGTTGGATTTGATGATCTCAGAGGTCTTTTCCAGCCTAGCTGATTCTATGGTTCTGTGATTTTTAAAGTTTGTAGAGAGCTGTTTTCATGCAACATTCATATAAATTGTGCCCCATCTTAATGCAACTTCATAGGACTTTAAAATAAACCCCAAAATAATGCATTAACATGTATTTCAGTGTATTTCTACTTGCTTGGCATAATTAAAATATGTTGGTAGAGCTTTCCATTGCACTGTACTCTATTGAATCAAACAACCTTAGGGGAGGACTCTTCAGACAGAATTTATGATTAAAGTTAGCTATACCCTGTCTGAACAGCAAAGCTTATTTTCTGAAGTCTGCAGACCCAAAGAGCTCTGGCAGTATTGTGCTGTACCTACTGTGCAGCTAATCCAGGGAAGTACTGGTAAGAATAAATGGCACGCTTCAATTTGGTTTTGATTATTTTTCATCTTTCACAGGAAGTTTTCCAGATATATAACTGATATTCATAAAGACCATGCTGAAGTTTTAAGTAAATAAAACAAAATCGATTAGTAGATGTGCACTTAGAATTTAGAAGAATTTTTTTTTTCCTTATTGCAGGAATTGAGATAAATATTGCATTTAAGACATGGGAATTGGAGTCAGAAACTTAATTATCTTCCTGAAATGCCAAAGATTATAACCTTCCTCCAGAACTCGTAAAACTAATAATGATTTTGAGCATTCGGAAATCCCAATGCTATGTAAATATCAGCAATCCAGTGTACAAACATAATATTATATTAAAAAATAACATTAGTAGCCAAATATGCGTCTAGGTTTAAATGCCGGAGAAATCAATTGGTGATGATCATGTCATGCAGAAGGGTTGCATTGTGGGTGTTAGCAGCTAGCTCAAGGAAGGGTGTTGTGTGGGATGCTGTTTGCTTCTTGTTTTTTTTTTTGTTTTATGATATGGATGATTATCACAGCTTCCTGCATGGAGAGAGTGACTTTTGAAATTAGAGATGCTATGATAATGCTGGATGCTGGATGTGAGAGAGCGTGGCTGTTTCTTGCAAACATGTGGGCCAGTTTCCATATTTCTCCACTGCTTCATACTATTTTGAAGCCACTGCTGCAGTCCTGCAGCTTTTCCTTCCTTCTCAGAGGGTATAGCTGGACAGAGATACTCACATGGGTCTCAACTGAATTATCATAGTACTGCCTTACATGGCACATTTGAAATGATAACAGAAAAAACTGCAGAATTTATAACTATTGAGGAAAAGTGTTAAGTTCCTGCTTTGAGTGGGGTCTCTTATACAAATGTTGAGACCTTGTCAGGATGTCTGAATTGTCTCCCTGTTTGTATTCTCTGTGACATGCACAACAAATTCCCAACAGTGCCTGATGCAGAGCTCAGGAGTCTCTGGCTGGTGCTCTGGTCCTGGTCTGTAGACAAAAGTTCAGGTTATGTTGCCTAGATGATGTCATAAATTACTTTCAAAAGATGGAGAGTGTCAACATTTTTTTTTTTTTTTTTGCGTTGGTTTTAGTTTCTTTGTTTGTTTTTTTGCGTGTGTTTTGTTTGTTTTTGGTTTTTTCCCAATACAATACAAGAGGTTTTCTGACTGGTTTAAGAGGACTTTAAAACAAATATAAAAGATGTCTCAGACTTACCCCAGATACAAAACACTAGGAGAACAAGGTGCATGTGGTGTATAAGACACAAAATGCAGGTTCCAGTCATTCAAATAAATGCATCTATTTTAAATTTCTCATTCCAATCTAGATTATGCTTAATGAAATATTGAAGTACTGTATCCTCTAACATGATAATGTTTATAGGAATAATTTATAATACCTCATAACACATCTTAATTATGTAATATTTTATCCAATTTCTTGCAAAAAAATGTACTAGTGAAGTAGGAAGTGTCAGTGATTTAGTTCTGAGCACTAAAACTGTATGTGAAACAGATGTATCTCACTTTACTCAGAAGTGTGCTTAGCATACAAAGTATTCCTTCCCAGATATCAGGCAGCACTCCTTCCCTACTTTAAATTTAAGTACATAAAGGATTGATACAGGAGGGAAATATAATCATTTGTGCAGGTACTAAGAAATCTGAACACAACTGCTTCACTCTATAGGAAAATATGAGAAGGAGTTACATAATAGCTGCTATAATTCAAAGCAAAGGAAGTCTCCTCAGGGGTGATGTTAATGTCTACAAGAGTAAGAACAAACTTCAAAGACAGTCTGGCAGAGCGCCACATCCCATCCCCAGTCGTCTTTCTTAAAAGCATGGGCCCTGACCTCTCATCCAAGCAGGAGAACTTGAAAAATGCATGCACAGTTGATTTTAAAAGCCATCCAGAATATACATCCTTTCCAGGAAAAAATGGAGATGTTGGAGAGTGAATGGGATAAAAGGGTCTATGCAGTCTTTCAGATTTCATCCAGGCATTTCGCCTTTCTGAATAGTCATTTGGGCATTCTCTTGCTCCTCCTCGCACCTCAGCAACAATAAAAATCATATTCCTGGAACACATTAAACCTGGAAATTCATAACAATAAGGAATATTTGATTGAACAGCAAATTGGCTTCACGTGGGATTGTGTTTTCTCTGAATGTATTCATCCTCCCTCCTAATGTCTGAGGACAGCTGTATGCTGAGATTTCCTCAGGTTTTGAATTCCTTGTCACAGTCCTTGTCTGACTGCACACTAGTAGTGCAGGCTGCCTTTTCTGACTGCACAATAAAAGTGCTAATGCTCTTATGCCTTCAGTGTGCATTTGTCTGAGCAGAGTGATGGTGGCACTGGACTGCAAAAAAAACCCAGTATCTGGCACTTCGGTTTTGTTTTGCAGAAATTCTCAGAAACAGAACAGAGCTCAAGCTGTGAAAGCTCATCAGTTACTGGAGCATGTAAATATTCTTTCTTTTTTTTTGTAAAAAAAAAATTTGGAATCTGTTTCAATGTCTACAATGTTGATTGAGTAGTCTTAAGTACCCCAGAAAAATACAGCCACTTTCTAAGAAGAGATCTTATTGTTTCTGTCTCTGCTCAGATTTTGCTGGAATAGCTTCCCTCTGTATGACACTGTTGTTTTGTTTTGGGCTTTTTTTTTTTTTGTTTTACATTTTGACATTATCTTTACTACTATAGGCCTTATATTGCTCTTCTTCCACTACTTTGAAAGCTCTTTACTGTAAAAGGTGTGCTTAAGTGAAGACAAATTTGGCACACACATAATTATTTTTCAGTCTATGCCATCAACTGATTTGCAGTCACCATTAACAGGAATGTGTCTCAGGGCGTTGGGGATGATGAAATCTTTGGGAGGCTAAAAGTGACTGCTGGAGATGAAAACCTCAGAAGAGTAAAAAAACGGGCATGTTTGCATTGTTATGGCTGCTTCACCATGTAACAGAGTGGTTTTGCTGGGACGGGCAGTGAAGTTTCACCCCACAGCAAGCAGCAGCTTTTGGGCTGGGCTGGTTTAGTGCTGCTGTGCTCCAGTCTTTGCAGTGGGGTAAGATGCCCTCAGCAGAGAGGCAGGACGAAAAGGGGCGAAGAGAGGCTTTTGAAAGTGGTGCAGCTAGTTGGCCTTCAGTTTGCAAAGTCACACTTAGAATTAAGATATTTGATCTTGGTGCAGGGTGAATTAAGCATTACACTTACCAGTAATCATCCATTTCTAAAACTGCTGATTTAGCTTTTAATGCAATTGAAAAGCACAAGCAACAACAGTCGTGGGGAGATGGAGAGAAAAAAAAAAAAACCCCAAGCAGCTCTCTATTTTTGTTTTGTTTTGGTTTTTTCTTTTCCCCAAATGTGAACCATGTTGCTAAGTGTATGCTCTAGTCATCCTTAACAGGTTATACCTCTAAATATTTTATGAAGGACATTGCTAATTGCCTTCCTGTCACACAGCACTTAGATTCTAAATTACCGTATGATAAATCACTTATTGTGTATGTAGGCTTGAAGATTACTAATTCCAAACAGAACTGAATTCAAACATTGTCTATTATGATAACCATAGCCAAAATTTCAGAAGGCAAAATTGACAGTTTTGAATATACATGCCTTAAACAAAAAGAAAGACATATTATATGTCATATGTGGGAGTAGAATTGTAGTATTTCATCTGGCCAGTTTTCAAGCAATGAGTTAAGCCCTCCTATACACAGAGAAGAGCAGAATAGGATAAGAGGGTTTAATCCTTACTTCAGTGAGCACACAACTAAATTCACGGTGACCTTTATTTTTCCTGCTAAATACTTCTCAGTGGATGTAGGCTTTGAATCAGTTTTTCATACAGGAGGACTGTGACATTTCAGCATTCACCAGAGATTGTCTGTCAAGCTAGTGATATGCAAGAAACCAAGTTTTTCTGATCCTTGAACTCTTATCTTCATATACCTACACATAAGCAATGGGTAATATAAGTTCAGTTTATGTGTTTGTTCAAAATATTAAGAGAGTTTCAATATGATTTACTGCTTTTGTTCAGATTGAAATTGATTTATTTTACTCTTCATGCACTTGAGAAGTTTTTCTCGCATCACCATATAAATCACGGTGATTCCTGGTCTCAGCAATACATACATTTTGTGTACTTTTGTTATGTGTTCATTATCATAACTGTATTTAGAGGCATTTTGAAATGCATATGACCATAGAAATACATATTAAAAGTCTGTACGAAGAGCTTTGAAGCCATTAGTGTCACTTTTGTAGATAAGTACTTGGGGATTCTTAAAAGCAGGGATTATTTGACTCACATGTTGAGCCATTAGATCCTCATATGAAATGCAGTGTGAAAATTTTGTTGATTATGGATTAGCTTATCACAGAGTTTAGCAGCAAACTCATTTGTCCTCATTGAAAGTGGAGGAAAGCTAGTAAGTTAAGCAAATGCAAAGCCTGCCTGATCTTCAGTTTGGAAACACACAGAAAAATGAAGAACAAACCCCTGCAGATGCTGAATTTCTGTCATGTCACTAGGTTCTTCTGAGAGCTTGGTCCATGCTTTGCTTCTGAAAGAGTTGAAACTTCTAGCATGGTTTTGGTTGCTGAGATAAAGCCTGCGAGGCTGTGAATCCTAATGGAACTGTTGTAAAAACTAGGCCATCGACAGCAATGACTTTGTTTCTATCACACCCTTAAAAGCACCATGTGAGCACATCTGCAGGAATAGGTTCCTCCAGTCTTTTGTATTTCTCCAAATAGTATTGACTCATGCATTTTTTGTAGTTTTGGGTACCAGAGGCTGGAGAAGATATTTTCTGAGTTATCTGTTGAAGGCAACTTAAAAAAAAATACCATTATTTTAGCTTAACATGCAAGGTAAAGGGAAACGTGTGTTGAATTGAAACCAAGGAGTTTGTGGGCTTGTAGTGGTTTAAAACCAGCTGGGAATTAAACTCCAAGCAAACCACTCCCTTTCACTCTGCCCCTTCCAGCGAGAGAGGGACAAAGGCAGAGACTGTGAGTTGGTGTAGCCAAAACTGAGATGCCAGATATTTCTGCAGCTGGCACCACGTGCCTTCCTGAGCAACAAAAGAAGTGTGACAAAATGGCACACTTCAGGTGTACGTTCACCTTTTCCTTTGCCCCAAAGCCATGCCCCCCAGTGACAATATGAGTGGTCCAGCACAGCAGCATAGACATGCCCACACGGCTCTAGGTTCCACCCCCCTTCTTGGGCTTAACTCAGAAACAGCTCTTAAAAGCTTATAGAAGACGACAGGGAAATTGCTATGAACATGATTTTTAAATAGCTGATTTTTTTGGGTATGGTTATTTAATGTAATATAACGTATGTGAACTCTTCCTCAGTTATTGCTGGAATTTCTTTCAGGGGCCATTGCTGTTTTTTGTAGACTGTGCACTGCTACTCTGTTCAGAAATGCCAGGACATCAATGGCTTGTGCAGTGCTCCTTGCAGATACTCTCTAGCCCATCCCGTTAGATTTAATCCCCTCTCTTGTGACTGAGTGCAGAGGAGCCTACAAACTCAGAGGAGTGAACATGTGGGCTATTCAGTGAAAGTGGCAGAATTCTTTGTAGCATTAGCAAATACATTTATTTCCAATGTTTTTGAAACAGCTCAAGTAATTTATTTTTTTTTTTAAATTGAAACAAACAAAAATTAAAAGAAGTCTGGGGCATATGTCTGCCATATCAAAAGCTAATGAAACTTAAAATTATTGGCTGTTTAACACTAGAAGTTTTTCGACATCAGTTTATTTTGTATTGGTGTATTTTGTAATTCATCTCTAGTGTTGAATCCTTTTTGAAAGATACACATAACACTGCTGCCATTTCCTGCAAGCTCTGATGGGGACAATGGCATAATGCAAGGAGGATGAGAACGTAGATATTATAAATAATGTTCTCCCTTCTGCAATATTCAATAGCACTTCTTTTACCCGGAGTTGTCGGTGCTTGTAATTAGATTAAGCTATATCTTAGTAATTCTATTGCCAGAGTATGACCACAGGGATGAAATTAGAAGCAGTAAATGTGTATGCACTTGTTTTTAACTGCAGTGTGTAACCTGTTACACTCTAGATACTTATGCAGTTTTCTTGATGGGCACATATACTGCAGTGTACAACTTAGAAAATAGAGAAGGTGTGTGTTCTTTCATTACTCTGTGCAAAAAACCAAAAACCTGCCCTGATTTTTTTTCTTATAATAATTTAGCCTTTCTTCCATTTGCTGACAGAAGAAAAGGGTTGATGCAAAGAGAAGTTGAAATGCTAATAAGTAGTTTGTAACTCAGGTAATAGCTACAGGTTAAGTTTAGAATTATTTCTGGAATTAGGAACAGAATTTACAAAAAAGAAGATGAAGAAAATTAAAAGGATGAAGGTTCAAAGATTTGACAATAAAAAGGGACTAAGAACACAATTTTATAGCACAGATTCTGTCAAACCTATGAACTATGAAGTTGGTTATTTGTGTTCTCTTTTACCATGTATTCATACTCAGTTATGCTTTTTCAATACGATACTGCCATACTGGGTTGGAGATTTTTTTCAGTCGTTTGGATTTTTGTGTGTGTGTGCTTCTTTTTTTTTTTTTTTAATTTTTTGATTTTTTTTTGATTTTTAACCTGATATATTTTTTTTTTAATGAGGAGTTTTTAAAAAACTGCCTTATTCTAAACAGCATACTAATGCTATTAGATTTCTTCTTGTGACTATCTCATCTCAGTTATTTACTTTGATTCTGCTCTTTAGGTTGTGTGTTTACTTTGCACCATTTTTTGCCTCCTCAATGAGAGGAGGCAAATGAGAGGAGACATTAACAAAACTAAGAATGCTTTTTTCCCCATTAATTACAGCTATTACAATATAATGCTATCTTCCACCATATTTTATGTTTCCTTCAGTAAAAGTTTATTTGTATTTCACTATTTTCAAGCATTAAACCTGTTGTGTTTATCCTTGCATTTAAAAACACACAGGTTTTTTTACCCCACAATGCTTTACTCTCTATGTCCTGCATACACCTTAACCTGGGTGGCCACAAACAGCATTACCTGCTCGACTCTGAAAGCAGTCACAGGATTCCACTTCCTGCAAAGGAACTATCCAATGCACAAAAATCTATCTTTAGCAATGTACAGTGCTTTAAACTTCTGCTATATTTTTCATCCATGCAAAACTGTCAATTATGGTCTGCTTTGATCTCTCTCATCTTAATTTTGCAAAATGTGAAAATGTGCACAGAGCTTTTTTTCCTGTTTAGCACCAAAAAATATTACACTTTGTTATTTTTTTAACTCATTTTTCTTAAAAGTTTACTTTTTTTTCTTTTTTTTTGCCATCTCTTTCATTGCATCACTCCATCTATAAAGCATCTACTAATTCTACTCAAAAAATATTTGGATTTTTTTTTTTTTTTTTTTTTTGAGAATACTAGTTGTATTATTCAGTACACTCAGGTATAATTCATAGCAGAATATTATCCCTCCAAAAAAAATCTCTTCTGGTATGAATTCAGTTTTTCAAGCAGTTCTCCACTGAAATTTTGCAGGCATCGGTTTTTCAGGTGAACCTGATCAACCTCCTTGCGTGTTTCTTTTGAATTGGAATCATAGGACCAAGAGCTTGGCATTTGTTATGAACCACAATTAGGTCTGTCTCTGTAAATGAACTCTGGGAACAGGGTAGGGGGAGAGGGATATTTTTTTCAGATCTGACTGGAAATATATAGAGCAGTATTGTTTATGACTGAAAATACAGCGACCAAAATAAGTGACTCCTTTTTTTTGTAAGTAGGTAAATGCCTAAGCTGTGTTCAGGGTGAGACCTGAAGCAGCACCGTGCCCGTGATGTGTATGTAATTAACCAGCGATTCCTAATTTTGGATCAGTTTCTGGAATTGAAATGCAAATTGAAGGAATCTACAGGTTGCTTGTTTTGGTGCCCAGTTCTCTTACAGAACTAAATTCCAGATGGATTTGCACACAAGTCGAGGAATATTGTGTTTTTACTATTCTACTGACTGAGCAGCTCTTTCAAACTCTGATTTGCTCTGAACAATACAATCCTATTTACCAGAAGCAGATCTCACACAGGTTTTATATATTGTTCTCCAAAGATCTATGCAGAAAGCTGAGGAAAAACAGAACTTTGTGGTCACATTCCTATTGACTTTTTAGTTAAGTGCACAAAATAACACGGCTAGGTATGTCTTTTATCTTACCTGACCACTTTTATTGTTGTACTAGTTACAATCAGAATTAGGGTCATAGGACCCCACTTATAACTTGTTGATTTCTAACCTGACCCACCATGACAGAATACAGAATGTGTATAAAGACATTTCACAATGCATCTTTCTCACAGAGGAGCTGTTTGCTATCAGACTTTTCATCTCCTGAGGTGAAAAAGGAATGGAGACACTTGGATATACAAATGAAGGAAGGCCCCAGCATCTTGAATTTTATGTTTTCTTGGGCTGTTCAATTGCTTCCTCTTTTGTTTGGCTAGCAAATAAATACTATAACCTAGATCAAACCCCTTGATGCCTATTCATTTTATGCTCGGTGCACTTAAGCCCTCTCTTGCTCTATTAAAAGGCAATCTTGCACTGTCTCCCTTTTCCGTACCCTCATTATGTTGTTGCTAAATCAACTCAGTTTTACCAGTGCCAGTCTCCTGAGGCTGCTGTGAGAAAGCGTTTCCTGAAGAATTCCAAGAATGAGGCCTGGGGAATAGGTTGCTTTGATGAGGACATACAGCCTTTGAGAGATTTAATAAGTTATTTGGTTTGGGGGAGGAAATGGAATATTTTGTTGGTTTTCTAATGTTTTCTGGCAGATATGTTTACAACAGCTTTGAAGATCTTCCAGACTAGTCAGCAGCCTTCTGAAGCCTTCTAATTCCCATGTTCAACTAAGGACAAAAATATTTTTCTTTATTTGCAGGCAACTATTATTGATTAGCCAGGCATCAATTTCATTCTGTTAAAATTAGACTATTTTATGTAAGATCAAGATATTCATGGAAATATACTTTATAAAATTGCATAAAGCTTTAGAAGTAATCAATATTTAAAGCTATTTACTTTTCTTAACTGTGCTTTTAATGGTAAGAAGATCCCTTTGGCAAAAAAAAAAAAGCACTCTTACTTGTTCAAACTGTTCCTTACTTTAAAATGGTATTTCTCCCACCTTTGTCAGTAAAGATCAAAAGTATTGGCTGTTATTTACAAATAACAATAGACACTTCGAAATGCCAAAAGTACATCTCACTAACATGGGTAATGTCAGGAAGTTGTATAATTTTGTTTGTCAGCGTGATCATGAGATAGTCTCATGTTTTTAACAAAATAAACAGTATTCTTTAACATTTTAAATTTGGTATGAGTCTTGCCTTACTTATGTGGTACTGAAAGAAACATCTTGTATTTAACTTGATTATGGTTTTTGTAGAACAAAAAAAAAAGGGATTTTTTTCTTTCCATTTTGATGCTTTTCAAAATGTATAAACTAAAATCTGTTTTATTAAAAGGAATTTCCTTATGGAGATGTTAAGAAAATGAAATCTTAAAGCAGTTCTCAGTCAGATATGTGGAAATAATAGATGTGTAGCCTGTTTTAGATAATCAAGAAAATGGGATGAAGTAGTAAAAGGTAAGGATGTGAAATCTGCTATTTTCAAAAATTAGCTGAATCATAATGACTCCAAAGTAGGTAATGTGGTTGGTGTTGGGTGGGAGTACTATCAGTTCTTACTGTGTGTACATGGCAATGCATGTCATATAGGGGCCAATACAAAGCCCCAGCATAATAGAAGCGTTCATTATTTCCTGGTTCTAAGGTATAACAAGACTGCTTAAGAGACTTCCTGAGATAAATGTCTTTATTTCACCCCTAAATCCCAAAATAAATTTCTAATCATGTTTCCATATAATGGACCTTAAATATCATAGAATCATAGAATGGTTTGGGGTGAAAGGGATCTTAAAGATAAGCTCATTCCAACCCTGCTGCTGTGGACAGGGACACCTTCCACTAGACCAGGTTGCTCAAACCCATCCAGCCTGGCCTTGAACATTGCCAGGGATGGGGTATCCACAACTTTTCTGGGCAACCTGTTCCAGTGTCTCACTACCTGCTGAGTAAAGAATTTCTTCCTAACATCTAGTTTAAATCTCTCATCATTCAGTTTAAAATCATTCCCCTTTGTCCTATCTGCTTGTGTAAAACGTCACATCTCCTCAATTTGTAATAACTTTTCCACAGTTTGTAGATACATAGAATCATGGGATATCCTGAGTTGGAAGGGACCTAAAAAGGATCATTGAAGTCCACCTTCTGGCCCTGCCCCAAGAATGTGCCTGAGAGTGTTGTCCAAACACTACTTGAACTCTGTAAGGCTGCAACCACTTCCCTGGGGAGCTTGTTCTGGTGCCTGACCACCTCTGGGTGAAGAACCTTTACCTGATATCCAACCTAAACCTCTCCTGGCACAGCTTCAGGCCATTTCCTCGGGTCTTTGTCACTGGTAACCAGAGAGGAGAGGTTAGTGCCTGCCCCTTCAGTTCCTCTCAGGAGGAAGTTATAGACTGCTATGAGGTCTCCCCTCGGTCTCTTCTTCAGCCTCAACAAGCCAGATGACCTCAGCTGCTCCTTGTATGGCTTCCCATAGGCTCTTCACCATCTTCATACCCCTCCTTTGGATACTTTCTGATATTGCAGCACTCAAAACTGCACACAGTACTCAAGATGAGGCTGCACCAGCGCAGAACAGAGAGGGACAGTCATCTCCTTCAACTGGCAGGCGATGACCTTGTTACCCACCAGAACACAGCCCTCCTGGCTGCCAGGGCACCCTGCTGACTCATACTCACCTTGGCGCTGTCCAGGACCCCCAGTTCCTTTCCCACAGTGCTCCTTTCAAGCCTCTTCTTCCCAGACTGTCTGTACATCCAGGGTTGCCCCATCCCAGGGGCAGAATCCGGCACTTTCCCTTGTTAAACATCATATGGTTGGTGATTGCCCATCCTTCTGTTTTATTAAGGTCTCTCTGCAGGGCCTTTCTGCCTTTGAGGGAGTCAACAGCTCCTCCCAATTTAGTCTTGTCAGCAAACTTACTTGGTATACCTTCTAGTGCTGCACCCAAGTCCTTTACAATGGTGTTAATGATCCTGCACAAGTTCAGGGTCAGCTGGGAGTTGATAATTCTCACAGCCATGCCAGAACACTGAGACCCTTTTAGTCTGTCACCAGTATTGAAGACAAAGAAAGATTAAACATCTCTGCCTTGCTATGTCAATGAAAACAGGTTTCTACTTTCTAATTTTATTTCTCTCATCCTGTCAGTTAATTATGTAATTTCTATCAAGGTAAAAGTTTTTAAAGGAATAGACTTGACTTTAATTTTACAGCTGATCATTACAGGACTTATCCTGATAGACACCATATGGGAGCAAGGCCAACCTCATGCTGTATTTAGAAGGAGAGGTTTGAGCAGCTTGCAAGCAATTCTTTAATTCTGGCAGTTGAATTCCCTGCTGCTTCCACGAGGAAATAGGTCTTTGCTTCACTGGCCTGAGTGTGAGAGGTAATTATTGGAAGTAATGTAATTTCTCCTTCTCCATAAAAGCACTGTAGTAGGTGTGCTTAGGGGTTTTCTTGTGTTTGTTGTTTACTCTGCATTTGGTATAGCTGTGACAAAAATAAGACCACAACTGCTGGTTATAAATAAAGGTTATAATCCAAGTTGCAGAACCAGAGAATTCTGCTTGCAAACACAATTTAAATGAAAGGGATGTCTTCAGTGTTCTTTAAATCCTTAGATTTTGTTGCACTGTTGGTTTGTTTCCCCTTGGTGAAGATGATGTCCCTAGAGAGTAAATAGAGTTCCAAATTAATGGGGATATCAAATGCCAACCCAAACACAAATATCAAACTTAAAAATAAGAAAACAGTTACTCATGAGTTTTCTTTTCCAGTAGAGTTCTTTAGGGATCACTTTTAGCCCTAACTGCTATTTTTAGTAGTGACCTGGAAGTAAAAGTGAAAGCATCACTGCACTAGCGTACAAAGGTTGTGAGTACTGAATATTTTACTAAACGGAGTGCTGGCCAACAACAAGCATGTCAGCACAGAAGTTGGAACTTTTCCTGGGAAACAGTGTCTCAGGGATTTTTATTTTTGCAAGGGGCAGCTGTTTATAAATGAAATAATTGTTCATGAAAGGCCTGTAGCCAAAATGACTAATGGAACTTCTAATTTTTTGGTTGTGTGGGTGCTACAGTGCTCATGGAATGTTGAGTGCTCCTCTATTGTCAAGTCAGAGAAAAAAAGTTGAAATATTGATAGGGTTCCATTAAACCTTCCTTGTAATGCTATACTGAAGTCCTTTCTAAATACCTCATCAGAAAAATAAATAAAAAAACCAAAACTGAAGAGGTGATCTGGTATAAAAATCTATGGACTATTTAAGTACAGTAATAACTTTCTCTTGATCTGATGGATAAGGTACTATAAAATAAAAATTAGAAGCTGAATCTTGCACAAAATGTTGCATACTATTTACAAGATCTGTGGGGAAAAATTCACTGTCCCTGAACTCTGTTATACCAGGTTTTAATGTTTAAGTTGCTACTTGAATTAACCATATATATTTTTTAAGTCTTGCTGTGTGTGTCTCTTTGTGTCTGTGTTATCTTGGAGAACTTTCAGATAATCCCATTAGTTGCTATGTCTTTCTTCAGCTATAAATCTGGATTGAAGGTTGTTTCTCACATATCTATCTTGAGGGAAAAAAACCAGCTAGCATAAGTATAGGGATTTACAATTACCTTAATTCTATACGTTCTTCTTGTCACAATTCTTATAACTGCAAAAGGTTGAAGTAAAATTATATTATTTAATAGAAGCAATCTTTAAAGACATGATTGATTTATAAAAGTGAGGTTTAACGTTATCATCAATGTTATTTGTGTAGTGGAATGATATTGAAAAATACCATCAGGATGACTTAACTATCATTTAGGCCGTAATTATTGGCCAGCCTAGGAGTTATACTCATCCAAGTGGCTGATTTAAAACTTCTGATAGGAATAATATTGAACTTCATGATCTGCGGTTGCATTTGATGGTCTTAAAGGTTTTTTCCAGCTTAATTGATTCTATGATTCTCTGTTGACCTGTATGCTTCATAATGTAAAAGGCACTTAAAGGGATCTGAAAAATACACTTGGAAAATTTGAATTCAGAAGCTTTACTGATAGTGTTGAAGAGAAACAGAGTTCATCCTTGTAGGCTGTTTTCAGCCATGCTTAGTGCGTGTTTTGTGTTTTATTTCTTCTCAAGAAAAGCGTTGATAAATTTTTTCCAGCTATGATAAGACTTTTTAAGCATGTTAATATAATAACAGTACTTGAGGCTGTGGTGTTCCTTTTTTTTTTTTTTCTGTAGGAATATAAAATGAAGATAGAGGTTATCCAATTTGATTCTATGCTTTATATAAAAAGGAATGTATGGATGACTGACTGAAACACAGGTCTGATTTGTGAAACTGAATACCCTTTGTATGTGTCGAAGTCTTGAAACTAGATAAGAAAACTTCTGCTGATACCGAAATAACTTATTATTCATTATTAAGTATCTCTTGGTTGAGGTTTTTCAGAATTAATAGACTAATTATCCTACCTTAGGGTATTTTTTTTGGTAGAATGCAGCTGCCAATCAGAGCGAACTTATTCTTTAACAGTAAATACCTGTTGCGTCCATTGAGTGTTGAAAACTAAATGGTCTTCCAAACTGAGCTTTCACACTTGACACTAAAAATGTTTTCACATTTAACTTAAATGTCATGTAAATTGTTGCAAGCTTTTCTTCATAATTTATGTGACTAAAGATTCTAATTGTGATGATGTTATTGACAGAAACATTTGAGGTTTTTCAGGTTCTCAGTCTATTTAATGTGTTTTATGAAATTTTGGGTAGTGATGTGTGTTATGTGAAGGCAAAGGCTTTACACAAGTTTTTTTACAGTTAAGAAGGTATTTTTTTCAGTCAGACTTGTGATGACATGAGTGTAGAAACCCAGAATAAAAGGGGCTAGTGTGCATGTCTCAAATACCAATAGCTAAGTAGTCAAGGAGACAACCAAGAGCTGTTGGTAAAAAGAAACTGTGAGAAAGAACAGGATGTAGCTGGTGAAGGGGGCCATACAGAGTTAGGTCCTTTTTGGCACAAATGCCCTTGTTCTAGGTCCTGGAGATAAGCACAACACAGTACAGTACAAATGCAAGAATGAGGCTGAGAAGTGGGCATGGACTGTCGACCAAAGGGTGACTCAGTAGGGGAGGACTAAGATGTGAAAAGACCCTTGAAGCCCTCAGACCCTTTCCAAAACGGTCTAGAAGAATGAACTGTGCATTATAGCTAATCTGCATAGAAAATGAGAAACTTAGCTCCAGGGTGCAGCAAACTTACCTATAAAAAGGTACCTCCACAAAGCCCCCAGACCGTGGACACCCCATCACTTGGATCGACACTGGAGCCAGCACTGGCGTTCTGTCTTTTTTCCTTCCTTCCTTTCTTTTTCCCCTCTCCCTCTCTGAATGTCTCTCTTATCTTTCACTCTACTCCTTACTCAAAATTCACTGCTGTGTGTTTATACTAGAGGATAAGGGACTAGTGTGCTGATTTCCATGCCACGTGTGTAATTTACTAAGAGAACTTTGTCATCTTTTGTGGACTCTCTGGCTTTTGCTGTCCCTTTTGAACGAGCACCTGCGTGTTCCCTTCCCTGGTGGGGTGGGGTGCTGCAATGAGTAGCTGTAAGACCTGCATGTTGTTAATATTCATTGTGGATATTATTATGCCATGTAGCATATCTCTGCAAAGCTGATGCTATCAATTTGATTTATGTAGTAGCTACTCCTTTTTTATGCTAAAATTTATGCTGAATTAAATATGGAATAGTTACTGGGTTGTTATTTTTGAGATTAGCATTGGTCCAGCCTTTCTTCCAGCATTGGGTTAACAATGCATATGGACTAGCTGTCCAACTTTCCTCATCTAAAATGAAGAGCAAATGAAAGGCAATTTTTTTTCTTAGTAGTACTGAAATGACCAACTCTATCTTATTTCACAGAATAAGACATACCAGGACTTTTCCTTTTAGTGTCTCATGGCCAAAATCTGGAGAAATATGATTGCTGGCATCATCTAGATTCTTTCTAGACTGGTGTAATATTGAGCATGCATTAAATTGTGCATTGTAATTTAACAGTCAGAAGAGCTCTTCATATTTTAGCTCCATCTTTCCTGCCTGCTCTACCAGGAAGCTGAGAGATGTAGTACAGCTGTCCTGGCTTTGAGCCATGTAGGGATTTGCCTCAATAGCAGGAATCCCCAGCATCCCCCTGGAAAGAAGACTTTCCAGGGCAGAAGTGCTAAAATAAAAAAGGCAAGATCTGATTAAACTATACACTTCAATGATGTTTTTTGCCAATATGAAAAATTTCTATATTCATGCTGTAATAATTTCCATGCTTGTGCTAACTTCCAGAGGAATATTTTGCAGGGAAAGAACCAATAAATACAGTTCTAGTAGAAAACAATATTTCTTTTTTTTTTTTTTTTCTGCTAAGTATTTGCATGTCTTTTATTGCAGATCCAAATATCCCTGAACAAGCAAGTTCTGTGGAGCAAGGTTCTATTTGGAAAGATACAGTCTAGAAAACACCCCTGTGGTGAAGTGAGGAAGCAATAAAAATAATTTCAGTAAATCAATTTAGTGAGCCAGTTGATGATGTCAGCCACAAGCTATTTGTGTGCCAGAGTTGGGGAAGCATTGGCTGCAACAGCAAATACCACCAAAACTTCTGTATCACAAAACAGGACTCCGACACAGTAGCAGAGTCTGAATTAGGTTGTTAAATTTTAATCGTGAAGGTCATACCACTAGTGTAGCAACAAATCTGCTCTGAGGTTACTTTGCTGTGACTCACTTTCTTCAAGCATAAGCAGCACGGTATTAAGGAATCTGTTTGAAATGACAGGGGAATACACAGAGCAAAAGGGAATAATTTTCTTTTAAACTGAGACAGTGCCTCATAAAAAAATTGGATTCTTTTTTCTAAATGTATCCCTTAAATTGTGGTTAAAATTGAATGACAGTGTGTTATTTTCATTACCACAAATTTCATAGGTAATAGTGATTCATCTTGCTACACATAGTGACTCCAGTATAGATGCAAGAAACCTTCCTTTCTGGCATCATAAAATAATTGTGCAGTGGGGCCCATAGTTACTGACAGCCTATAACTGCTTAAGAAATTGATCATTAAAGCCATCCAGAACAATTACAAAGAACATCTCTTTATATATTGATCTATATGATGCATTGCTGTATCTAACTGCTGCAGATTTTTGTCTAATAAACATGTCCATTTAGGAAGGACTACAAAAGACACTTCCTAGAAACCTTGGGAGGAGCACAACAGACATATGATGTGGCATTGCTCTGCTCTGAACAGGGCATTGTGAGTGCTCCAGCCAGTGGCCACTGTGTGCTCTTCTGGCACACAGCATCCATTTCATTAAGAAACAGAGTCCTCTCTGCTCGTACTTATTAAAAAACTTGTGGCACCTTCTGAGGCAACAGAGGCTTACCTCTGTCTGCCTTAACATCCTACTAGATAGTTAGCAGGAGAGCAGAAGAACTGTCCTTGGTCTACTAATGAAGTTTTTGGTAAGAGAAACACTTAGAATGATGCATGTTTTGTGAGCTCGGGGAAGTTTTTAAGGGAAAGGCCCTTTAAATCTTAGCTATTATAGTTAAACACGAGGGCTTTCCTGCTGGGCAAAGGATCTTCTTTGTAGACTGATGTCGAGGAATACATTTAGTGCAGGTAGCTCAGGGTGCAGCTGCAGGCTGAGCTCTGGGTGGCAGATCCAGGGATCTGAGGTTCTGCTGTGGGAAACCTGGTGTTGGGAAAGGGAAACCTTGTGTGAGTGTGGTGTGTGTAGGGAATCCTTGTGTGAGTGTGGTGTGTGTAGGGAATCCTTGTGTGAGTGTGTGAGTGTGGTGTGTGTAGGGAAACCTTGTGTGACTGTGTGAGTGTGGTGTGTGTAGGGAAACCTTGTGTGAGTGTGTGAGTGTGGTGTGTGTAGGGAAACCTTGTGTGAGTGTGTGAGTGTGGTGTGTGTAGGGAATCCTTGTGTGAGTGTGGTGTGTGTAGGGAATCCTT
>JAWWLT010000219.1:0-20012 GCA_035040995.1 Premnoplex brunnescens
GTTAATCTTATGGTAAGGGTAGAACTCTTGTTGAGTGTGCAGGTCTCTGTGGTTGTGGCAAACCAGTTTTGACAGTCGTAAGTAAAAAACGCTGCTTTCTTTTTTATATTGTTCTTTGAAAGGCTAGGAATAGGTTCCTATATGTCAAGTTACAGCTGAACCTGAAAGCTGAACTACTGATAAACTAAACTGAACCTACTGCAAAACTGTTTTGTGAAGTTATAAATTAAATGTTACAGACGATGGTTGACTCCATTTAAATTAGTATGTTTGCATTTGAGGAATAAATATGTATCTTAGCAGCCACCCCATCTCTTCATTCAAGTTCCTCAAGTCCCTGTGTTATATATGGTTTAACCTGTGGAAGTTGTGCCACTCATTGCTGTGGAATGAAGTGTATGTTGTATGTTGTCTTGTTTTTCTAGCTGAGAGCAATCTGAGTGCTCCACAGATGAAATCTGAATGGTGGGGTTTAGTTGGTGGGTTTTGGGGTTTGGACTGCGGGTTTTTTAATTTTAATTAGTCTTCCTTGGACTTTACTAGAGCTACCAGATTACATTGGTCTGTGCCGCTGGATAAAACACTGCGGTTCTGTGCAGTGGACGTATTTTACTGTATCTGTAGGGCAAATTTAGGCCCTAATTAGAAAGAGCAGAGATAGTTCCATGTAATGAACTTCTTGCAAATAGTTCACTTCTTGCTTTACGCATTTCTTTTGTCAGAATGATCGTGATCCTCGCTTGAGAGAGAGAGCAGTTGCCAGAAATTCTCTGTTAGACCAATATGGCAAGATCCTTCCTAGAGTTCAAAGGAAGCTGGCTGTAGAGAGAGCCAAGCCTTACCGTTTGCCTTCATCAGTCTTAAGAGAAGGTAACTTTTAGAGGGGGGAAGTATGGACAACCAACCAACTTTTGATTACACATGGCTGATATTTTTTACCTCTTGCTTCACAGTCTCAAGGCCAAAGCCATTATCAACAGTAACAAGACAAGTTAATGCAGGAAATGTGCATACAAGAGCAACTTTCATCAGTAAAGTATTGTCCAAAATTGGAGAAGTATGGTTAGGAAATGAGCAAAAACCAAATATTTCACAATATAATAGGTAAGCAGCCTTTTCACAAAGTTTAGTCTTGAGCTACATGTTTGGACAGGGAGGGAGATAGAGAGAAAGAGAGGGGGAGGGAAATAGCAAGAATTCTGTTTGACTTACGTTAGTGTTTTTGTGGGAAGGTGTACATTAGTAAAGCTTTGTTTCACTTTCTTGCACATATAACACTGAAGAATCAATTCATCATAAGTAACATTTGGAGAGAGAGTTTTTCCCCTATGGTACTCTTATCTACACAAATACATGTATTTACATTATGGTAAATGTGTTTGCAGTGTTTAAGATGCCTGCAACTCAGACTATGATTACCATCAAGCTGTTGGTGTACATACATCGATAGACTTGTTAGAGTGATTTCATAGTAATGTTTTACCATCTCCTGCCCAGTTTCTACTTGGTTTATGCCTTTTTTTACTTAAAAATAAGCAGAACTACAAAGAGCGGAAAAATAGTTGTCGAGTAGATTGTCCTGCTGATAAGGTCAAATAAACTTGAATTCTGGTGTATCTGGATTTTGACGGAATGAAAGTCAGTTACATTTTCCTTTTCCTCCTAGTCCTAGAACTACAGAACCAGCAGTCATTACACATCCTCTCCCCGGTTCAGAGTTGCCTGATGCGTTTCTTGGGACACCTGTTACAAAATTATCTCAAAAATGTTCCAGGTATAGTAGATCTGTAGACTATATATTTGAAAAAGGTGTTGCTTATATATATATATATACACACACACAAACGTGTGTGTGTGTATGTATACTTTCTGTGTTTACCAAGGCTTGTGCTGCATTTACTTTTGTATCTTAAAAAAAAGGTCAACTTAGGGACATAATTAAGTGGAAAATACGAAGTGGTCGCTGCACTGAAGTGTAGATGAATTTTCTCCTGAGCTGGGATTAAGCCCCTTACGCGACTTAAAATTGGGTTACTCTTATGTCAGAAGCAGGGATTTAGGAAATTAGGTATGAAATGAAAAGAAATAATTAAAAAACACCTCAAAGTGCCTGTCACTTGTTTATGGGCCTGATACATAACCCCAACAAGTGAGGCTTCACCTGTATTTGGTTTTCATCTACTGTTTTTTTTCTGTATCATCTCAGATGAAGGCAGCATGATTTTTTCATGTATTTATTTTTGTTCATAGTTTAAACTGTATGTCTTAACAGATTGCTGGATTTGGTGGTTCGTCCTGTTCCTTCCTGTTCTGTGGCACAGGATGAAGGCTGGCAGTCACCGTGCAGAGCTTCTACTTCTTTTGTTGCATCCAGCCCACTGAAATCAAACACACATCACTCCATCTCTCAAAAGAATTTTCCAAGAGCATCAGAGCTGAATTTACTGGAGACTCCTCTTATGGTTAAGGTTTGTATTTGAAAAAGCTGGTACCAACGAACCTAAAGAAAAGCTTGTGAGCTTTGTTTAAAATGAAACCAATTAAATATTAAAATGCTGCTGGATTTGAATTGTGAGGTATTGTTAGTATTCATGTGGGTATTGTATACACAGACCTTCTGGAAGCAGTAAGTTGGGACCAGTCTTGAAGAGAGAAGTTTAGTTCTCAGTTTCAGCAGTCACCTTGTCCCATAGCTTTGAGAAATACCCTTGTTTTTGTTGCTTGGAACGGTTACATCTCTCTGAATTATAATATTTTTCTTGTTATGAAATATCACTCAAACTGTTGAACCAGCTTCTTTCTCCTCCTTTTAAACCCTTTCAATACTGTAAAGTATTTCTGAGCTAAGAAGACCTGAACACTTCTACATGAGGATGTGTAGGTATCTTTACAGCAGTGTCACTTCATTTCATCTCATGCACAGCTGATTAATTAGTGAAGAAGCTGTGTCTATTGCTTTACTGAGTTGCCATGTTGGACACAGCAACTGGAAATGCTGCCACGTGGAGTAACAGTTGAAGCTGTGTGCCTTTTGAAAGAGCAGTGTAGAAATTGCAAATTTACTGGGATAGGAGACAACATTACAGACAATAAAGTGCGATATTCTTGTTTTGTTTCTTCAAGAAAGTAATTTGAAAAATAACATTTTTGTTTGAATAATTAAAAAACCCACAAACCAAAAGAAACATAAAAAGCATAGGTTTTTCTTTTACATTTTTGTACCTTTGGACAAAGAGTGTGAAGGCAAACCTTTCTCCTCTCTTCTGCTATAAACCCAGTTTGTAATCTAAGATAATGCTTTTGACAATTGCAGGGTTATGTTTTGAAAAATCTAACTGGTTCCAAATTAAATGTTTTTATTTCTTTTCCTAGAGAGCTAAAGTTTTGGCCGCATCTTCTTCTGGTTTTCCGGGGTTTACTCCTCAGTCTATTCTCAGGTCCAGCCTTCGCACTACACCCCTAGCAACTCCCTCTGCATCTCCAGGACGGTCAGTTACTCCTCCACTACGAGCAAAGGAACCTAGAATAACTTTTAGGGAAGAGAACTCGAATGCAAAATGGACTGTTGGGGTAAGCTGGGCTGCATTTAGTGATTTTTGCAGTTAAATGCTGTGATTTGCTTTGAAGTTTGACAAAACTCCTTATGCAGAGAATTTGGATTGTGAGTCAAAATGGTAGAGTTTGATAAAAAAAAAAAGGTTGTTACATTAGACCTTCTGTAACATCACGTGCCTGCAGGTTTATTCATTTATTATTATTCATAATAAATGTCAGGGGCCTTGATGATTTTTACTCAGGGGTTGTTAGGACCTGTGATTATTCCAACTGCTAATTCAGGTTCTAGCTGTACCTATTCAAATGATAGTGTGGCAGGAAGGTTAGCAATATAGACCGAGCAACTTGTTTGCATTTGTTAAATTTTGTGAATTAAACATTATGGGAACCAACAAAAGCCATAAGCTGCATTGACTTTCAGCCTGTCTTTTTGCAAGGCTGGGTTTACTTAAATTGTGGTAAAAAAGAGAATCCTCATGAGGAGAGCTGTAGTGTTGTCTGTTCTCTGGCCATAAAGTTCTTGGGTTTGCTTCTCACCTTGCACCAGGAGGGCATCCATGTAGTTTTCAAATGAAATGAGTCCATCTGACAGTGGCCCATTCTGCTCCTGTAGTTGTTCTGTAGGTGGATTCCATGGTTCAGCCCATCACATAGTTGCCAACATAATGTACCAAAATCAGGGCAGAAAAGGGATATGTTCTGGTATCTACATGTATGAGCTTTCTGTGCATGTCCTTACAAATTGTCACAGTCTGGTTTTATACCTTTTATTTTCTGTTACAAAGAGCTACTCATCTGTAACAAGAGGTGCTCTCTTCTGTATGAATTCTTATAACAGTGATACTGTAGCCAGATTAATTTACTTGTCCCATGCTACGGGCATAGGGAGCACTAGTATATTTTAGTAGCACATATGCATTGAAAAGGTGAGCATAACAAAGAGAAATCTTGAGTTGCGATTTTATTAGGCAAAGCTCTGTGTTGTTGAAAAAACACTACTAAACCCAATGAACAGCTGTGAGAGGACATGAAAAGCAAGCATAAGACTGACTTTATCTTAATTCCTCAATGTTGTGGAAACTCAAAAAACAGTCAAAAGTGTGATTAATCTTTACACCCAGCTTTAAATCTAAGTGCTAGAGTGAGAATTAATTTTGTATTGCCTTTTTAAGGGGACATGTGTAACTTAGAAATATCAGTATATGTTTGGGGTTTGGTTTGTTTTGCTTTGACAAAAAGCATGCTCATGTTACTGATCTTTTTTTTTTTAGGTAACAGAAGATGATAAAGCACTATTTGGAGCTTCATCTGAGCATCATGATGACATGATAGAGGATGCTTGGTCTGAAAGTAGAGGCAAAACAACTCTGTTGACACTGAACAATCCTGAGGATAATCATGCTGAATTGCAGGAGTCTTCAGAAAACATATCTGGATGTGATTTGGAAAAAATTGATGTCAGCAAAGAAAATAGTAATCTCTCTGTCAGATCAGACCAAACTGCTTTGGAATATCATGATGCAAAATCACCTGGTGATTTTGAAGATGATGTCATCTTTATAGCTGCTAAACCAGCTAATTCTTCCTCTGAAGAAACTGCTGATGTTCAAGAATTGGAGAAGGAGGAAGACAGTGAAATGACTGAAGATAAACCTTTCCAGGTGGAACAACCAGATCCTTCAGAACCAAGAAAAGGAGCTGGTGTGTTTCGTCCTAAATTTCTGAATTATTTAAACGTCTTTAGAACATTAAGTTACTGATGAGTGCAGCAGTTAATGATGAGTGTTCGCAGGTGTCCTAAGCACTTCTTGTCCTAGGCTTTAAAAATTACCACTATCTTTTAAGTCATTTTTTAGGTATCCTGACTGTCCTAAATGAAATGCATAAAGGATCATTTTAAAATAACGTAAGCATTTTAAAAGAAATGATGTTAAGTGCAACAAGGAAGTAATCCATATGTTCATTTCTATAGGATTTGTGAAAGAACCAAATGCTGCATGTCTTACTTGTCCTGAGGATGATAAATTGGTGTTTAAAGCTGCTGAGGCCACTACTTTTGGGGCTGCAAATGAACGGTGAGCTTACAAAATAGATACATCTTTGGGTTCACATAACACGTAGCTGCTGACTTTTCTCTGTTTGAAAACTATGATTTTGACCTGGGATTGTTTCTTTCCCGTGTTCTTACATATGCCTGTCTATTCCATTCTGTCTGTGAGCAAAAGTAATCTGGCATGAGTATAATGCACATTGACAAGCTGTCAATTTGAGTCTTGTTTCTCAAATCAGTGCAGACCCCAAAGTATGATGATAAAGACTTTATTCAACAGGCTATATAAGCCTTATTACTGTTCGAGGCTTACTAAGCAGATACTGTGAACATAAGCCCTGCTTTTGTCTGACAGTTGTGTAGTTAAAAATTAATCCTGAGATTCCTATAACTTCACTGGCTTTATTTTGGAGTTCGTGTTGTTTCTGTCAGTATTTTATACACTTAATTCCTGTTTTCTGTGTGTGCTCAATTAGCATCTATTTGTTAATGGAAGGGTAAGCAGTTTCCTCACCAGGTACTTTAAAAGCTGCAAGTGCTTAGTGATAAAGACAGAACGTTAGTAACCCTTAATTCCAAGTGGTAACTTACACTGGTACAGACTTTTGTTCAATTTGTTCTGAACCTCTGTAATAGTGGTTGCCCTCTTTCTACAGAAGACAAATAATATATTATTCTGTAATACAACTCTGTTGTTACCTTATTATTTAGTGATAGACCGCTAGGAAGAATGGTAAGTACTTGATTCGTTCCATAAAATGAGTCACAAATTGAATCTAAATATGTTAGTAAAAGAATTTGATTTTTCTTGTGTTTTTTTCTGGTTTGAAACTTGAAGATTTTACAGTGAGCAAGTAACTTGTAAAGCTCTTCAAGATTTGTTTTCAGGGTTTATGATGAATTTCTTTCTTTCTGTCCATGAAGTGAAACAAACTACCAGGAGTCCAAAATGACCTCTTCATCAGAAGAAAAAGCCATACCCGTTGCAACAAATCCACAACTTTCTGAATCCCCGGAGGCAGACACTGAATGTATGTACAGTATGTTAGAGGTGTTCTGTGCATTAAGGTAGTAGAACTCCTGAAATGAATTGTGTAGTTTGCTATACCACTGGAGGTGTCTAGATTGAAGTAGTACACTTGCGTGTTACTGCCAGCTTTCATTAATCTATAGATACAATACCCTCCATAAAGAAAGCCCTTGTACAAAATTCATAGTGAATCTTCCTGTTCTTGATCAAGATGTTGAGACTGCTGGTAGAACTTAAATTATTATGAGATCACTATTTTTAATGTTGCACACCACTGCTAATTTGTGTGCCATGAGATCTGCAGTTACTGTTTTAAGAAGTGATGCATCCTCAGTATTCATACTGGAGAAACTGTCTACCAGCATGCCTTTCCAGCCACCTTTTCCTCTTGTTTTTTTCTTATGGACTTTGACAGCTGATTTTCTCCTTCCTCTTTCTTACTGTGGGGCTGCATCCTTTACCAGATACTTAGTTGTTGTCATTTAAACATAGTCAACAACTAAGCCCCAAACAGCCACTCACTCTTTTCCCCCCAGGTGGAATGAGGTAGAGAATTGGAAAGCTAACGGTGAGAAAACTTGTGGGTTGAGATAAAGACAGTTTAATAGGGAAAGCAAAAGTCTTGCATGCAAGCAAGGCAAAACAAGGAATTAATTCACCACTTGCTGTCTTCAGGCAGGTGTTCAGCCATCTACAGGAAAGGAGGGCTCCGTTGTGTGTAATGGGAAGACAAGCGCCATAACTCCAAATACCGCCTGCTTCCTCCTTTGCCCTGCCTTTTATGCTGAGCATGATGCCATATGGTATGGGATATTCCTTGAGTCAGTTGGGGTCAGCTGTCCTGACTGTATCCCCCCCACAACTTGTTTTGCACCCCCAGCTCACCCACCAATGGGGTGGGGTGAAAAGCAGAAAAGGCCTTGGCTCTGTGTAAGTGCTGCTCAGCAGTAACTAAAAAATCCCTATGTCATCAATAGTGTCTTAAGCTCAGATCCAGAACACAACACTAACTCCTACGAAGAAAATGAACTCTGTCCCAGCCCAAACCAGCACAATAGTTTTGGCTTCTAGTTTTTGGAGAAAGCCCAGTATGTGTGGCAGGATGGAGAACTGTAGTGTTGGCTCCTGCTCCCTCTGTTACTTCCTGTTGATTAAACTTGTGTCATTTATATAACAGTGAAGTTAAAATTACATAAATCTCTTCCAGCTGTGATAAGTATCCTTGACAGTGAGGATGTGGTTAGTACTCATTCAGAAAATCGCCTTGAGGGGAAGTGTGAGGATTTACCTGGAGAATGTAACCCTGAAGCAACTGAAGTTGAAAAAGTTCCGGTTTCTAATGATTTTCCTAAAACTGAGGAAATTAATGTAAGTAAACTAATTTCCCATTTTCTACAAAATAGAAAGCTGTTTGCAAATTGAGGACAGATTTGTTTTACTGGCAATTAGAAGGCACACAAAAATGTCTGTTTCTTTAGCTGCTTGACACAAGTTAAAACCTCACTATGTAAGGGCAGGTGCATTTTTCACTTGTGCATTTTCTGTTTCATAACACAGGACAAAACCTGTCGAGACCTAGGCCTTTGATGGCTGTAGTAGTACAAAATAAATGGCTGAACTATTTTTCAAAATAACCCTGCATTCATTTGGCTTACTGAAATGCAAGCATTTTTTATTTGACTTAAAACCAAGTAGTTTTAATGTTAAAAACAGTAAGAAAGCTACAGGAATGCAGCTTCTTAATACCAGGATCCATTTACCAAATGACAAAATGATACAGGAACAAACTCACTTTCAAAATTATTTAGGTGCTTAGGTCCTTTACAGTTTGTTCCTTCTTAACACAGTGAGAATTCCCAGTAACAAGCTCATTTTGGTGACAAGATACTTCTCTGTGAGATTGAGGTATTTAGAATATATGTTACCTCATGCAATCCGAGTGACCTCCTTCAACCGTAGTGCTGACTTGTTGGATGTGATATCTGGCCAGTCCGAATAAGTGTTGCAGTCACAACTGTCATGACCGAAGCTGTAAACTCTGGGAGCAAAATTGTATTTTGCCCTGTCAGACACAGAGTGGGTCACTCTGAATGAATGTGGAGTAGTGCAGAAGGCACTGCAACGTGACAATCGCTGCCAACCGTTTGCGTACACACCTTGTATTGTACAACTGCTCCCTGTCAATGGGTGGTGGCAAATTGTTAGTCCTGAAGGGAAGTACCAGAAAGGGAGCTTGTGAATTGCAAACACTCACTGCTCTGGTCTCTGTCCTTTAAATGTATAAATTTTCACCTCTAGGAGAGAGTACATTGTGTGTTTCTAGCTTTACATTTGGAGGTGATCTGAAAGGAAAAGCAGCTTTTCACTCTGCTCAGTTTCATCTAGTTCAGCATGAAGTTAGACTGTTTGGTAATGAATAAAGTATTAACAGACTTTAATATTTTAACTTCAGGTTCTTGAAGATACTTCAGAACCACCACCTGAAACCCCACCATATAGTGAACTAGATCCATCGGGCAATCTTCATTATAGCTATGAAAATATAGAGCAACAGTTTGCATGTGATTTGCCTGATAATAAAGATATTGAATGCGATGCAGCTGAGGGAGATGGAGACCTTTTTCTGTCTCAGAGTAGTTTTAGTTTAGTTTTGGAAGGAGAAGAAGGGGAAGCAGAGATGGGAGACCCTGCATTAATAGATGCTTCTAAATCAGATGGCACAACAATAGAGGAAAAACCTGTGACCAATTTAGGAAATACTGAAAGCCAAGAACAAGTTACAAACTCAGTGTCCACTGTAACTGGTGATCAGGAATCTCAAAATACTGCAGAGTCATTCCCATACGTGCCTGAACCCATTAAAGTTGCTATTGCTGAGAATTTACTGGATGTAATCAAAGACACAAGAAGTAAAGAATTTACATCTGAAGTTGTAGAACAATCTATTCATGAAACTATAGGTAAAAAGGTAACTAGATTCCAGAAGGCAAAAGCTCTCTTAACACCTGTGCCAGAAGGAGTGGAAGAGGAGACTAGCAGACATCAATTAGAGTATGCTATTGCTCCAAGAACACGCACAAGGGGACAACTGAGCAGAAGTCTAAGTATTCTGTCAGTAGAGCCTCAGCAACTGCTAAAGTCGGACACACCAGTTCCGTTTGGACTGTCTCCTCGGAGAAGTACCAGGCGAACTAAAGAAGCTAAAGAAGCATCTGAGACTTCCAGTCTTCAAACAGAGGAAAATGCTCAAGAGGAGCAAATACCTGTGATGCCTGTTACTCCTAGGAGAGGGAGGAAACCTAAACTGACTCATTTAGAAAAAACAGAAAGCAGCCATTCTGATGGACAAACCTTGTCTGACACTGTGCAGTCTATAGCTGTTACTCCAAGAAGAAGATTAAGGAGAGCAAAGGAAGCTTCATCTGAAGTCTCAGAAGAGGCTAATGAGGAAATGTCTTTTGCTGAAGGTAGCATTATTGCCTCTTCCAGAAGGACTAGAGGAGGAAAAAGTTCAGCTGGAGGTCAAGAAACTGGCCAGACTGACACTGGTCGTAAGATAAAAACAGGAGTCAGTCCCAGTAGAAGTGCAAGAAAACCAAAAAGCTTTAATTTACAGTTTACTGAAAATACAGTCAGCGATCAAGAGGTGCAGCTGAGTGACCAACTCCTTTTACCTGTGCCAACTAAGAGAGGCAGAAGAAGAAAGATGAGTTCATCAGAAGTTTCAGAACATTCTGATCTCGATCTGTCTAAATCATCACTTCCTCAAACTGAAATTAAACTTCCTGCCACTCCTAGAAGAAGTGCCAGGAAGGGGGCGCAAAATCTCTTGGCACATCCAGAGTCTACCTCTACTCAGGAAGACATGAATTCAGGTGGGAAAGTAGAAGTCCTTAATACTCCTAGGAAAAGAACTAGAAGAGTGCCACATGAGACACCAGAAAAAACAGATGCTCATCAACAAACACCTGCACAGCCAAGCGAGGAGCCAGCCACACCCAGGACTACAGTAAGGACAGGGCGTCGGGGCAGAAAGAAGCGATCTCTGTCAGAGGAGGCCTTCCCCCAAGAACCTCATGGCAGTCCATTGCTGCTTGAAGATGTAAACCCATCAGGACATGATCAACCATCAAGAGCTCTAACAGATCGTGTTACAAGAACCAGATCCCGCAAAACTGCCATGCATCAGAAACTAACTGTTGAGGAAAATGAGGCTTTTCATTTCTCTCCTCCTCTCACAAAACTGACAAAGGAATTTGAAGGTAGGCACACTATGTTTATACGCAAAATAGGCCATATTCATCTTCTTTAAACCACAGAATACAAACTGTGAGGATGGCTTTAAGTATTGTAATGAATGTAAGCATGCAAAATGGAAAAAATTGGCAAGAGGCAGTCCATCTTTTGTCTGAATTCTGCATAACTGTCTGGTTAGTTCTGGTAGAACTAACAGATTATGAGGTTGATCTAAGCAGTGAGATGAAATTTAAGATGAATTTTTGCCATGAGCTTAGTTTCTATCAGTTTTGAAAACTGCAGGTTATGTGTGAATAGTGATTGCTGTCCCTTCCCCCCAGCAGAAATAAAGGAGGCAAGCTTCCAAATTATGTTGGGTTCTTAAGTTCAAATGAGCTGCATCTTGCAACAAACTCTACAGCTTTTAAATTATGTGGTTGTTTTTCATGGGCATATACTTTGTCAGCAAAACTAGTGTGCCATAGGACTCTTTTAATTAGAGCTTATAATAATTTTTTTTTGAGAAGTGTAAGGGCTGTTGATGCTGCTTGAACATAATATCTTTGATTATATAAGTGCAGGTAAAAGCACTGCACTGGCTTAGTTTTGTTTCACAATTTACTATAAAAGAATTAATCCCAAAAGGCAGTTGTTGGGGGAAAAATACCTTTGCATGCAGTGTTTATAAACCTGAATGGACCTTTTATTTCAGGAAACTGTTGTGCTCTTGATTATCAGCTGTAATTAAATATCACTGTCCTTCATGTGCATGCTAACAATGCATTGTCATTTTAGATGGAAAAACAGACCATCCTGTGCAGTTTAAGGATTTGGACCCAGATTTGTCTTCTCAGTTTGTCTTTTCACCCCCTCTTTTGAGGTCGAGGAGAAAAGCTGTATCTAGTATTTCCCGAATTGTGAAAGAACCAGTAAGTAAAAACTCTAGTTACTGCTTGTTCTTGATTTTTGCTCTGTACCACTTTTTGAGATCATACTTTGCAGTGCTTTGCCTTACTCCTTGAAAACATCTAAAAAGAGAGCTTTAAATGAATCAGCCAAACAATTTATTTTTTTTCTGCATGAAAACGATATACAAAAATAAGCTTTGAGTGTATGTAAAGAATTGATAAAAACTGTTTTGAAAGCACAGTGGCTTTCTTTAAACTTACTTGGTATGTTGTCTGTCGATTTCAGAATTTGAACTTTTAGGATGGTAAAATAATTTGAGGTGGAAGGTTTGTTTTTGCAGAGGGTAACTAATGCTTTGGAAATAACTTTATCATGACTTGTTAATGACAGAAACATTGAGGGGTTTTTTGTTCTGTAAAAGTGTAAGAACTTGTGCATGAGTAACATTTTTGTTACCTTAACATAGGAGCTTCCAGCTAAAGAGGAAGAGGATACCAAATCCATAGAGTCTGGGGGAAAGCAAAAATTGAAGAGTGGTAGAACTCCAAAATCAAAAATGAAGAAAACAAGCAAGTATGAAATTATTTTTGAACAGTTATTTGCATTTCTTTATTGTGGTAATGATTCAGCTGTTAAGCACCTAACTACTTCATCCTCACTTGGCTGTGCAGTTCTCCTCTGACTTTGAGCCTGTCCAGCTTGCTGGTCTAATAGGCACCTTTTTCCCCCATAAGGGTTTGGTTTTCTAATGGAAAAGGAAGAGGGAGGGGATCGAAAAGGGCAGGTGGATACTAATCATTGCAATGATGTCATGCTTTTACATGGTCTTATTGACCTTACGAAGCAACACTCTTAGATTTTTAGTTCCCCATACAAGGCAGAAGGGGGTCAGGCAATAAGTAAAGGGAACTTCATGTTTCCTGGTTCCTTCTGGAAAACTGTTTGAGGACAATTCGCTTCTTTAAAACTGTGACAGGGAGCTCTTAAAGCTCTTATGAATAGTGACCGAGAATGCTTGGGACAGTCTAGTAAGGAATGAAAGCAAAATGAACCTTATTTCTGTACCTTTTCTGTCTTAATTCTGTCTACAAAGAAGCCCACGAATATTTCTTTGGCATTGATTTTGTAGTTCCGTGGTATTTTTTTCTTCTACTAAATACTGTTGGTGGTAAGAAATTGATTTGATACTTATCTTTCTTTTCAGAACCACAAAAGAAAGTTCATGGTCACCTCCGCCCGTGGAAATAAAATTTATCTCTCCTTTTCCAAGTCCAGTGGACGGAACAAAAAGCAAACAGAAAGAAACCACAGATGCAGCAGGGAAGACTCTAAGAAAGAACAAAAAAAGACTGTCTAATTTTCCAAAGCCAGTTGTGCACCGGAAGATGCTGTAACTGTTTTTTTTAAGTTTATAGTGTACACCACTGTTTGTAAAGTCATCAAAATTGTGTGAATTAGTAAAAAGCAGAAAAATCATCTAATTTGGAAGAGGTAATTTATATAAATTATTGTAAAATTTCATAAAAAATGGTCTTCAGTAAGTAACTCCATATGGAGTGTGATTTCCTCAGTCAATGCAGTTTTCTATTTTATATTAAGACTTCATACATTTATATAATATGTAAATACAGCTTATTTTAGGAATGTTAAATAAAAATGTATACTTCACAATGTGCTTACTGTCTGATAGCTTTTTGAGGGAATATTGGGTTGAATGACCTGTATAGCTCAGAACTTTTAATGTTGGTTTGTGGGAGTTACAGAAGGTCAAAAGTGATTCCAAAAGCTTTTTAAAGGTTTGCTTAGAATTCCTATAACAAGTAAACATTTTAAACGTACTAATTTAAATTTTAGAAATTATGTTTGACCTTCTGGTACAAATAATTGGACTCACAATACGAACTGGTAATTCCTTATGTTCATGGTTAAGTTGTACTGTACTGAAGTCAGAATGTAAACAATTGTGTTTTAAGCTGTGCAATATTTTTTTTGTATTTGTCTTAAACTTTGGGAAAGCTGCTCTTTAGTTCATAAAACTAGATCACACCTCATGCTTTGCTATTTCTTACAGTTTGTTGTCAGCAAAATTGACTGTATAGATGGTGTGATGCTTACAATAGCATATCAAATTTAAAAGGATACTACCCACATACTTTGAAATTTGAGTCAAAATTATTTTCATAATGTTAATATGAATGCTACTATAATTGAAATACTTACGGTCTGTAAACATATTTTGCAGTATTTGAAGCCTGCATATCACAGCACTGAAAACCTGATGGTAAAGCTAATTTAATAGTCTGAAAAAGGTACAAAAATGTACAGAAATCTTAGTTACAAACCATATTTTTGAATAATTATTTCATTAACAGTCTTTGGTTAAGGAGTAAATGTCCCTATAAAGCTTCAATTTGTATAAATAAAGTCACAAACCTATTCTTTTAAAAGCAGACATGGAAGTACTATTTTGATGTGCAGTCTTTTAGACAATGGATTATTTTTCTGTATGTTAATTTATATATGGATGCAACTTTGAAGACTACAGAATGGTGGAACCTGATATTAAACTTTTCAATTAGTAAAAACTACTATAGTTACTCTTAAGACATAATTTATTTTTTAACTAACAGCTTGTACATAGTGAATGAATGTAATAACAGACCAAGCTTGTAACAGAAGGTTGTTCTGGGGAACGTGATTTGTCTGTCAGAACAGGTCATTCTAGAGAAGCAGTTGCTTGCCCTGGATATTTTTCTCCTTGGAGGAGTATTCAATGAAAACTTTAAAAAATGTCAGATGTTTGAAGTGTGAAAGTGGCAGTTTGGATGAGACCTTTCAGTCAGGTTAGTAATTATTTTCTCTGAGTATTTTGTACTTGAATGGCAATAAAAATATGGTCAAAGAGGAGAATGGAGGGAAGTTCTAGCAATATTTTTTTATATTCACACTGTACAGAAAGGTTGTGAATAGCTCAGAAAATGGGGTAGAAGATGAAACTTTCAAAACTGGAAGAGTTTTGCACAAATTAGGTGGCAAATTTAATTATGGTTTGTGTAGTGCACAAGAGGATTTATTAAATACTCCAGTTCCCGTCAAATGGAATTGACTGATAAAATAAATCCTAGTGAAAATTGCTTAATAGGATTTTAACATGTTTCTATTGTTTGTGCTTACCTATATGTATATTTTTTGTATGAAAATCAATTAGAACAAATGAAAACTATTAGCTAATTAATTTTTAGCTTCTTTGTTTACAGCTCAGCTAAATTCTCATTTGGCTGTGCTTAGGAAGAAAGAAAGCAATAGCAATAAAGAGACAATTGGTATTAGATTTAAGAACTTTCTGGAGGTTTTTAATTTTCTAGTAATTGTTTCCTTTAAAAGAGCTTTAACTCAATTATATGTTAAAATGTTTTACTCCTCCTTTTCTCCCTTTTTTGTAATTTGGATTCAGTGCATTGTTTTCCAGTGCTCACCAATTTCCCCGAGGAGCAGTTCAGAAAAGGGGCCTGAGCGTACTGTGTAAAAAAGAATGAGAGTTCAGGAATCTGAAGGATGTGGGAATTTCTATTGTGAGCCCAAGAAAAAAAGAAGCCAACTAATAGCATTAAGATGGCAACTCAGTGATGGGTTTATAATGAAACAGAAAAAACAGATTTTTATGTGGGTGCTTTTTGCTACAAGTATGTGATGGATGTGTGGAAAAGATGATTTGCATATGTTTGTATGTGTATCTGAGAGTAAGATAATAGTTGTAGTGCCAGAGAAGGGCATGAGGGGCCTGAGAAAGAGGTGATGCATGGTGGTAGATGCATGCAGAAAAAAGGCTGTAGAGGCAGAGAGCTGCAATTCTCTTGGAACATAAGAATTTCACAGGAGCTCCTCAATACAGCTCATCACTTAATAGAACATTGTTTTCTATAGGAAAGTAATTGCTGGAAGGGTGTGCATTTTTCTTGCCCTAAAGACATGCTAGGATTCCTCAAGAATGTTTTGATTCATCTGCTGTGATGCATCAGTGTCAGATGGCTAAAAGCTGAAGCCAAATTACGCATCTGTTCCTTTGGGGCTGTAACACGGGAAAATTCCAATGGAAGGTTGGAATAGCAGAATCCCACCTCTCAGAATGAATAAAATTAGGTGTAATGGCAGATTTTATTTCCAGGAAACACAGTAGGAGGTATTAGTGAAGAGAGAATGAAAAAGATTAAGGGCTGTTGAAGGTGTTTTGTCAAGAAAAGAATGTTTCAGTGGAAGTGGTTCCCTGTGTTACCTCATAGTGTTAACATAAATATTCCCAAGACCTTGTTTCTTCAAATGTTTAAGAAGCTAAGGCTGATGAAAGTATTCATTCCAGGTTATAACACAAAGGAGAGCTAAAGCAAATCTGTTTTACTTTTGATCACCATTCTGTGCTAAAAGTGCTAATTCATTCACATTGGCTTTATTTACCTTAATATTTGTACATGCCCAGTGGGCAAATAAGAGCAGAGATAACTAATTTTATTTCCGATCAGAACTTCCTCTTATGGAAGACTACTCTCAGGGTTGTCAGCACAATAAATTAATTTGCTGCAATTTCATAATTTTCCATGTAACCATAAATAGCTAATAGTTGTTGATTTCTGATGGGAAAAGAAAAGCTACAGACAGAAACCATAGGTTCTCTTGAGTAGTTAGGTAATGCTTGCAACCAATTAGTCTAGACCAATCTGAAAATACTAAAATAATAGAATTTTAGGTAGTAGGATAGCTTTTGTTTGTGCGTTTGTCTTCTGTGCAAAACTTCTGGGTTACCATTCTAGGAATGCTTTTTTTCACTGAAGTAGTGAAGATAATGAGTCTGTTTGATATGCTTGGAGATAAATGTACTGTGGTTCCTTTTGAATTAAAGCTGTCCTAAAATAAAATGCATTTTCCAATGCACCGGGCTGTGTGGATGACCATATGTGTGAGGCAGAGGTAAAAATGCAAGTTATGGCTACTGAAATGTCCGTTCATTCAGGTCAGTTACTCCTTGGCTGTCATGGTTCAAGAGCAGGCTTATCCCACAGCAGCCATTGATGTGCTGTGCACTGGTGCTGAACTTGGTTTCAATCTGGACTAAAATATGAATTATTACTGATTGCTTGTATTTGGATACTACAATTGAGATTTTAGTAGCAGAAGGATGCAGGCAGTAGGTGTTATTTCTATAAAAATCAGCAGCACAAACATATATGACCTCAGGAATCCATAGTGCAAGAAAACCTTTACTTTTGATCTGACCTGTTACGGCTTCTGACCGTGGTGTCTTCCTAAAGGACAAGAATGGTATGCTCATCTCAGCAGGATCCAACAGTTACACAGGCCAGGTAAGATTTTACGTAAAGAACCAATTAAAGTGAGTTTTAGCTAAAACGCTGTTGTAGAGTGGTCAGGTATTCTAATATCTCCTTATTAACATTCACGTAAGTGTAATGTAAATGTCTGGTGTTTACCAGTTTACTGGTTTGAAGTGTTACCTAGATGTTACCTGTGTTTCTGTCATCCTGCAACTCTGCTACTTTCAAGTTTGCAAATCTTGATTCCTAATTTAAACTGTTAGTGGCGACGCTTCTACTGCATGTGTGTATGCTTTTGCTTGCACATCTATGAAGAGGATGCACTTGGTTGGTCTTGTAGAGTGGGATCCTTTGTGGTCTTGGAAAAGCAGTGCTGGAGAACACCTGGCCAGGTTATAATGCTGCTTTGCAGCCCAGAGAATAGCTATTTGATGGTTGGTTATGGTGCAAGCAGGGGCCCGGTGCTTCTTGTGTGCAAAGAGCTCTTCAAAGTCACCTGACATCAGGAAAAGAACAAGCAAAACCACGTGGGATTAGCAGAAGGCATCATTTATTTCCAAGATTTTTCCAGATTGTACTATAAAAGGCTCGCTTAATTTCAAATTGGGAAAAATAGCAACTGAGTATATGGAGCAACATAGAGTACAAGCCATTGTGGATCCTATAAAATAGCGTTGAATAGAAAGTTGAGGTATTACAGGTAGATATACAGATAAACCCTAAAACAATTTGCCAAGGGTGTAATTAATTGATCCCTAATATTAGAACCAAAAATGTTAGCTTTAGGAACCCTTTCTTTAAACAACGGTTCAAACACTGATCTTTAATCTTCTTTATACTTCCTAACTTCACTCTTGCACAGGGTATTCATGAGAAAGTCTTTTCAGTACCTCAGTTAAGAAAATTGATGTTTTTTCTGTACAGCTTTATGCGGGACAGAAGCTTTATTGTGCCATATCTCTTCTATGCACTGAGTGATTTATTTTTTTTTTTAGTCTTATTACAGCTTTCGTAGCTGCTAGGTGCTCCCATTCCATCACCATCTTTCTGTCCAGTGGATTCTAGCACTGCTGTATGCACAAAGCTTCAGTGCTGTGCAGCAGTGCCTTCTGTCTGCAACAATAGGCACTCTGGTGACTGGTGGCTGCTTGTGAATTACTCCCATGTTACTTCCCTCAAGAAAGAGCACTTTGTTTACCCTAACCATCTTCCCCAGCTCTATGCCTGCATACAATTTGTGAACGTGTTTTCCTTTGTCATCATCCACTGTGAAAGCTCCCTCCTTCCCATCTTGCTCACCATATCAACATGGAAATATATAACTGTATTTGAATCTTGAGTTACTCCTATTTTAGGTCTTGGATAGAAGAAAGAAAAAATCATGTCCTGGATCTTTATTTTTAGTTCTCAGCCTGTAAGCTGGAACAGAACAGGTGGGTTTTTGTTTGGTTGGTTTTTTGTCTTTTTGTTTGTTTGTTTTTGTGGGTTTTTTTGGTTTTGTTTTTGTTGATTTTGGGGATTTTTTTGTTTGTTTTTGGGTTTTTGGGGGTTTTTTGTGAATTTTATTTATTGTGAAGCTTAACATTTGGTGTCAGTGCCTGCCCAAGTAGTGATGGAATGTCACAAATCTGCTAACCCAGGACATCTTCCTGGCCACAGGAGCCTGCCCTGGTGTACTCCATACCTTGGGGGTGTTTCTGTCCTAGACTCATGGCTGTGGCTGCCGCTTTCCTCATGGCAGTGGCGAGGCTGAGCATGCACCATGCATGAGCGTGGCAACATGCCTGGCTACACAGGCTGCTAGAGGCAGGGCTGTGCCTTTAACACCTCCCATCTAGCACTGTGGCACCTCATCAAAACCCCTCTCTCTTGCCTGCAGCTTCCCACACACACCTGTGTTGACAGAGCCCCAGAAGCTTAGCACAGCTTCAAGTCCAGACATGGCTTGTGCCCCTGCACTGGGACGTGTCCCTCCCCTCCGGCTGAGACACTGCTTTTTCCTCCTCCTCACTGGCTAGCCCACCCTGAACTCTGCTGGCAATTTACATGTGCATGTAGGGCTGGGGGAAAATGTCCCCTGTGACTTGACACAATGATCCGTGGTCACCAAAATTCAGGGTTAAACCTCTGTACAACCAGCCTGGTATTAAGAAGTCGGCATTACCTTATCACGGAGCTGGATGTGCAGGGGGTAACTCTGCCTGAAGCGCGTGGCTGTCTCAAGGCGACACACATATTTATTAACCGGGGGTGCACACATTCATCAGGGAAGTGTTGCGTCCCTGGTTCCGCCAAGCGGTGTGGGGTGTTCCTGCGCAGGCCGTGTCGGGCCGGGAGCTCCGTGGTGACGGCGCGCAGGGTGGGCTGTGCAGGTGCTGTTACAACCGCTGCCCTGCCTGCCCCGGCACCGCGGCCCTCCAGGGGCCCAGCACCCCACTGTACCACGGGCCCTCGTGTTTCATGCACCCCTGTGCGGGTAATATATAATATATATCTATCTATGTATAGTGCTCCTGAAAGCGGTGAGGCTGAGCGTGCGCCGTGGCAGGGCCATGGCCGTCCCTCAGCCAGGCAGAGGCCTCAGGAGCAGGCCGTGGGGCGTAAGTGCTGAGGGGTGCGTGCCTTGCTGCCCCGGGAATTAAGGGGTCTGGTGGTTTGATTAATGTCATTCAGTGCACACCTTCACTGAAGGGAGGAGGGGACTGCACTGCTCCTGTCCTGGCTGCTCTGTGGGAGCCATTTCGTTGCTTTCCACATGGGTTGCTGCCCAATGGAGGAGGCAGGAAATGCGCTCTGTGCGTGGACTGGCGGCTGTGGGACAAGAGATGGGAGAATCACAGGGATCCAGGGCCATTTGTGGGGGTTTCTGGATCCGTGCACGAAGCAAAGCATCACGCAGCAAAGTTGC
>JAWWLT010000220.1:0-19830 GCA_035040995.1 Premnoplex brunnescens
CAGGGACAAACTCTATTTTAACTATGCCTTTTAAACATTATAGTGAGCTTTATCATCTTCTGAGGCCTACAGCAACACGACTAAACAATCCCAGCTCCCTCAGCCTCTTCTCAGAAGACTTACACTCCAGACCCTTTACCAGCTCCATTGCCCTTCCCTGAACTGGTTCCAGTACCTCAGAGTCTTTCTTGTAGTGAGTGGCCTAAAACTGAACACAGGATTTGAGCTCTGAGTAGTGGGGCGCCATGGCTTCCCTAGTCTTGCTGCCACACTGTTGGTGATACAGGCCAGGGTGCCACTGGCCTTCGTGACCCTCACCTGAGCACACGGCTGGCTCTTGCTCAGCAGCTGCTGATCAACATCCTCAGGTCCTTTTCCGATGGGCAGCTTTCCAGCCGCTCTGTTCCAGCACTCTGTGCAAATCTGTAGTGTTGCACAGATTTGTTGTGACCAAAGTGCAGGACTCAGCACTAGGCCCTGTTGAACCTCATACAATTGGCCTCAGCCCATCCAGACCCCTTTGTAGAACCTCCCTGTCCTCCAGCAGACCAGCACTCCCACCCAGCTTGGTGTCATCTGGAATCCTGCTGAGAAGGCACTCAATTCCTTCATCCAGGTCAGTGATAAAGAAGGTAAACAGGGCTGTGCCCTGGGGAACACTACTAGAGACTTGCCACCAGCTACATGTAGCTCTATTAACCACATTCTTCAATGTAAGAAACTATCCTACCACAAAATTTGAATTTACCCTAATCAGTCAAAGATCTGATCAAACACATTCGGTTATCCCTTTGTGAGGCTGGAGAAGGCAAAATGACTAGACATACATTCCAGTTTATTTTTGCAAGCTAATTTGTGAAATTTTGCAAATTTGTAATTTGTAATCTATTGGTGTAATGCTGAATGTTTTTTTGTGAATCAGTATCTTCTATATTATGTTTGGTAAGTTGCTTTGAGCTTAACTGACTTGGTTACATAAATTATATGAGTGACTTGTAGCAAAAAGCCAGAACAGCAATAAACACGAAGAAATGAAATAGCTGCTGATAGAAGAGTGTTTCAAATAGAATTACTCACATTGCTGCAAGGTATTTTACAATTCTTCACTTTTCTCAACAAACAGATTTTAAAGAATGTTCAGTATTTCAGATGTTGGTCTCTGGGAAGCTGCAAATAGTTCTCTTCCCTTTAACAATGATCATTGTTGACTGCATTTGCTTAAACATAAAATGAATCTGTTGCATCGAATACATGATTTAGATATGGCAATTTGTGTTTTAATCCACTGATGTATACTTACAATTCAAACAATAAATAAAAATACAAATCTGTTGAAGGGTTCTAAAACACTATTGTTTTGTAAGATAGTGTTAAACCTTATAAACATTTGTTAAAACATTCAATTAAAAATTAAGCTGGAAAACTGCAAAGTACCTAGCAAGGATACAAGAACTAGCTTTATGAATTCTATAAACATTTAACAGTTTCCTTCTTTTTTCTAGCCAGTTTTATTTTCTGAGTCTCACTTGACCTTTAATTTTTTTAATTAATTGTAATCTATTTCAAGATGACAATTAGTTCTACTCAAAACACTGTGTAAGTTCAATGTTTAGTTATAGAATCATAGGAACATAAGATAGTTTGGGTTGAAAGAGACCTTAAAGATCATCTAGTCCACTGCACAACATTGTTGAAGACTGCTAAAAGGTCATTGAATCCCTAAGCTTTTTTGGTTGGTTGTTGCTATTTTTTCGTTTGGTTGGTTGGTTGGTTTGGTTTGGGTTTTTTTTAGCATCTTTCCCATGAAGATAGGCTGAGAGAGTTGGACTTGTTCAATCCGGAAAAGAGAAAGCTCCAAGTGACCTTATAGCACCTTCCAGTACCTAAGGGGGGGCTACAAGAGAGCTGGAGGGGGACTTCTGACAAGGGCAAGTAGTGATCAGACAAAGGTGAATAGCTTTCAGCTGAAAGAAGATTTGTTTAGATTTGATATTAAGAAGAAATTCTTTACCATGAGTGTGATGAGGCACTGGAACACATTGCCCAGAGAGGTTGTTGGAAACCCCATCCCTGGAAATGTTCAAGGCCAGGTTGGTTAGGTTTTGAGCAACCTGATCCAATGGAAGGTGTTCCGGCCCATGTCAGTGGCATTGGAACTAGATGATCTTTAAGGTCCCTTTCAACCCAAGCCATTCTATGAATCTATGATTCTATGATGTTTCATCCCTATTTGTCAGGTAACAATTGTCAATAAGCATTTCTCCAATGTCTTCTTTAGAACTCCCCTTGCTGTTAACATACTGAAAACCCCCTTCTTGTTGTCAGACAAAACCTTGGCCAGCTCTGAGTTTCAGTTTTTCATGTCTTCGTCACACATATGTCATCCACAGCTCTGTCATCTTTCTGCAAAGCCTGATCGTACTTCCAGAGACTGTACAATTTCTTTTCCTTTGGTGGTCTCCAAGGAATATCCTCTTCAGCAAAGTCAGCCTTCTGCCTGCTTGCTTGACTTCCTACACAGGGGAATTCCTTGCTTCTGGGCTTCTCAAAGGTGCTACTTAAAAAGTGACCAGCCCCTGTGAACGTCTGAGCCCTCAGAAGCAGATTTCCAAGATATTCTGCTGAGTAGCACCCTGCATAGCTACAAAAAACATCCAGTCCCTTTGTAGATGTCCTTTAAGTACTGGAATACTGCTTGAAGGCCCCTTCTGAGCCTTCTTTTTTCTAGGGAGAAAAGACCTAACTCCTTTAGTCTTTCTTTAGAGGGTAAGTTTTCCAGCCCCTTGGCCTTCTTGGTGTCTCACCTTTGGACACTCTGCCACCTTTCTTGAATTGTAGGATCCAGAACTGGTCACAGTGCTCCAGGCTTGGCAAGTACTGAGAACTAGTGACATGATTCCATTTATTTCTGCTAGCAGTGCCTCTTCCAATTTCACCCAGGATCTGATCTGCCTTTGCTGCTGCAGCAGCACACTGTGCAATCACCTTAAGCTTGTTGTCTGTCACCTTATGCTTGTTGGCAATAAGGCTGCTCCCCAGCCACACAGGCCCCAGTCTCTACTGGTCTCTGTGGTTAGTCAAACAAGGTGCAGGACTTTGCACTTGTCATTCTGACTTCTTTGGGGAGTAACTTTCTTTGCCTTTTGTTTTCTCTTTCTCTGTGTTTCTTGAGTGACTCACTGTTCCCCAAAGGTCATGGCCACCACACCAGCAGAGCAGTCAACAGCACAGTTCAATCCCTGCTGCTTTTGAGAGTAGACAGTCAGAACAGCTAACAAAAACTGACCCAAAGATATACCACACTATATGACATCATGCTCAACATATAAAGGTGGGGGAAGAAGAGGGAAGGGACAGATGTTTGGAGTTATGGCATTTGTCTTCCAAAGTAACTGTTATGTGTGATGGAGTCCTGCTGTCATGGAGGTGGCTGAACACCAGCCTGCCCATGGGAAGCAGTGGCTTAATTCCTTGTTTTACTTTGATTATGCATGCAACTTTTGCTTTCCCTATTAAACTTTTCTTATCTCAACTGACAAGTTTTCTCACTTTTACCCCTCTGACATTCTCACACATCCCAACCTGGGGGTGGGGGGATAGATGATTACGTGGCTGTATGATGCTTAGTGGCCAGCTGGGGTTAAAACACAGCATTCCCACCTCATTCCCTGAAAACCTTATGTACATATGGAAGTGTGATAGTTGAATGTGCTAGTAACAGAATTTGGCAGGACACTTATAGCCTCTGTATATTATTCTGAGGCTTCCTTATCTCTGATTTGACTGTGAAATACATCCCCTGGAGAAAAACTGCATCACTTGCTGTGACGTGACTCTGGCTGTCAGTGAGACAGCTGCTTGTTTCCTTGGCAGATTGATTTCCTTGCAGGTGGGTGAATAACCTGACAGCTAATTATGCTGTGGTAAGTCTTATATTTTCATTAACCATAGATGAGCTTGAACACTTCTTTGTACTGGACCTGTATAGTCCAGTGCATAGGTTGTTTCTCCAAACCTACTAGAGTTCATTTTGGTTTTTTTATAGGTAAATTGGAGAAATAAGAACATCTAGGTTCTGACCTTCTTGCTGTTTTACCTGGGCATAAATTTATTGATGCCATTGGTATTTTACTCTGAGCAAATTTGTCTCAATATGTGTTCGAATTTGCATTCTAGATCTGGCACAACATTTGGTTTAATACCTATGTATTCAGCAACCTTTCGAGTTCTCTCTAATGCCCTTCAGCCCAAAACAATAAAAAAATATTGTGGGTTTAATCTGACCTTAAATATTTTATAGTGTACTGCTTTCATAGTACAGTAGCAGAAATTTCTGTCTGGTTACTGAATCCAGATAACTATCAGATATGGAGTGGAAAGCTGATGGATTATGTAAGATTACAAAGACTGTGTCAGGGATAAATATTAACATGGATTTTCAAAGAAATTGTAGTAGACAGTGTGATGCTACAGAGCTCATTGGAACATATCTGTATGGCTTTTCAGTAGTTCCCCCCTCAGTATTGTCCATGGAAGAGGAATTCTTAAGTTCCACTAATTCATTCTCACTTTAGAAAAAGCAGTGTGTGAGTAAAGTTACAGTTCTGCTTCAAAATAAAGATCTCCATCCGTTCCCCCTCTAGGTGTACACATTTTAGTGGATTATGTAATCATTCTGAAGGCTTCTTCAGCTTTGTAAAGAATCTTTGAACACGTCTTTGAAATACTGGACTGACAAGTTTAGAGATGAAAGTCTTAAAGCTTGCAAAATAAATCTGTAAATACCTCATATGTAACTAAGCTTCTTGTTATACCGTGAGATTAGTTGATGTTTTGCATAAAAATTTGAAGGCTCTTAAAGCTTTCTTTGGCTTTACTTTAACAAAACTATAAGGCACATGAATTAATTCACCAGGAACTGATCCTGTATTTAAAAACTGAATAGTGATGTCTTCCAGATCAGTCCATAAAAATTTAAGGTCTCCTCATTCTTAGAAAGCCAAAATTGATCCTTAATGCACATGGGCTTTATAAACTAACACTTTAAGCATGGGGGAGGGCTGTCCTTAGAGCATGAATGACACTCAGAGTGTCTTGGAAATTCCTTAGCTTTGCTGTAGTGAAACCACTGTAATATGATTGGAATGCAGTTTGGGTTGTACTCTTCTATACACATGGTTTGAATGTACCAGTAGGCTGTCAATTGGTGCTTAGGGAACCTTTTTCTAAGAATATGAAGCAGTTTTCTTACCCAGACCAGACAGTATATCAGTTCCCATTATCAGCTTGGCTGAATTTGTTTGTAGACTCAACATAAAATATTCCATATTGAATTACTACTTGCTTGAGCTAGTTTGTGGTGGTTTTGGATGAAAGTTCAGTCTTATTGCTGTCACTAAAGAGCAGTATACTGGAGACAAAAATCACACCAAAGGCAGTGCCTTACAGAAGGAAATAGAACTGTTTTGCCCTCTCTTCATAATCTTGCACAGGAAAGTTGCTGAGATGAGTTGTGTCTAATGAGAGGCTGAGGTGTCATCCTGAGGAAATTACTTAAGGAAAGAAAAGGAAGCTTCTTTCAAAAAGCAGTAGAAATGCTAGTGATTGTATCTCAAATACAATAAGCAATATATGTAACTTCCAAAAGCTCTGACAAGTTGTGAAGGGGGGAAACTTTTTTTTCAGGACAGCAAATTCCATAAGAGAAATGAAGAGGTAAGTAATTTATTTATGTATCTTTGGCACTGCTGTACTAATGGGCTTGCTGCCAGGTATTCCAGGCTGCAGTTTGTCACATCTGAGTCCTTAGTCTTTTCAAGCAATTGAAGAAATTGCCTTCTGTAGGCAGTCAGTGTCAGATATCAGCTCACTCACATAGACAAAGCTCAATTAGCTCCCAGAGAAAGCAGCTTTTAAAATATACAGGGTAATACACCAAGAAAAATAGGTAGACAAGTTTTACACAAAATCAAAATGCTAACATGGACAAGCAAGAGTACCATCATAGCTGTGATAGGCTCTTTTTTATTCTGTGATTTGTAATTATTTTATTTGGTGCTATTGTGATCTAAAGATCATTTAGTAATCTGTTGAAAAAAAAATATTTTTTTATTGTCCAGAGTTAACTGTCCTGATAGCTGCTTTCTGCTATCTTATAAGCAACTAGCTCCTGGTTTAAAATAGCAATAGATACAGTATATTCTGGATTAAACCTAGGACTGGAATCCATTAAGGAAAGCATATGCAAGTATTTGTAATGTGTGGTTTTTGAGACAAATAATATATATTAACTGAGACAGCCATTATCATCTAATATTTAAGATCTATGTTTACAGTTTATTCTTGAAAACTCAGGAACAGTTAAGACAACAGAGACAGTGCAAGTAAATTGGAAAGTAATAAGGTAAAAGAAAAGTAGTCTGTAAGAGCACGTGAATAAAAAGCCTGGCATAAAGCTGACAGGGGACCTTGTTCCCATTGATTTTTAAGACTTTTCAACAAGACGGCTTCCAGAAGAGTTTAGAGCTGAAAAGTCTTTAAAAATACAGTTTTATGGTTTACAGTTTTACTATAATTAACAATAACAAAAATCTGTTTTATGAAATTTAGTTTATTTTTTAATACTTCACCAATTTTCTCTCCCTAATAAGAAGCTCACAGAGAGAAACACTCAAAAGCTAGCAAGTGGTAGGCTTGGTAAGCTCTGGGATTGTCTGGGTAGGTGTCAGACTTGGCTGGTCAGAGGTATGTGATTCATACTTTTAACTCTGGAAGCTCTTCCAAGCCATGTCTTCTTTCCTTTCCACTGGCCACCTCCAGACTGTAATTGATTGTGTTCTGTGTCAATCTTTGGTGTGACCTATTCTTGTGTGGCTGTGATATACTGATAATAACATCAGTTTTTCTCCTTTGTGTTAGGAAGCAGGCAACTTGTTATTATGAATTGTGTGAAAGCAGGTCTGTCTTTAATATGCTGATGAATATAAGAAAAAAATCATTACAATTTTTTCCTTCTCAAATTACCTGCCAGTATAATTTCGCAGGGCTTTGAGACTTGAGGAATTAAATAAAGTTTCATTTTTCAAAGAGAACTGTCATTCCTGCAAGACTAATTCAGAATTTGTGTAAGCTTCTGTCTCACTTTTCTCATGTGATTTAGTTCCATTGGTTTCAAACAAGTAACATATCCAAAAATACTTTCAAAGTCAGTACTTTATTTTTTAAATATCAATTTATATTCTGAAAGAGTCATATATGATTTCTCTTGCCATTGTCTGTAATTATTTATACTTCTTCCATGACCTGGCACAATTCCTTTACAAATTAAATAAGTTGCTAACAGTTTAAGAGCTTAATTGCACTGATGAGCATGTCCCAAGGTTGATTTTGGGGAGAGTTATATGCTTAAGTAGCTTTTAAGGATGTGCATCTGGAACTTGCTCAAGGTACATTGAATGCCTCTTGGAATCCAGAAGGTAATTTTTTAAATGAAACTGAATTTTGTGCTCCCTGAAGTAAATGCTGATGCAAATTTGGATGAACTTTCATATGAGAAGTTCAGACTCAGAAAGAAACTCATTCTTAAAACACTGAAGTAGTAACAGTACATCAGCCTTTAAAGAAAATATGCTATAAGTGAGTTTAATAGGCAGGGAAGACACAAATTTGGGACATAGTGAGGCTATAAAATATGCTATTGAATAGTACTGAATTCTGGCTTCTGTAAATCTGGTGTGGATTTCAAGAACAGAATTCCTGTCTGAACTTAGTTGCCTGAAGTAATGCACAAAATTCACTAAAAATATTAGCACCATGTTTTGATGGGGAATTGCATGAGGATACTCTATTTTCTGAGTCTTTTGAAAGCTTTGGGTTTTGTCCTGTATTTTCTCTGTTAACATCTTGCCTGCCTACACAGCACTCTAAGGTAGAAGTATGGTTGTGTGTGTCTAACTTCTGAAGCCAATGAAACTTGCCAGCAAAGATAAACTTCATTGGTACCCCTGTTTGTAGAGGTGTGTTAAGATTTAATCGTTAAATTATCTTTTGCTTCCCCTTATAAAGCCCTCTTAAGTAAACCTTGTGCTTAGCCTCTCCACTTAGCTCTTTTTCTTCTTCAAATTCCATCCTCAGGCAGAAGTCCTTGAATGTGTACATGAAGGTCTTCAGGCAATAATACACGATGATTGTAACCAAGCATCAGTTACAACTTGAAGATCCAGAGTTTACTTAATAATAGGAGTACCCTTCTTTTGGGAAAAAAAAAATAAAAATAAAAAAATTAAAACATCTCTTTTTTAAATAAACCATATGGAATACTGTTTTTTATGTGTACTGTGCAATGCTGAAAAAATATTGTTTATTTGGGATAACCTTTAGGATTTCACCCAGAAAGACTGATTATTTTTCTTAGCCATTGTTTCCCTGAAAATATGTTAAATGCCACCACAAACTCAACTTTTTTCTAATCGTCATAATGCTTGTCTTAGCTCAGATTTAGATATTCAAGAATTGTCATCTGAAATATCAGGGTTTTAATTCTGTTTCCTTACATAAGAAAAAAAAATAGGCTTTGGATATCTTTCTATCTCAGTTATTCTGACTGATCTTCTGTGCTCAGTTTCTTTTTCAGATATTATTTATTGTGCATTCCTCTGAATGATAATACAGTAAATTTTTTTGGGGGGGGGTTCTTTTTTTTTTTTTTTTTTCTTTTCATGGTTTGACAGAGTGGTGCTGGATTCTTCAAACTGAGAAGTAGCACAAAAAATATTATTAGTCTTATATTCTGCAGATTTTGGAAAACATTCTTTAATTTGTTAGCTTCCTATAAGTGAGCCCATGGGGGTTTTATGCTGCAGCTGAAGTCCCTCTAGAGTGCAAAAAAGGAGTTACTCACTGATGAATTCATAAAGCTCAGACAGTGGTTGTTTCCATTCTTCTTTATGAAACATGTTCATTCAGTCTGAGATGAAACAGGTTGTACCATGTATTCAGACAAATTGAAAAAATGCTTAAATGTATATTTTTATTTCTATTCTAGAATTATACCTCCATATTTGCTAAAATGGTATGTGTTGTTTAGTTTAAATCCTTTCAAAATAAAAATTTTTTAAAAAAATCTGATAATACCTTTTTTGATCTCTTATAATTTCATTTGAAAAGTTTGCATCCATGTGTAAAATTCAGGATTTTGGCAGTGATTTCAGTCAATGTAGAAATCAAATAGGCATATTTGTCTGACATCTGGGACAGTGATGTGCATCAGAACACATTTTTAATAGAAAATGAAACAATATAGGCATTAGAGAACATCTTTAAAGGTCTGTTCTAGAGACTGTGACAGATTGAATTGTTTATAAATAAAAATAATAAAAATATATGATCAAATTGAAGTTTTGTTTAGTTAATAAAACTTTTGTTTTCCTGTGAGAAAATTAAGTTAATAGCTTAGGACATTATTTTTTGAGTCTGATAATGCAAATAAGAATGCATCCTTCTAGACTTTTAAAGTAGAAAACCTCTCAGGGTGTCAAAACATGTTTCTAGTGTTTGATTTACAATCTAGTATTTGATTGTTAAGCAAAGCACTTTTTAAAACTGCAATTTTCATTAACTTTGAGATATAGGACATTTCACGTTGGTAGGACAATGGCTGTACCTGTGTAAGGACAGGCCCTTTACCTTTTATTTAGATGAGTTTAAAATATCTATACACATAAATTTATACACAAATGCACACACACACACACACACACACACACACGTTCTTATTACTTTGTTCCATTTCAACCAAAAGTTAACCTCGCCTGTCAAAACAAACCTGTTTTACATTAATAAAGGACAAATAAACACCCTTTTAGTTCAAATCTGAATTAGAAAAGCTAGTGTTGATTCTAGAGTTGTTTAAGTAGTATAGCACAATAATAAGTATCAGAGAGTATGCCTCTATCTTTTTTCTATGTCTTCCAGTTTTCTGGACAGTTCATGATCTCTATTTGTCTGGCTCTGTTGAAATAAAATATTTTTGAGCTAAGAGATTGTATCTACAAACCAAACTCTGCAGCTTACAATGATACCAGTGCCAACTAGAACAATTCAGTGTCTTCTTACTTTTGGAAAAACAAAAATGCAGAAAAGATTCTCCCTGTTGCAGTGTTCCTCTACCTTAAGGTTTGAAACATGCTTCTGGGAAGTTGATCCTGCCTGAAAATATATCTAGCATATGAACAAGGCAAAGTATTCTTGAATGTCAATTAGACTGGACTTTTCATGACTAGCTAACATAGCAATATAGTCTCACATGCAAAAGCTTTGGAAGTAACATTCTTAAGCAGCACATTTTTACATTGGAAACCAGAGATGAAAGTACTTTCACTGAAAATATGGGCATATTCTAGAAACACTGATTCAACTCAACAACAGCAATGCAGATGTTACTGTTCTAATGAAGGAAAGGAGATTTCTGTCTTTTATCTGGGAGCCTTGAGCACATACATGATGATTTACAGTCAAGCAGACTACCAAACTAAATACCTTTTTAGTAAAGGCTCATATTTCAATTCAACAGTTGCCCCCATAAATGATTCTTCATTCTGCCACTGTACCTGCTGGGAAAATAAAAGCCTTTTCTGATAGAGTATCATTGCAATACAAGATTAAAATCTGGGAAACCTGTCAACAACAAAAGAATGATAATGGGATGGAAAATACAACTGTCAAATCAAAATGTCTTGCAAGTCATTTTTGCAATGATCAGTTCCAGGTAATCTTCCGCTTCTTTTTTCCTCTACTAATTGAATGGAGTGGTATTGAAGTAATTTTAATACGTTGTGTAAGTACAGCAGGAAAGTAGGTATTTGAAGCTAAAAGCAGAAGTAAGACATTTATCACAACCGTGACCAGACTTTGACCTCACACTCTTTTGCCCCTGTGATACACCAGCCACTGCAAACTTTATTAACTCAAAATAGAAGAACAAACTGTTTACATTTAACTGGGAATATGTTTTTGCTCATTCTATCAAAATTTTAAAACTATAAGAGCACAGTAAAAGCATATCCATGACATCCTTCCGCTACTAAGAACATTGGGGTCAGGTTATTACTGAACTAGAAGTGGTGTCACATACTTAGGAGCATGGTGGGGACCTCTTTCCTTTAATTTGCCCAGTAATTTCTGACAAATATATGCTTTAGTCTTCAAAGCACCTTGCATGATTCACTTCATGCTGGATTCAGGAATATCTCATTTCTGTTGTGTTGAATCTATCACCAGCAGAATTTGAGTTAAAGTTACCTGTTTAGGAGGGATTAACAATGCCTGTAAAATGAGGTATATCATACACATGTCAGGATGTTTTGTTCATATACATGCACAGAGTTAATTAAAATATTGTTTAAGTTATATATCTTTATATAATTTTATCAGTAGTGTTTTAGCTCAGATCAGAAGAAACAGCTGGCAAAGCTGTAGTTTCTTTTGTGAAAACTGAATCTAAAAGCTTTGGCTCAATTCCTGTCCTCAATATTGTGTTCTCTTCCATTTTCCTTTCAAACTTTTTTCTCATTTGTTCTTTTTTTCTCAGCAACTTGTTTTTTGAATTTAGTATAGAGGCAGTTTTTCTTTTGGAATGGGCATTTTAATTCAAGCAGACACTATATTTCAATAACTTTCCTCCCATTATTCTTTTGTGCTTTGACATACAACAGAATGATTACAGTTTCCTTGCCTGTTTCCTTTTGTTATTTTCACATTTTCCACCTCTATCTATTTTTCCTAGTTGTAACAGAAAAAAAGAATGTGTAAGTTTTCTCACCTCTGCCTTCTCAAAGCTTATGTAGTCAAAGATGATTAGAACTATATGTAAAATTGTTTCTCAACTGATGTTTTAGCCTTATTTTGCATGACAGTTTGCTACATTAACTTGAATAGACTGAGAACTATTTTGAAGGAAACTATAAAAAGTATTACTAGTTCTTATAATACCTGGCCCCCTACTGCATTTCAACTAACCCAGAAGGTTTTGCTCTTTTGTCCTCTTTTGTAATAACTGTACTAGTGTTAAGGAAATGCTTGACTTCTCAGATAGATATTCAAGAAAGTAAAGATGTTCACTTTGAGGTTTGATTTTCATGAGCCAGTGTGTCTACCTTGGGATCAAATTGATACTTAACAAATAATTTCTTATTCTGTGTGGTTCATTCATATTTCTTTGTTTCCTATTAAGCCTTATCCCATCAATGTTGGATGTAATCACACTTAAAAAATATCTACCTGGCCATTACCATGGTAGGTTTAAGACCAAATGATCAGACTGAATTGCAGGAATCATGTTCATGCCGAAAAAATCCACCTTACAATTGAACAGGGTCTGCCACAACATAATGGTGCCAAAAAATTATTAACAGTGTGAGAAACTTTATGCTCTTTGTAGGACCATGAAGTAGGAAGAAATTCTTCCATCTACCAATGCCAACAAGGCACTTTTGAGTTAAGATATTTGGCTATCTTGTATTTTAATATATTGGGATGCTCAAACCTGAAACTGTAGTGGAGCATTTAAACTGCAAAGTATTAACCTAATGCATGTGTGCCTTTGCACTGGTTTAGAATTCTGTCTGTGCTAGCACAGTTAGATTTTCATTGTACACTGTGGGGCTCAAGATAATGTTAGATGCTTTAGACTAGTCATTCTGTATTAGAATAATCAGGCATAAAATTTAAAGAAAAATAGAAAGACCAATTTTTATTTATTTTTTTTTTTTTTTTTTTTTTAGGAATAGGCAATTTCAGAGAAAACATGAGAAAATTGTACTTCTTCACTCTCACTATTTTATTATATTCACATAGTATTTTTGGTGTAGTGTCTTTATTACAGAGTCCCCCAATAGAACTTGCAACTTCCAAGCTGTGACACAGGTGTAAAAATCTCATCCCTTTTAGTGTTATCATTCTAGTATTTTCATTTTAGACCATTGTGTTCAGGGACCAATATTCCCAGTTACTCAGAGGTACCAGTTGACTTTTAATGACTTCAATTTAAATTGTGCAGTGCTGTGGTCATGAATGAAAGGGAATCCAAACTGAGACAAAAATGTTTAGTCTAGCAATGGTTCAGTGCTGGATTAATAAAAAAAAATTATATATGAATGATCTTTCACTTAAAATATCTAAGGGTCAGGCAGCAGGTTTGGGTCTGATATTCTTGCAGTTATCTGTCAGATAAATGGTGCTGACACATATATAGGCTATTGTGCGTAAGTCCATAGATGTGTCGGCATACAAACATCTTGAAGCAGTGCATAACATCAGTATTCTGGTGCTCTTACAGTATCAATAAAGGTTCACTGATAAGGGAGAGTTTTTTACAAAAAATGAGATTGTTTTCCTAAGGCAGTGCTGGAAATTAGTAGCATTAGCATTTCGGATAAAATTTTGGCTTTGTTGATTCCATTGTCATATTCTTTCTTGCTGTCATAAGGCTATGGTAACTTTGCACATTGTTGGACTGGCTGTCTTCTTCACTGTTAAAATGTTACTGCAGTAATTGACATTAAAAACTTACTCATTTCCTCGGAATAGGATTCACTAATATGTTTACAAATCAACAATATGTATCATTAAATGTTAACCCATATTTTTTGACAGTTTGAGAAAATCAGACATTGCTGCAAGTACATTGATTTTTTTGAAAGTAGGCTTTTCATCATTAATGTTTTCTTCAATATATCAATAACATATGTTGTTAAACATGCTACTTTCAAAACAGAATACATAGAGGTTGCTCTTGCCACTTAACTGCTCTGTGCTCTAAATGTGTTGTAAATTATATAGCTCCAGCATGTTTATAAATGTATTTATTACTCCTTGTAAAGCATTCATCTGTATTCCTTGTAAAAGACGGAAACATCTTGGGCTTTGGCTCCTGTTATGTCACTTCCTAGTATGGCAACATGCTGAGAAATATATATTATATTTCCATTTTGGAGAATAAGCAATGCTATATATGGAGTCCTTCACATCTTCATTATAGATTCAAACACAAAGGTAAGTCACTACTGCTGTCTAGTTTCTACTGCGTAAAATGCCAGTCTAAGAAAGGCAAGCCCTTAAATTGCATCAGATCTTTTCCAGAAGTTTTAACTATGAGGATTTCAAAATCCTCATACCTGGCAGTAGGTGTAGTTTAGTAAGTACCCTCCAGATCTGTAATAATTTGTTTTCTTTCTGAATCAGATAAAGGAAAACATTAACTCAGTGTTGTTGTGAACAGTGTATTTGTAAAATCCCACAGGTTAAAAGCAGAAATTAGGTGGTTTGCAATGTATGTGTAGCAGTCTTCCATACTGACTGATTACGCAGTTGTTAAGCTAAAATTTAGATTGAGACTCATGAAAAGTACAAAATACATGGAAACTGAATAGAATAATTAGGCTCAGAGATTAGTCTGGAAGTTTCAAAAAAATTTTTTCATGAAGAAACAAAACAAAACAAAAAATTTCCTACTATATAGAAATATAAGAAGTAAAAATAATGAGGAAATAGATTTTTTTTTTTTCTGTATCTGTTTGATTGGACATGGGATTGTATTCAATGAAGTTATTATTTGTTTTTATGAATACTACTCTAAAGATGTCTGCATGTCTTAAATGCACATTTTGTTTCTTTAACATATTTGTATTTCCTTTATATTTCACTCTAATACCTGTGTTTAGTATATATTTGAATGCAATTAAAACACCTCTGAAATTGATTTTATTCTGTATTTCTGATTAGTATTTCAACTTTTTTTACCTTCTCTTTGTTCAGCAATTACTAACCTACAAAACCATCTGGAGAAAAAACTAGCAATAGGTAAGGTGGAGTATGTTCCTACTTAGAACTACTTTAGTGATGATCTGGGGGGTTATTTTATTTTTCTAAACAACCTTTCTGATTTTTACTGCCATATATTCTACATGTTTCAGTAGGCATTGGAAAAGCTGTATTAACTGAACAGTGGTAATTTTTAGTTTGAAGCCCATGTGAAAGGCACTGATGGATGAGTTATTAAAAAAAAAAAAAAAAAAGGAGGAGAGCAAGAAACGAAAGGCAACCACTTTGGAACTGGTATTTGAAGGCAAGATTTACTGAAGACCCCTATTTCAGGTTTAATTCAGACCTGCATCAAGTAGATAAAGATGAATGTGAATTTAAAAAGACACTTAATCTTCATTAAAGAAGATCTCTTAATGAAGTATTTGCTAAGTGGTGGTTGTGCTGTGGATTATGACACTCTATATAAATAAAATAGACTTTACTTTTCCAGCCTGGTTTTTCCATCCATTAATAAACAAGGTGTAGGAAATATACTTTCTAGAGTAATGTGATGCACTCATAGCTTTTTTTAAGTTTGATATAACCTGAAATAGTGAACACGGGAATTGTTTTGGGTCCTTGTCACCTGTTATTTTGGTCTAAACAGACTATTTCTTCCCATATCTCATTTTATTTTGATATTTTCCCACCAGGTGTCAAGTAAAACACATTTGAGATACATTTCACACCCAAATGAGTGGACTAATGGAATGATGTTTATAAGGGAAGGTATATTTTATGCAGGCACTCTGTAATATTATTCACAAGACTATGAATTAAGCTCTGACATGACTTTTTTTGTTGTTGTTGTTGTTGATTTTGTTGATTTTTGTAATATGCATGAAAATTACTTATTTATTTCCATGCTGTTACAATGGAAAGAAACAGATCAGTTCTAAATGGTAATGTTCCACAGTGTGAAGCAATTAGCTGAGTTATATGTCCTACTCATTCAGGATAATTTCCTATTAACTCTACTAACTCACAGACACAGGACAATATAAACTGGGGCTGGTGAGACCTCAGAGAGGAGTAGCAGCACATAAGCATCCTCATAATAATGAAAAGAAAATCTGGGTGGAGTAGGTGCATCAAGAGACAGTACAATTGTCTGGTGGATGTGTGACTGTAAGAGAGACTGAGACTGAAATAGGAAGTTTTTTATGTACTCGTTCAATGCTTTTCTCTTGTGAAGATTCTCCAGATTCACAGTCCCATAGTCTCAAAACTGCTTAAATTTTACTCTACTTATTGAAAAGGTGTCCTGTTGCCTTTGATTGGGCAGGTACTAGATTTTCTTTTTATACTTATTTTTCTTTTTCTCTGTGGGGATTGAGAGAACAAGGAATGATCGAGGAGGGAAACTTCTCTTTGTTGAAGAAACCTGTCTGGCTAAAAGAAACATGCATTGAGAAAATGTGTGAGAACAACCACTCTTTGTCTTTCTCTCAGAGCTGTTTCTCCGATAAGCTAGGTAAAACTTTGATCTGAGAGGAAGCAAAGAAGAATCCTTTTCTCACAAGTGGGGGAAGGGAAGAGAAGGAGGGAAAGAGAATGGCTCAGAAGGCAGTACAGTGCATATCTAAAACCCTTTGATATATATAGCCAAGAAAACCTGAAGACTGTGTGTGTGCTTTTTTGCCATCCATCTCTGAGTTCTGGCAGCTGTGTAGTGTTCTGGAAATAAACTTCCTTTCTTGTTGAAAGTCCGTGGCTTAATTCTCTGATTACCTGCATGAACATTGGAGCTCTGACCCTTGTCCCCCGGTTTATACACTGTGCATACAGTATATGCACTGGGATAGCTCACTATCTCCTACTGCAATGGCTTATCTGCCTGCCTAAAGTTAAATTCTGATCTTGAATAGGATTGCTATACCCCTAACATGGTGGTGCAGTTACATAAGAAGAAGTATAAATAATAAAATTATAGTCATATAATCACCAAATTTAGTGGTGGTAGTAGTAGTAGTAGTTGTTATTGTTCTTGTTGTTACATCCTCATCACCACTATTATCATTATTATTATTGTTATTTTTACTATTGCTATTACTATAATTATCCAAAATAAACAGATTTTAAGACCTCAAAGTCAAAACAATCCTCTGGCTCCCTTCACATGACAGCATACTGTGATACTAGTCATGGTGTGAATTAGATCTGTAGACCTAGTTGAATGTTCTTCACAATTTTAAAGGCCTTGAACATGTATATTTGATTTGCCTTTTCTTGTCAGAATTACTGAAAGTGAACTTACTACTGTGCAACAAGATGGAAAAATGAATTCCCTGAACAAACAACATAAGAGGTAATGAGAAATGTCTCTCACGTTTCCATTTATGGCTTTATTTATTTGTCTGTTATGTTTATGTTTATGGTTTTACTTACTTGCTTATTTCTCAATAAATTCTTCTACCTATGATATAAATTTGGTGGAAACAATAGCAGTGGAAAATAAAATGTAGGCTTATTATGGATAATTACACCTTTGTAGGAGTGTCTCTGATTTCTTTCTGAATATATGAGAAAGAAGGACAGACTTGCACACAGTTATCTTTTTGTCTGCTAATGCAGAGCTATTTCTACTGTAAAATAAAAAAAATAAACTAATTCCCTTATCTGATGATCTATGCCTTTTCTATCTGAATGCTGGAGACATTTTCTTATGTATTTGTGTTTTCTTTTAATTGTCTTTGTAGCCATATCAGACTGAAAGGTTGCACTGACCTGGATTTATTTAATGAAACTCTAATGGCAGAAAATAAAATCCTCAAAACAATAGTATTTTGAATTTTAAGATCTTGGTAGGAAGGTAATTAACAAGGAAAAAAAAAAACAAACATAATGTTAGCAAGAGAACTCTGCAATGTATAAGAATTTTAAAAGCTCTCAGGAATTTTTCAACTACTGTTTAGAATAATGTTAAGGGTAAAACGCCCAAGCAATCACAAAAAGATGAGAAAATTTATTTATTTATCCTTAAGCTTAATCATCCTATTTTCTTGAAGACAATAAGATTTTTTCTCCCAAAGTAAAAACCCAACATGCAGATGGTCTGGATAAACACTTTGGAGCTATAAGCAATATTTTCTAGAGGACTTGGGGCTGTCTGTGAAATTCTTGACAGAAAATTTGATTGTAAGAGCTTAATTTCGAGGCCAATGAATAGTGCTGATTGTTTACACAGAACTTACCCCTCCCTCTTTTTTTCTTTTTTTTCCCCCCAAATTGTCTACATTTTCTTTGAAGACATTGAACTTATTATGAAATGAAGATCTTACTGGATCATTTTGTCTTTTTTAAAATTCAGGTTTCTTTAATCCCTCTTTTACTTTTGTATCTCATTAGAGGTGATTTTTAGGAGCTGCAGGATGTCTTGTATCCCTGGGCTGGTGAGAATATGTATTCATCTGGCATACAACATTCTCATTCTAAAATCTGAAGCCAGTGAGACCAACTATGACTGTCATCAGTGGAAACTGATCTTTTCCTTGAGAGATTATATGAAAAAAAAAAAAAAAGAAAAAATGATCATTGAAAAGAATAATTTTAAAAACTAGTTTGTGCTTATTATTCACTCTCAAAGGAACAATCTGTGTGCAAAACATGGGAGATACTCCAATGGACATCTTTGTGAGTAGTTGGAAGCAAAAGAGATGGAAAGATCTTTGAAGAAAGGAGTTTCTTTCTTGATATTGAGGTCAAGCCAAGTGCATCCATCTGAAACTAGCTTGTTTTTGGTTTTGAAGCAAACTGAAAGAGACAAGAAGAGTTCTAGATGCTTATTCTTATATGCAGCTGAAATGATTCTCATACATGCAAATGAAAGATGGTGCAGAAATAGTAGTAGACCAAACAATTTAAACAAGTCTTAGTACCTTGCATTGTAAAGGGAGAAAACAGATTTTTCTGAGTACCCAATGAGACAAGGTTTTGCTGAATTTTGCAGGTGCAAAAGTAGACTTTAAATGCCTTTTACTGGAGAAATTATAATGAATCAGTCAAATAATTTGATTTCTAGAGAGTATTTCCTTGGAGGGCACAAATTACATTACGAGAATTTGAGAACATATAATTATCAGATTCTATATTTCTAAGAAAACAAGATTGAAAATTGTGGGGTGAAATTCTATTAGAGTTAAGATATTTCTGCAATTATATGAAACTGAAGATGTAAATACTTAACAAAAGTGGTTTGTTTTGTTGATACAATAGAGGCCAGCATCTGTGATGTATGAAGAAAGGCAAAGTCAAAACCTTGGGCACTTGAAGAGCCTGACATGACTTGAAAGTCCCATGTGGAAGGAAGGGAACCCTAAGTCTTTTTCCTCAGTGATACTTTGTGAGCTGTCGCCAAGATGCTAGAAACCTGGCTGTGGCATCAACAACATAAGGATAGCTGATGAGTTTGGCTATGCATCTCTTAGACTGGCATCCTGACATACTTTACAATTCTGTGGTAATGGATTCATATTCAATCAAATTGCTGTATCTGACCATTGTTGTTTTCTGTAGACTGTTTCTGCTTCTCTAAAATCATAAAATCATTGGGAACTAGTTTTGGTTGGGTGGTGTTTGCTGGGTTTTTTGTTTTGTTTGTTTGTTTCTTTTGAGTGGGTTTGGGTTTTTTTGTTTTGTTTGGGGTTTTTGTTTGTTGTGGTTTTTGGGTTTTGTGTGTTGTTTTGTTTTTTTTGTTTGTTTGGGGTTGTTTTGTGGGGTTTTTTGTTTGTTTTTTGTTTTGTTTTGTTTTGTTTTTTTTTTCCTTTTATTTCCCTCCTCAAGGCAGGCAGCAGAGGGGCAGGTGATGATCTCATCTGTTTGGTGACCAGGAAATGCAAAAAAGTTGCTTTGGGAGTAGTTGACATTTGACATCAGGAAAGGGTTCTTCACTAAAATGGTTGTTGGTCAGTGGGGAAGGGTTCTCCAGTGAAGTGGTTATGGCAGCCAGGATGTGAAAGGATCATCTGAATG
>JAWWLT010000221.1:0-19794 GCA_035040995.1 Premnoplex brunnescens
ACACCAGGTTTGGACCAGCATCAGTGCCTGGATTTCCTGCATTTCCACTCTGAGTCCTGCATCTCCACCCTGCAGCCTGCATCTCCATCCTGCATCTCCATCCTGCATCCTGCATCTCCATCCTGCATCTCCATCCTGCATCTCCACCCTGCAGCCTGCATCTCCACTCCCAGCACAGCCTTTGCAGCCAAGTGAGGAGGAAAGGATTTTCTCCATGGTCCACTTCAATAATCAAAGCAGGTTTTAGGTAAAAATCTCCAGGCCTTTCAGATTTAAGGCCACCAAATAGGCATTGTGTTGCAGCAATGCTAACCGGCTGCAACACAGAGATACAGGAGGGATAAAGAATATTTTTCCTGGGTATACCAGGAGATTTTATGGTTTGGGAGGAAAAAGACTGACTAGCCTTCATAGTTTGGGTTGATTAAGCTTTTTAATACCACTGACTTGCTGTAGTCAGCCCAGTCCTCAGACCCACGCTGCCAGACCAACACAAACCTGCAATTTTTTTCCTGGTAATGGCAAAGATTGTATTTTCTGGGCTATAGCAACTGATATGCTGGGGTTTTTTTGATGTGTCTGGTTCCTCAGTGCTACCTGCACTACAGAGATCACCCAAGCCTGGAAATCCCTGTGTAAATGCAGTGTGTGGGGCAGCTGAGAGCTGGACTGTGGCTCAGAGGCTCTGATTTGCAACGATGGCCTCTTTGAGGCACAGTTATCCCCCCCCACACACACTGTTGTAAAGGATTTTTGGAATTCATAAAAAGTGTAGTTCTTCAGTGCTTTCCATGGCAACCGGTACCTGATTCTCTCAGGTGCTGTCAAAGCTCACAGGTTTTGTTTTTTCTTATCCCTTTGTTTGTTTTCTTCTTTGGTTTGCCCTTGGAAAACAAAGGGAAGTCACCTGCAGAAGCCACACACTGGGTTTCTGGCTGCAAAAGCGATCCCTTGGGAGTTTGGGAGTGCCAGGATTGCATGTCTGGGTGTTTTGGGGGGGCTGTGGGAACTTGAACAGCAGCTCTGTGGGGTGTAGGAGCAAGGAGTGTGGGTCTGTGGGGCAGGGAAGGCTGAGGGTTTCCCAGAGCATTGCTGCTGCAGAAGAAAGATCCCAGTCCTCAGTTCTGCAGGACAGGGTTTAAAAGGATGGGGAGCTGGGGTTGCAAGGGCTTTTTTACTTCCCCAATGGAGAAAAAGTGTGATATTCAGGGTGGTTGGACTGTAGGGCTTGGGGAGGTGGACACTTCCCTGGATGTGCTACCAAACAGGGGCTGGCTGGTCACTCGATGGCAGTCTGTGTTTTCTCTTTGTTGGAAATGTCAAACTAAAATGTTCCAACATTTCTGAGGTGTCTGTGCTCTGGAAAACAATGAAGTGCTCAATATTTCTCCTTTTATAGGGCAAAAGGAAAGGTCTGAAGTGCCTGTGGGAGACTCAGCTCAGCACCCTCACTCCTGAGGGTGCTGACCCTCTCCCTGGGGCCAGGCAGGGGCACTGTGGCTCTGGCTGATGCTGCAATAGGTGTTATCAGCACTGGTAGAAGCAATCCCAGCTCTGTCAGCAGCTTTCTGGGTGCTTCTCCCTGCAATCCATCCCATGTTTTACTGAGATGAGAATTTTTATTATTGCCCATTTATTACTCTCGTTATCCGTTTTTCCAGAATGAATTTCCCGTTTCAATTTAATAATATTTCAGCTCTCCTTGGACTGTTCATTTGAGTAAGCATTATCACCAGCAATCAGCCTGTTGTCCATGTGCCCCATGCAGAGCTGGTGCTCTTTGTGCAAGTTCAGGGCTCAACCACCACAGCACCCAATTAAAGGACAAAGAGCCCTCCTTGTTCTCCACGTGCAGCCCCCAAGCACTGGCATTGCTGGACCTGTTCAGTGTGGAATGCAGACAAAGGAAAACTCTGTCCACTGGAGGAAAATCTGACAGAGCCAAGAGGGTGCCTTCTCCTCCACCTGAGCTCATCTCACAGGATCCCTCTTTGTGAGCTTGTTTAGTTTCCCTTTTGTTATTAACATTTCTGGTGTCCTCAGCTCAGCAGACAAAGCTGCACCCTCAAGTAGCTCCAGTAAACATGACTCATGGCAGAAGGGGTGGACAGTGTGACTCAGTGGAAGGACCAGCAGGATTGCTGGAGATGCACACAAGGCTTTTAGTAACTCCCACTTCCAAAGAAACCAGCAGCACATCTGTGCAAGGTGTCACCAGCTCATAAGTCAGTCATGGATTATCTGAATGTGCAGATCATGCCCTGGGGGCCAGCACAGCAAGGACAGGGAGCTGCTGGAGAGAGACCAGAGGAGGCACCAGGATGGGCAGAGGATGGAGCAGCTCTGCTGGGAGGAAAGGCTGGGAGAGCTGGGATTGTTCAGCCTGGAGAAGAGAAGCCTAAAAGAAAGATGGAAAGAAACTATTACCAAGGGCCTGGAGCGACAGGACAAGGGAAATGGCTTCAAACTCTCAGAAAGTCGAGTTAGATGGGATATTAGGAAGAAATTCTCCCCTGTGATGGTGGTGAGGCCATGGCACAGGCTGCCCAGAGAAGCCATAGCTTTACAGAGGGCACAGTTTTTAAAAAAACCCACAAACACACCAGTAAATAAATTAGTTTGTTCCTCTGCCAGCCCCAGTAAGCCACAAGCAGCACCTGAGCTGGTTCCCATGGAGGGGGCTGAGTGTCTGGGGTGCTCCTGAGACATCCAAGCAGCCTCAGCTCAGACAGGCCACGTGTGCCCTGCTGGCCCCAGCAGCTGACATTTGAGTTCAGTCCATCCTGCTGTTGTGGGGTTTGAGCCAGGGATGTTTCCATTGCCTTTGGCTTCAGCAGGCTCCTTTTCTCCTGTTGAAAGGATCTTGTTTCTCAGCAGACACCTGTAAGTTGCACATTTCCCTCCTCTGTCATATTTCATTTTTCTAATTTCTTTTAATTCTGCAAAAAGGCAGGATAAAAAAAGGCAGACCCTCTTATATGGCATCCATTTCTTTTTGGATTTTGCTGGCTGGGCACTATTTTTGGGGGGAAGGAAAGACACAGCTGCTATTGCCTGGTGGAGGTACCAGGTTTTAATAAGGCTTCGTTGTCATTAGGGCAGAGAAAGTTTTTATTTGCCAACAACCCATGTGGCTCCAACAAAACTGTGGGACGAAGTGGGCTCCCATTTCCCATGGGAAGGCAGGTAAATCTGTGCTCCCCACCACGGGCCCTGAGTGCATTGCCTTCCAGCATTGGCTGGGTGTTGCTCTGAGGGTTTTGAACCTTTCCTCTCCCAGTCTTCTCCCCTCAGTGGTTTCATTTGTGTCCCTACAGGATGGATGACATTCAGCTTTGTAAAGAAATCAGCCGGCTGAAAAAGGAGCTTCAAAAACTCATAGCCCTGCCAGGTAAGGCTTTGTGAAGCTTCAGGAAACTGCACCCTGCTGCAGCCAGCAGAGAGGTTCCCTGGGAATGCAAGAAGCTCTTTGGGCAGCTCCCACCCCAGGGTGCCCCCAGAGATAATGCTGCATCCACAAATGGGGCTCCCTCAGTCTCTCCTGAGATCCTCCGTGGGACTTTTGCTGCTGGCTGCACTTCTAGGGAGTCCTTGTCCAGGCTTGGGCTAAAGGGCAGGGGAAACTGAGAAGGAGAGAAATGATAAATCCTTTGAGGTCTGGTACAGGAGAAGGGGAGCTGAGGGAGGTGAATCCCAACACAGTGGGACCTGCCACGTTCACCAGGGAGGATCCCAAATGGGTCAAGAGGACAAGGAGGGGACATTGTCTGACCACACCATGGAGGTGTCCCTTTGGAGGAAATAGGAGGGGAGATGCCTTTAAAGGCCTGAAGTATGTGAAAAGGCATGAGTTCTTTCTGTGGCCGTGTCAGAAGGTGTGTCAGTGGTGGGGCAGAGGGCAGCAGCAGCCAGGGAAGGATGGGTGCTAGGGGGATGGCATGCCAAAGGGACCTGGTGTGTCCCTGATTTAGGTGAATTCACCATTCAGGATGTTGAAAAGAGGCAAATAGGCCTTCAGGTGGGAGGAAGTGCTGCTTTTGTCACCTCATTACCATGACCAGTGACCTCCATGTCCTGTCACAGCAACAGCCACCCTTGTCCCTTCACAGTGCAGAAAAGGCCAAACCTCATTTCTCTAAAGGATCTCTCTCAGTATGAAATCACCCACCAAACAGCTCCAGGCTGGAATGAGACTGAGCAAGAAGGGCTTCCCCACAGCTGTGTCCATTCCTGGTCCTGAGGCTCTGCCTCCTCCCAGGTCACCCTCATTCAGCCCTCAGCAAGGACTGTTTTCAGGAGCAGGTGGGAGACATATCCCTGTTTATTTTTACCCACTCAAGCATGAGGGTTTGGACCTCAGCTCTTTCCACCACAAGTGTCTCTCTGAAGATGCTGCCCTCACTGAGACCAATGAATGTGTAGCAGGGGCTGGTGCCTCGATGCAGACAAGGGACCAGCTGTGCACATCTGTTTCCTCAAGCACCACCTCAGCTCATCAGTTCTGTACCCGAGGTTACCTCAAAGCCAAGAGTGGCAACAAAGACTGACCCTGTCTGGTGCCACAGTGTCACTGTGCTGTGTGTGCTTGTGACTCCTCAGCACGTAGTTAGAGCCCAGATGCTGCTTGATATGCAGGTCCTGATTAGTTTAATACAACCTGGCTGTATCCAGAGGGACCTTCAGACAGGAAGGGAAGCATCCTGCCATAAAAACAGGAGCTGCTTGCAAAAGAGACCTAAATCTAATGTGGGCTTTTGATTCAAACACCTAAACTAAGACTTTACCTAAGCCATGGCTCAGGACCAGAGATAAACTGGCCTTTTCTGATGATGGAGAAATGTGTCTGGCTTTCCTTCATCTGTTTTTGTCTTTCATTTCTTGCCTTTTCAGCACTCAGATTCAGCCAAAAGCAGAAATTCTGCTCACATCAGGGATGGTCTTTTTGTCTTCTTTCTAACTTGACTCAGATCAGACTGTGCTGGAAAAATCCTGCACATCACTGCTCTTGAGAGAGTGTCACAGCAGTCCTTGGTTCGGATAAAGATTTGAACACGTCAGTGCTTACTCAGAGCTCAGCCAGACCTGGGGCTTGAAATCTCACCAGACCAAGCTGCCTTTAATAATTCAGAGAAGATCGTGGTCATGGTGGGCTCTGACATCAGCAAGTCTGGGAAAAAAAAGGTGCAGTGCTTGTACAGTGGCACATAACTCTGACATGCCCCACCTCAGGAATGCAGATTGTTAATTAACTCCAAACAGCCAGTACTTGTGCACAGCCTGGTGTTTCCCATTTGCGTGGAGTCCACTTGGAAGTGTTCCTGTTTCCACCAGGCAGGTAGGAGCTGCACAGAGACCATGCCCAGGGCCAGGTGACTGTGCATTAACTCTTCCTGGTGGAAGACCTGCACAAGACCACAGTGGCAGGGAAAATCTCTGGTTGCTGGGGATGTTTCTAACAGGGTGATTCTGAGTGGTTCCTCCTTCCCAGAGCCCTGCAGCAGCACCTCAATCGATCTGTGGCAGACTTCAAACTACAAATCAATACTTAGTTTAGGTAACTGCTGAGACCCAGCCCACAGTGCTCGCTCCAGGCTGTGAATTTTGCTGTATTTTTATTTAGCTGAAGGAAAACTGGAGATTGATCCATTCTGGGCTGGGCTGCTTTTGGAGCTGGCTGGTGGATTCAGGCTTGATATTAAACAGCTGCAGCACAAACAGTCATAGTTTCCACCAAAGGTGCCTCTCCACTGATATTTCCCACTCCTTATCCCTATGACTATAATCCTCACATATGTAACAACTTATGTATGACAGGACCTCATAGTGATGTGAGAGTTTTCCAGGCCTTCACTAACTCACTGCCCAAAGATGTATGGCCTCAGTAGGTCCCATCCAAGGTAGGTAGGATGACGGGGTTCAAGTGACAACCAGGGCTGATGGATTCAAAATAGCCTGGCAGAAACCTGTGGCCATCCTTGTCACTGGGGTGGGAATGGGGCTGGCAGGCGTTTGGAAGGTCAGATGTAGAGGATAAGATCACCAGGACCATGTTCAGCAAGGAAATAGGGCTACAAAACCAGTGGATTGGATTGTTTTTCATGTCTCTGTGTGTGAGATAAATGGTGGTGTGAGGTGTTCCCAGGGCATCTACACTTTGCTGAGAATTCCCTGCACACCTGAAGCCCTGGATGGTTTCTCAGCCACATGGAGGACTTGACTCTTAGATCTCTGGACCTCTACCCAGTTCAGGGCCAAGCTGGAGCTGGTTGGGTGTGCTGGCATGAGAAGTGGGGGTTAAAAACATCTGGATGAAGGACAACATCTGGGCTGGCATTTCTGAGCTCGTTGGGACTGGTAGCCAACCTCTCCAGTGTCAGGGGAGGGTTCCAGAGGAGCTGTGGTCACCTCCCACCCAAGAGGACACCTTGTTGAGGGGCCCTTTCTCTGCAGAGCTCACAGTTGCATCTTGCACTGCTCAGCCCCATGAAAGTTTTGGGCAGAAGCTAAAACTTCAAAGCTGGATGACAACAGACATGTCTCCTCCCAGCCAGGGTGGTTTGGGATGAGGTTGCTGCTTAGTGAGCAGCCTGTGCCTGGATCCAAGTGCTTTCTTTGGCTTGGCTTTTGCCCCCACTCTCACTATGTGCTCCTGGGTTGAGCAGAAGCAGAGCAGGCTTGGCCTTGGCAGGGGTGGGATAGCTCCTGTTGGTGTGTTAAATGTGTTCTCTGTGCTGCAGAGAACGAGAAGTCCAACGAGGAGAAGCAGAGGGAAGAGGAGCTGGTCCAGCAGATACACAAGCTGGTGGAAACGCGGGATTTCCTGGTGGATGATGTGGAGTTTGAGAGGCTCAGGTAGCTGAGTGCAACTTATTCCTTGCCCTGAGGATGGTGCAGTCTGTCCTCCGATCTGTATCCTGCCTTCTCAAATGCTCCTGTTCCTTTCCTGAGTGGTAACCAAGTTTTTTGTCACAGGGAAAGGGAAGAAGACAAGGAAATGGCAGAGTTCCTGCAAAGTAAGCTCTCCAAAAGCTACCTCCAGAAAGCAAGTAGGTGGTTGATGAGTTTTATTCCTTGAATTAAACCTGCCCGGCAGTTTCTCCCCTTTCCTAAGCACTCTGTCTCCAAGATTTCACTGCTCTGCCTGGGGCTGGCTTACCTGGAGACCATGTGTTGCTGCAGGAGGGGTGGGGAAATGGTAACTGGGGGATGCTGGTGCTTGAGATCACACTGTGGAAATGTCCCAAAGTGGCACAGATGTCGTGCTCCCATTCCCCTCCTGGCCTTTCCCAGCCACCATGTCCTGTGAGACTGGGGGTGGGTAGGTTTTCTTTTACAGCTGATGGACTTCACCTGACCCTTTCCAACCAGCCCTTTACATTCCACACACCATTACCTGAGGTCACATCCTGGATGGATACCACAGCCTCTGCTGGCAGGACAGCCCCTTCCCTGTGCCTCCATCCCCTTCCCAGTGCAGTGGGAGGCATTTCCAGCCCAGGGACCCTGTGCCTGTGGACACCCAGGAAGCACACATGGCAATGTGCCTCCTGGGTGCAGGAGGGTCAGCACCTGAGCCCCAAGAGGAGCTCTAAGAATCAGCCACAGGTCTGTGTCCTGGTCACCAGGCAGACCCCAATGCCTCTTTCCACAGGTCCTGTCAAAGAGAAGAAGATGACTTCCAGGGGACAGCAAACCTCAGCACCGTACATGACCAAGACAGGTCTCACCCTGCTCAAGGAGTGCTGTGGCTTCACCTGCTCCATCATGTAGGCCAGTCCCAGCTCCTCACAGAGGACATGATCACGGTAAGTGTGCACACCCTGGGAAGCCTGACTCAGCTGCACAGTCAGGTGCCAGGATTTTGGAAACAGAGATTACCCAGGGCCAGGCTGTGTTTGTGACACAGGACTATCCTCTGGCTGACAAGGGGCAACCAGGCAGTTCCTGTCCATTTGCCAGTGGTTCAGGACATCACTCGTTCTAAATTTTATCACTTTGTGGAAGGCTCAAGATGTGGCAGACCCATAGAGAGGGGCTTCTTGCCAGTGCCTCCTGGTATGGACTTCCCACCTCATCCCAGGAGGACGCTGAAGTGACCAGGCTGGATCTCCACTGGACCAGCTCTTCCTCCCTGCTCTTATGCCTTTGCAAGGCTCTGCTCCACAGCACATGCTGCCAAAACTGGTGTTTGTGGGGTGCAGACAAGTCAAGCAAGGTCTAAACAGCTTGGTGGGGAGCAAAGGTGAGCTGGTGGTAGCTGGTGAGCTGAGCTCACTCCTGCCAGATTATGGTGAGAACTCAGGCAGACAAATCACAGCTGAGATGAAGTTATGTCTGTAAGGGTGTGCTGAAGTGATATCCTGCTCTTCAGCATCACAAATCTGAGTCCAGACCTTACAGCTCAGCACAGAGCTGCTGGCAAGGAGGTGAAAACACACACCCATTGAGCTTCTGCCTTCCTCCACTCCTGGGCTGCACCCAGAGGGCGTGAGCATGGCTAAAGCTGAGCACTGAGTTGACTGACCCCATGTGTGACAAGCACTGTGTGAGAGGAAGATGATGGTGATGGAGGGTTGAGAATACCTCTCATCCTGAATATCACTGGAGACTTCCATGGTGGCCAGTGGCCTGAGAGCCAAAAGTTCCTCTCATTGGCATTAGGTGCTCTATAAAGCAGGGTTTGCTCTCTGGCCACTGGAGAAGGGAGACACTAAAAAGATCTCATGACCATAGCTCATGGTTTCCCACGTCTTGCTTTTCCTCCCCAGGTCTCCAGCCAGAGTCCACAATCCGCTCTCCTCCGAGGGATCCAACCTCCCGTCATTGTTCATGCTTCCCACTGCAGCAGCACCACCAGAGGGGCTTCCCAAGCAGGCTGGTGCAAGTTTGAGTGATGACACATGTCCTTGGTACCCCATCAGTGGTACCACGTCCTCCATGGCATCAACAAACACCACATTCCACCCGAGCTCAGCTTGGAAGGTGTGTGCAGCAGAGGCAGGAGAATCCATGACTAGGGGACCAGTGCAGTCCTTCACCTGGCCACGGGCTTAAAAAAAGCACTGGGAGCTCATGTTTGGAGAACTTTGTGCTCCACCATCCAAGACATGCTGTGCCCACAGATGATTGTCTCATCTTAGCCTTGTACAACCTTGTGAGTGTCTGTGGGATGATTCCTGAGGACTCTTGCTGGGGAATGTCTCTGGGTTGGGGTTCTCTTGTGTTTGCCTTGGTTTTGTTGCAAGGTAGAGCCAGGTAAAGGTGCAGGGCAGTTCCTGGAGCCTGTTCACTGAAGGGATGCTCCCTGTGACGTTGCCACTGGAGCACAGAGTGGGTGTGTTGAACTACGGGCAGATGAGTTGCTTTCCCCACCTCACTAGGACTGGATTCAGTGTTCAGCTCCAAGAAAAGGAGGAGGTGAGAACAGCAGGAGCAAAATTCAGAACAGGGCAACATGCAGAAGGAAAGGAGAATCAAACAGGACACTGAAGAAATGGCCAGGGATGGTGGAGAGAGCAGGTGAGATGCTCTCAGTGCCAAGAGGGCATTCAGTCCTGCCCTCCAGTGCCCCAGCCAGTGCCTCTGGGCTTGGCACCATGAGCTGGACATAGTCCTGTGCAAAAGACTCAGAGCACTCTGAGCTCATCCAGTGTCTCAGCCCCTGCTGTCCCTTCTGAGCACCCACCCGTGCTGAGGTGGCACAGCCAGGGCTGCTGATGCTCACGGCAGTAGGACAGGAGCTTGCTTTCTCACCAGGTGTGAAGGCCTCTCACACCTCCCACCCTACATGCCCTGTAGGCTGCTATGGCTTCACGGGGTGTCCTGGGGTAGCCTCGCCTGTGGGTGGCTGCCCAGGAGCTCTTGCTGCCTCTCCTCCAGCCAAAATGCTGATGCCCCCAGCTGAAACCCTGCTGCAGTTTGCTCTGGGGCCATGAGATAGTGTTCCTGCCTGGGTCACTGGGCACTATGCCAGTGAGTTGGTCACAACACACATGGCTCTTCCCATTGCACCTGATAGCACATTCACCCTTAAAGCACAACGCAGGTGGGATATGGCCCAGTGCAGCACCACAAGGTCCGAGATCCACTGGCATGTCACAGAATCACAGAAAGGTTTGGGGTGGAAGGGACCTCAAAGATCACCCCATCCCACCCCCTGCCATGGGCAGGGACACCTTCCACTAGCACAGGTTGCTCCAAGCCCCGTCCAACCTGGCCTTGGACACTTCCAGGGCTGGGGCAGCCACAGCTTCTCTGGGCACCCTGTGCCAGGGCCTGCCCACCAGAACAGGGAAGGATTTATTCCTAATATTTAATCTAACCCTATTCTCTGTAAGTTTGAACCTTTTTTCCCTTGTGTCCTGTCACTCCAGGCTCTTATAAATAGTCCCTCTCCATCTTTCTTTTAGGGCCTTCAGTACTGGAAAGCCACAATTAGGTCACACCAAATCCTGCTCTTTTCCAGGCTGAACAATCCTAATTTTCTCAGCCTTCCCTCATATCAGCACTGCCAGAGAACCCAGTGTGTGGGCATCTGTTCTCTAACCTTTGCAAGGTGTTCCCCACTCCCTTTTCCTTTCTGGGCAACCTCCTCCATCCCAAGATACAGATCTTAGCAGCAGCCAGAAAAGCCCACAAACTAAACCAGTCCCTCTGCCCACTCACAGACCAGGGTGCAGGGCCCAAAAGGGCCAACACGACACCTGAAAAGTCGACTCCAGCAAACTTGACCCTGCTTTGGTTTGTGTCACCTCTGAGTTTACTATGATATTCTCAGTTTGGAGCTTGCCTACTTCGTGCTGCTCATTGTTAGTGCCCTACAGCCCTCTACAATCATCACCTGCCACCTTCTGGTGCTCCCCTTGCTTGGGGGAGGCTTCAGTGTGGAGTGGTGGGAGCTCACAGAGGCAAATTAACTCACAGAGAGCTTCCCCTCTGCTCTGCCAACCCTGTGTCATGGAGTGAGGTGCAGTACCCAGCTGGGGCTGTTGTCCAAGCTGTCCACCATCCAATCCAGGAGCTGATGGGACAAACTGGGCCACTCACTCCCTGCTTTTCCAGAAACTGTCCAGTGGGTGCTTTGGCCACTCTGCAGTCACACTCATGGAGTAGTATGTGTGTTTGCTTTGATCCACACAGACCAAAGGCTCAAGACCTAGAAGGCTCCTCTCACTGTCCTTGCCTTCCCAGGGTCTTACTGGGCTGGATGAATAACTCAGTCAGCATGTTTGGTTGGACTGAGGGATCCAGAGGCAAAGAACAGCCCTTGATTCAGAACTTACCCCCTTACTTCATCCCTACCTGCACCCCACAAAGCCCTGAGACCCAGACTTGGGCTGTGGAGCAGTGTTAGGCAGGCAGGGAAGATGGGAAAAGTCCTGGCCTGTTCTGCTCTCTGGTTTTGGGCTGTGTTTGTGTGGCTGCTCATGCAGAATGAGACAGGCTGCTGTCCTGGGCATACTGGCCTGTGTTGTAACTGATGGCAAAGGTGCACAGCACACGGGAGCGATGCCTTTTCATGTGCATTGATTTCAACCCAAACCAATAAATGTCTGTTGGAAATTTGGTTCGGAGGTATTTTCCCTGCCTGGGACCTTTTTAGAGAGATGCCTTGGGCTGTGTCACAGCAGGGTGGAACAGAAACCAGATCCTAAAAAGTCAGGCTGGACTTTGGACTTCCCTGGCATTGCAGGAGAACAGAGTAGTTCCTGATGCTGCACCAAGGTACCCAACCCTTCAGTTTCTGGATCTTAGCATTTCACTTCTGGGCCAGGGTGAAAAATCTTTGGAAGGGCAAGAAACTGCCTCCCTGGGTTAATATCCTTTACTGCTCTATCTTGAACTCGTTAGATACATTTGTTCACTGGTAAGAGCCTTCTGTCCCCACCAAGCCTCAATGGCACCATTACAGGGGGGTTTGTGGAACACCAAGTGTCTTCTCTGTGTAGTACTTGGCACTTGGAAGACAGTCTGTGTGCACTGTATCCTGCTCTGGACCCCAACTCTCCCCCTCCTGTATCCCACCCTCCAGGTTCTCTCAGAAGGAGGAGGGGGACTGGCAGGGCATACAAGCTGTAGGATCTAAGGTTCTTGGCGTTTCCTGGCCTTGGGATGAGTGACTAAAGAACATTTGAGAAGCATCTCATGGTGGACGTGCTGGAGAGCACAAGGAGGTGGGAGATGGGTTGAGTAGGAGCAGAAAGGCAGGACAGAGCCTGGCCTTTGCTGGGTCTCCTCAGTTGTGCAGGACCAGAGAAGCTCACAGTCACTCATGGATGTGATGTGCTTTTGTGCCAGGAACTGAGAAAGGGGACCAGGAAGCTCTTGGCATCCTCTCTTGGATCAGGTGGCTGGAAACTGGATGTGCACAAACAATGCTCTAATTTGGGTTTAATGACTTCCATGCCTTTGCCATCTGGCACCCAGTGGTGCTCAGCCTGCCAAGTGCTAATCCCAGGGTTAACAAGCCAGCAGTGCCTCCTGAGGTCACCACTGAAGACAGGGTTCAGTGCTGGCACTGGGATGTCCCCGTGGCACTGTGCATAGTGGGAGAGGTAGCAAGTCTCCGGGTGGGAGCATCCCAAGGGATCTGGAGCTGACAGTGCCTTTCAGTAGAGCCATGCTCTGTGCCAGAGCGTGTTCTTATCTCTTGGAGGCCTCTCTGCATCTGGTGGCTCTGGGAAATGCCACCACTGGTGCCAGGGCAGAGCTGGCACTGCTAACCCATGCCCACACCGGTGGAATAGCCAGCTTCTCCGGAGGAAATGTAGGCAGAGTCCAGACTACACCAATAACAACATCTCAGTGTGTTGGGGATTTTCCATCAAAAAGAGACAAAACATTGCAGATTTAGCCAATCCTTTAGTCATCTCTTCCCTGTGCCAAGAGAAGGAAATCTTAGAAAAAAACCCACTCAAACCCCGAAACCACCACGCAAACTAATCCAACCCCTGCAATTCCCCACGCAGATGGCAGGCTGTTAACACAAACAACTTATTTACCATCCACGGAATTGAAACCCTGACACCTGATCAGGTCATTTTAGTCTTTGCCTCCATATCCCATGGCACTGTGAGTCACACTGGTTTGACCCAAGACAGGAACAGAGCTGGAAGGAACTGCATTGTAGTGACACCCAGCACACTGTGCTCCAGCAGTGGGTCCTGTCACCTCCTCTGCTGGGGCTGAGAACCCTGAGCCAGCAGGATGGATCCAGCAGGAAGGAGAAGTATGGCAGGTGCACCAGAAAAGCCTGGCAATCCTGAAAGTCCCCTCTGTGGAGCAGGACTCCTGGACCAGCACAGCTCCATCTTGGCATCTTCTGGCATCTCACAAGTGATGAGAACAGAGCTTGTCCTTCTGCTGCTCTGGGGATGCCTTGGCTGGCTTTGCCTTAGCTTAGCTGAGAGGGTTTCCCTCCTGCCCAGCTCCCCAGAGAAAGGGAAGAGGAAAGATGAAATGAGTGGAGCAGCCACTGTTTGCCACCCACAGCCCTGTAACTCCTGGTTCCTCCTCCAGGCCTGCCTGACCCAGGACCCCTTTGCCCCACTCATGGCAATGCTGGTGCACATGCAGGGTACCAGCTTGTCCCCTTTGACCCATGGGCACCAGCCTGTGGCCAGGCCATAGAACCAAGCAGTTCCAGCAAATGATGCTGCAGAGCAACACCCACATGTGTGGTGGCTTTGTGTTTGGGATGGTGAGGGCTCCTGGGGCTGAGCAGGAGCAGACAGGACACCAGGACCAGTCAGGAGCACAGGACTCCAGCTTGGCCTTCAAGTAGCCCTGTAAGGGACACACTGGGTGTGATATACTGACAGACAGACATGGCCAGGCCCAGTCTGAATGAAAGGAAGAAATGCATTGAAACAGATGACAGAGTGCCTGCTTGGAGCAATGTGTCTCCTTGGGGAGGGTTGGCCTCTTCTCCCAGACAACCAGCAATAGGATGAGAGGACACTGTCCCGAGTTGCACCAGGGGAGGCACAGGTTGGACATTAGGAAGAATTTCTCCACTGAAAGGGCTGTCAGGCATTGGAATGAACTGCCTAGGGAGGTGGTGGAGTCCCCATCCTTGGAGGTGTTCAAGGAACGACCAGATGTGGCACACAGTGCTCTGGTCTGGTTGACAAGGTGAAAATCAGTCACAAAGATCAGATGATCTTTGTTGGGAAAAAAGGGTTAAAAGCAGAAGAATGGCAAGGAGCAGGGTAAGTTTGCTCAAGTGACTTTGCAACTGGGAATGCCAAGGCCTGGAGAACAATAGCATGGGAACCCCCACATATTATGCCTACTGCCATTCATCCTGTCTGTTTTGAGAAGTAGAATTTCTGTGTAGAGAACAACATAGGGGTTTGGAGAGACTTGGAGGCACAGTCACGGATGTGCTTGAGCTACCTGTTTTGGGAGAGAGAAGATCGAAGCTCAGAGATCATAAAAGAGCACAGAGGAGGTCACAGCATGGTGGTAAACTACACATGTGTGGGTCCTTGCAACAGGAGCCCTGCCACCCGTCAGGACGGACTGTGCCCAATGGTGCCAGTGTTCCCACTTGTGTATCTCCACCCAGGTGTTCCTTTGAGATCCTCCAGTTAGCAAGGGAATGAAATAAATTTACTCTTTGCATTACAGCCGTGGTTTTGTGGTTGTTCTGGCTGCCTACCTGTGTCGACTCACAGCCTTGGAGGTCTTTTTCAGCCTAATTGAGTCTGTTGTCCCATGCTGAGGGTTCATCCGAAGAGCTCTCAGCTCAGGCATCTGGATAAGAAAAAACTCCAAACTGGCCAGCACTCGGTATCCAAAGGACTTCAGGAAACATGGTGCATCAATCTGTGTTTCTCTTTAAGCCCCTGGAGACAGCTGTGCCCTCAGACCATCACTCAGGAGAGCTCAGCCCCTGCCTTCCTCAGCAGCCAGGCAGAGCTGCTCCTCTCGCTGTCGCTCCCGTCAGCTGCACCAGTGAGATGCAACACAGTGGGTGATGGGGTGGCCGTGGGTGGAAGGAGAGGGGACAGCTGAGTCACCTCTCAGGAGAGGTGTAAATGAACCTGGTCCTTCTGGATATGTCACTGCTGAGATGAGATGCAAGGGCACAAATGCGCAACGTCTTCTCTGCTCTTGGATGAGTCATGAGTTGACTTTTCCAGCGCAGGCAGCAGCCCTTGGTATCATCACCAGTGCCTCTGCAAGACATTTACCAATCTCTGGGACCCCTGAGGGCCACAGCAAAGTTCACTCTGTCCTGCCTGGTTTTGTTTCTCTCTTCTGATGCTGTGTGTTTGGTCTCACAGAAGAGCAGGGAAGGCCAGCGTGAGGATGCTGATGACTGTGGGATGAAGGCTCTCAGATCCAGCCCTGGCACAGAGAGCTGCTGTCTGTGAGGAGGTGACATGTTGGGTGTGGTGGTGGAAACTCTCTGAAGATCTCCTCAAGCACAGTCTCCCCACCACGTTCTAACATTGCTCTCGAATGGCTGAGATTAGGCTGAGTGGGACATCCAAATGTGAGCACTAACACTGATCCATGCCTGAGACTCCCCTGTGCCAGGCTGCTCTCACCACCTTGCATGCTCTGTCTCCTGCAATCAGAATCCCATCTGCCAGAGCAGGCATCCCAATGGCATCTGGGGTGGAGCTGTGGGATGGAGCTGCTCTGATGTGTCCAATCCTCCCAAGAAATGAAGAGACACCTTAAAACATTTTGGTTTGGTTTTTTGGGCTATTTTTTATTCTGAATATTCATTGGGTTCTCTTCTCCTTTCCACCCTGTGGACAGGTCAGGTCCCTACACAGGCATCAAGGTGCTCACTTGTGCCCCTTCTCTGTAGAGATGTCCCTGAGGTCTTGGATAAACTGCACGATCTAGGGTGGGAAAGACAGATGGCAGAGCTCAGTGCAGGGATGGGAACAGAGGCAGAGGGGAGCTTCTTGTCCCTTTTGGAGAACACATGACCCCAATCAAACTGAGCAAGAGGACAAGGCATTTGCCTTGCTGGATCTGCACCACCAGAACGGCCTTTTGAGGGCAAATGGGTGAATAAACCCAAACCTTGGTCATGGCTTGGTCTGCATCCCCTGCATTCCAGCCTGCCTGGCTCACACTTCTGCCCCACAAGGACACTGCTCTGCCTTCTCAGAAGAGACAGGTCTGCCTGGTGTCCCTGGTCCCTTTGCTGTGCCCAAGAGTGTCAAGTGTCTGTGGGGCCTGTGGGCTCTCCACTCCCTTTGAGGAGCTGAGAGACATTCCTGCTCTTCTTTCTGGGCTGGGAGGAGGGCTCTGGCCTGGCTTTACCATGCTCAGCTGTTTGTCACTGTCATGTGCTGCCACCCTCCACTTTGCATTCAGCCGTGTGCTGGCAGTCTGGAAGAGGTTGTGGATGGCCACCTCAATGGTCCTCAGCTTCATGGCTTTCTTGGCAGCCCTGTTCTGGATGTCAGCCCAGCGATTCTCCTGGGAGGAGAGGAAACATGGAGCAGGGGCACGTACCCCAGTAAAGATGCTGCTTCAGCACAGGAGACCCTGGCTTGGAGAGCCTGACTTCCACACTCATCTGCTTGGTTAGGAAGAACCTGGCCTTGCCCAGGGCTGTGCTGGAAGGGGCTCAGGTTGGTGTGGTGGCAGCAGACCCAGGAACCATCCCATCCACCCTCCCCACAGCAGGGAAGCTGATCCCCAGCAGCTGCTGGGCCCTGCCATGAGCCCATAGCTGAAGGATCAGCCATCAGCCAGGTTTGACTCAGCCTGGCCTTGGAGACCTTCCTCTGCCCACAGTTCCTTACCCAGAGGGGGACGTCACTTCGAGCCTGGTCTAAATATTGTTTTAGCTCCACCAGATCATTCTTGCATTGAAGCATCTCATCTTCTTTCTCTGCCTTGTACTGCTCCAGGAGCACGTTGGCTTTCTCAGTCAGCTCCTTGTGCCACTGCTGTGACTGCAGCAGCTCCTTGCGTGACCTCAACAGTATGTTGTAGAATGAAGTGATTTCCTCGATGTCCCGAAACTGCAGCACAGGAATCCCAGTGTTAGTGACACCCCCTGCCTTTCCCTCACCATCTGCAGACCTCGTGCCCTTTGGCACCCTGCCCTGACCAGAGCCAACGCCTCCCCCAGAAGAAAGATCTTCCCTTCTACACAAGACTATTGCCCCCATTGGTGTCTGAGCATCACCACATTCCCTGCCTGATGACATCCCACTGTGCCAGACCTGGAGCTGTCACTGCCATAGGCAAGGGACCTCACACCTCTTCCCCAGGGGAGCAATGCTCTCATAAATACAACCACTAGTGCCGCTGCCTGGGTCCCAGTCCTAGGCACCTTGTCACTTCTCCCAAACCATCAGTGTGACCTGAAACGGTGACACCAAGGGGGCCCATTCCCCTCATTCCCCTGAGCTTTCACCCCTTCTCACAGTTTTTCCTTGATTTTCTCAAGCCTTCACCTCCTGTTCTGGTTTTCCTCCCCTGACTCTGTTCCCTGCAGCTCACCTTGGTTATAGGGAACTCCTCACCCCACCTGAGATCTTGGGGTGTGACCAAGTCTTACAATTCCCCAGGACTTGCCTTATCTTTTCCAGTTTTAACACCCCCATAGGGCTCTCCCCAAGCCCATGATCTGCCTCTCTCATATCCAGCCTCACCTGTGAGTTCTCCACCACATCCTCCAGGTACTTCTTGAACATGAAGTACTTTGGCAGTTTTTGGCAGAGTTTGTGGTAGTTTTTTCTGAGGGCTTCCAGTTCCCTCTTAGCTCTCAAGAGCTCATTCTCCCTTTTTATGTTGTCCTCTCTCTCTTTGTTGGCTTTCTGCAGAGCTTGGTTTCGCAGCATTTCATTTTCCTGGTGATGTTTCCCCATTGGCACACACGACAGAGGGAAAGGAAGGCAATGGAAGATGGAGCTGGGTTACTCAACAGCACTGCAAGGAGAGACTCTCAGAGAGGAGAGACCAGCACTGGAGCACCCCTGGGAACAATTTTCCTCCCTGTTTTACAAGGCCATCCCTTTGGCATTGACCCTTTGGTTTTGGAGGCAGCACCTAGGATAGTACTCTGATTTTCAGACTTCCTTGCACCTATCCCTGGAAGACTGCTGTGGTTCAGCAGGGGGGGCAAGGCTGAGACCCTCCTTGGGGGACATTTGGGGCCCTCAGGAGATCACATGGGTACAGGACAAGATCTCTCCCACCTAAGCCCTAACAGGGCTGTGGTACAAACCCCTGTGCCCTGCCAGCGCTGTTCCTCACACCTCCAGCTTAAGAGAGGCTTGGCCAGGTGTGTGGTCCAAGACCCCTTCCCGAGGGAGGGGAGGAGTTGGTGGTGGGGCTCAGGGTCATGTCAGTACCTCTACAGCCTTCTCAGATTTCTCTATGTAGGCTTTCAGCTGAGCCCTCCTGGCACGCAGGTCCCTCCACTGCTCAGCAATGACCTCCATCCTCTCCTTGAAGGCCTGGCAGCACCACAGTGAGGGTGACACAGCTGCCCACACCCAGGAACAGCCACCTGCCTGCTGCTGCCACCCTCCAGAAAACCCCAAAGCCCTCCCAACCATGTCCCAGCACCCTCCCATCTGTCACACCTCTTTTTTCTCGGCCAGAAGCTTTTCCAGACATCGGAGCTCTTTCTTCTTCTTCAGGAGGCAAACAAAGGAGGATGTGGGGTCCTCCTCTACCTCTCCGAGTTCCCTGTGAGAGAGGATTCCCTCACGGTTACATGCTGGGTCCAGGTCCTTGAAGGGTGTTGGATTGCTCTGGGTGTTGGAGTGTCCCAGGTGGGGTGATAGAGCAGAGCAACCCAACACCACCTCAGACTCCATGTGCCAGCATGGCATCCCCACCAGGGATCCCCTGACAGACCAAGGCACGTTACAGGGAGGAACAGGGAGGGCAGGTACAAGAAGAGATGGAAATGATGGAGATAGAGGATGGAAATTTGCCCCAGTGGGGGAAGGAGGGATGGAGGAGACAGGAGAAGGTAGAGGAGCCCCCTCACCTGACCAAGGGCAGGAGTTTTTCCCTGTACTGTGCACAGTAATAGTTCAAATCCTCATTGACTTCCAGGTCCATCGCTCCAGCCATCAGCAGCAACCAGAGCCCAGGTCCTGCAGGCTCTGCTCCTCTCCCTGCCTTGACCTGTGGCTACTCCAAGACCTGTAACAAGCTCTGTGGCTACTCTAAGCCACCAGGAAAAGCCCTGTGGCTACTCTGATCCTGGAGAGAGACCCTGAGGCTACTCCAGCCATTGTGACAGCTCCTGTGGCTACTCCAACTGCTGTGGCAGCTACTGTGGCTAACCAACCACTGTGACAACTACTGTGGCTATCCAGCCATTGTGACACCTCCTGTGGCCATCCAGCCACTGTGACAGCTACTGTGGCTTCTCCAACTCCTCTGAATGCTTACTTGGCAACTGAATGTTTACTTGGACTAATCACTGTGTCCAGGACCACGATTTTTTTCATTCATCTCATTTTCTGTGTCTTCCCCTCCTAAGTTTGGCCTCCCCACCCTGTGAGCTCTGCTGCGTTGGGTAGGGCCCCTGACAGCCACATCCCACTGTCCCAGTGCTCAGGGCTTGCTCCTGCTCTCCCAAACACCAGATGGAAACACAGTTAAACAGGAAGAGTCATGGTAAGGTTGGTTCCTCCACAGCAGTTCACAAGTGGGACATTTTGCTTTCTGCTTTGCTTTTTATACTCTATATTTTATTCCCATTTTACCTTTTCCCTGTTCTTTCCCAAAGCACTTCCACAAACAACACAAGAACAGAGAGCGTTTTTAGGATCTCTTAAATTCTCAGTG
>JAWWLT010000222.1:0-19747 GCA_035040995.1 Premnoplex brunnescens
AGGCCCTGGCACAGGGTGGGCAGAGAAGCTGTGGCTGCCCCTGGATCCCTGGGAGTGTCCAAGGCCAGGTTGGAGCAACCTGGGATAGTGGGAGGTGTCCCTGCCATGGAGGCTTTGAGGTCCTTTCCAAGGCAAAGCAGTGTGGAATTCCCTGATTCCATGACTGCAGCAGTGAGGTTCAGACAGGCCATGGAGAGAGCATTTCCTTCCTTGACACCCACTTGGCACTTTAAAGTCCATCAGTCCAGCTGAGGTGCAAACAGAGAGGGGTGAGAGGGAGCTGAGTTTGAAAGCTGTGCCTTAATCCAAGAGTGGAAAGCAGTGATTGATAGAAGGGGACAATTAAATTGCTCCTTGTCACACATGAAGTCAAATGAGGCTCGTGGGGCCTGGCAGTGACATCCCAGGAGTGACATCCCAGGAGACTCCTCAGCAAACCTTCTCCCACAGAGCTGGAGGGGTTGTTCCCAGCCTGGACACAGCATTCCAAATCGTGTTCACCTTCCAAATGGCAAAGCCTGGTGGGTTTGTCTGTGTTGGGTTTGTATTTTGGGGTTTTTATATCTCCACTTGGGCTGCTCACTTGGGTGACACAACATCAGGAAGGTGGTTTGAGCTCCAAAGGTGCAGCTTTTCCCTGACTGGAAGCCCAAGAGATTTTCCCAGGTTGAGGAGCTTGCTGAGAGCTGAGGGGGAGCCAAGGCAAGAATTCCAAGCCCTGCAGGATGAGGGGCTGCAGGAATACCTGGGAATGCAGCCCTTTGCCTTGTCCCAGAAGCTCCTTCCTGCTCTGGATGAGGCACAGCAGTTTGTTCCTGCCTCCTGGGAGCTCCTGCTTTTCCTCCCCAGCTGGGAGAAATTTGTGTTTGGGAGAGTTTTCCTAGGAAAAAACCAGTTTGCTTCCCACGTTTCAGCTCCAGGATGGATTTCTGGGGCCCCCAGCCTGTTCCTGGATCCGTGTGCTGCTGCTCCTGGGGTGTTCACTGACCTGCTGTGCTGTTTTCCCTTGCAGAAATGTGTCCTCAGTGGCCTCTGGCTCTTTTCCAGGCGTTATCCCATCCCTGCATTCCCCAGGAATGTGTACAGGATCAGCAGCCCTGCCTTGGAGCCCCCCCAGGTTGGTGGAGGCCTCGATGAATTCACTGCAGTCGAACCCTCAGGTGGTTTCCCCTTGGAATCCTGAGCTGGGTGTGGATTTGAGCCTGAGAAGTGCCACTTCTAGGCTCAAAACGTGCTTTTATTTTTAAGAACTCAAGGAATTTTGGGGTGTTACTGATTATTTGGTTGAATTTTAATTAAAAAATAATTCTCATGAAAACCCACACTCACCTCAACCAAACCAACACAAAAATCCAAACGACGTCGTGACAACGCAGGAAAAACTGGACTATTTGCCCCAAATCCTCCCCTTGTCCCACAATTCCAAGAATTCCCACCCATCTTCCCGCTCTCTGGCATTGCTCAGTCCTTGTTTTCCCTGTTCCTGCTCCCAGTTATCCCCAAATCCTCCTGCTATCCCAGATTTTGCCACCAAACCCCTTCAATAAATCCATGCCCTTCTTTGGAACTCCAGTTTCTCTCTTCTTCCGTTGAATCCCTGTGGATTCTCCCAACACATCCTGATTTTTCTTGTTCAGTCTAGGTGCTACTCCTCTGGAGGGAGGAAGGGCTTTATATCAGGCTTTGTGGAGAACATCAAGCAGGAATTGGCCAAAAACAAAGAGATGAAAGAGAGCATTAAAAAATTCCGGGATGAAGCCAAAAAACTGGAAGAATCGGATGCTCTTCGGGAAGCCAGGAGGAAATATGTGAGTGCTGCCCCTGGCTGGTTTTCCTGCCCAGTCACTGGGATTTACTGGGATCAATGGGAATTAAAGGCTCCTTCTGCTGGGCTGGGAATTGGCTGGTAAATCGATGCCTTGGAGGGTTTAATGGGGGAAAATCTTCCCAGCAGACCCTTTGCTGCATTTCTGAGCAGACAGAATAATGAGACGTTAAATGCAGCATCAAATAGTTCTTTTGAGAGCTCTAAATGTCATTATTTGCAAACCTCAGGTGCTGGTGGCTCCTAAAATGGGGCTTTTCTTGCCCTCAGCCCTGCTGGGCTGGTGTTCTCTGTTCTTCCTGCTCCTCATGTTTTCCTTTTCCACAGAAAACCATTGAGTCTGAAACCGTGAAAACCTCAGAAGTGATTAAAAAGAAACTTGAAGAAATAACAGGGACAGTTAAAGAGGTAAAAGGAGGGACCTTTCCCTGGGGCAGTTGGGCTTTGGGTTTGAGCTCTGGCTGTTTTTCCTCTCCCCTGGTGGTTGCTGTTCTAAAGGAGGAACAGGCTGAGCTTTAGAGCCTTTTTTATTTGCTGATCCTTGATGTTTGAAGTCACTTCAATTCCAATTTCTGCCTCCTCTCAGCTCTCTGGCATCTCTTCCATCCCTGTGGTGACACTTTTCCAGGCAGGAATCCCACTGGATTTCAGAGAGGACAGAGCTGTGCTGGGCACTGGGTGTGTTTTCCAGAATCTTCCTGCCTAAAATAGTGCTGGAAAATAAGAGCCCCCATCAAGCCACACAATGTTTTGGGCCCCAGAAATTCAATCAAAGGCCAAACTGGGGAAAACTGCAGGAAAAATCCCTCGATGCCCACATGAGTCTGGCTGTAAGAGAAGTGTGTTACTGTTCAGCAGCTCTTTTTGGGGTGCAATTATTAATCATCTGGGTCTTTAAGAGCAGAATAAGGAAGAAGATTGCAGCAGCAGTGGGTTGTTTCTCACTCAAGCAGTGTGAGACAGACACGGTGCAGTGACTGATCCACACTCCAGTGATCCCTCTTGGATCTGAAGGCTGGAGAAGGTCCTTATTGTGTGGCAGGGAAAAGAGATGTTCCTGAAACCCCCCCTGCAGAGCTGCCTCCACGTCTGGCTGGAAAACACCCCAAAACACCCCCAAAACCCCCCAAACCAGGGATGTGGAGCTGCTGGAGGGTCCAGAGGAGGCCACGGAGCTGCTCCAGGGACTGGAGCTCCTCTGCTCTGGGTGTGACCCAAGCACCAGTTCTAGGCTGAAAATTGCCACTTTTGTAAGGCATATCTGTTGAACTCAAGGAATTTTGGAGTAGCTGAGATTGGAGAGGACTTGGAAGAACCTGGGCTAGTGGAAAGTGTCCCTGCCCATGGCAGAGGGTGACACTGGGTGGGCTTTGAGGTCCCTTCCCAACCCAGACCACTCTGTGATTCTGGAGCCAGGCTGAGAGTGCTGGGGGTGTCCCCCTGGCGAAGGGAAGGCTCCAGGGAGACCTGAGAGCCCCTTCCAGTGCCCAAAGGGGCTCCAGGAGAGCTGGAGAGGGACTTGGGACAAGGACAAGGAGTGGCAGGAGCTGCAGTGACCTTTTCTTCCCCGTTGTGTTGCAGAGTCTGGACGAAGTGAGCAGGAGCGACCTCGGCCGGAGGATAAAGGAGGGGGTGGAAGAAGCAGCCAAAACAGCCAAACAATCAGCAGAGTCTGTCACAAAGGGAGGGGAGAAGCTGGGCAGGACAGCAGCCTTCAAAGCCATCTCTCAGGTCCAGAATCCCTGGGGCTCCCTGGGAGGCAGGGCCTGGGAAGAGCTCGGAGTGGAAGTGGGAGTTGGGAGGTGTGAGTTTGTGCCGGCGCTAAAATTAAACACGGAGCCCGAGGGCCAGGCTGGGAGCAGGAGCTGTGCCTGGCACGTCTGGCACTGCCTCAGCAGCCTGGCAGGGTGGGAGGCTGGAGCAGCTGAGCTGCTGGAAGGTGTCCCTGGAAAACTGCTCACTGGGTTGGTGGATAGGGCAGGAAATTCTCCTGTAGGGACCAGGGGTGTGCTGGGAACAACTGGCAGCCCCAGAGCTGGGGTGGCGTGGAGAATGCCCAGGGTTTGTGGGGTTTGATGCCACCCCAGCCCTGGCAGGGGCCAAGGCCAGGCTGGAGCACCCTGGGACAGTGGGAGGTGTCCCTGCCATGGAGGCTTTGAGGTCCTTTCCAAGGCAAAGCAGTGTGGAATTCCCTGATTCCATGACTGCAGCAGTGAGGTTCAGACAGGCCATGGAGAGAGCATTTCCTTCCTTGACACCCACTTGGCACTTTAAAGTCCATCAGTCCAGCTGAGGTGCAAACAGAGAGGGGTGAGAGGGAGCTGAGTTTGAAAGCTGTGCCTTAATCCAAGAGTGGAAAGCAGTGATTGATGGAAGGGGGATTTATTCCAGTTTAAACTCTGAATTGCCCCTCATCACCTGGACAGTTTGATGGACCCAAACCTTCCGCTCACTTGGGTTTTCCCTTGAGGTTAATTCAATCCAACCCTGGATTTGCTGTCCTAAACTATTCCAGGAGGCATTTCCAGCTCCTGGGAAAGGTGGGGGAACAATAAATCTGACCTACCAGGGATTATTTTCCTTTCAGGGGGTAGAAACTGTTAAGAAGGAAATCGATGAAAGTGTTTTAGGGCAAACCGGTCCCTACAAACGCCCGGAGCGGCTCCGAAAACGGACGGAATATTCGGGAGAGAGGATCAAAGAGGAGAGGATATTTGAAGCCAATGAGTAGGTACTGGGGCCATTTGGGGGGGGATTTCTGTGTATTATTTAATAAAACCCTTGCAAACTGCACCACAGGTCAGGGATTAAAAGCCAGGGATTAAAATGACTGAGGAGGGAGAGCAGGGAGGGGGGAGAGCACATTCCCAGCAGGAGCTGGTGATCCTGAATCTTCCCATATTGAACCTGGGCACTTAAAGTTCATAAGTTTAGTGGCCAGAGATGAAATCTGGACTTGGGCATGGGTTTTGTTCTCTGTTTTAGCATCTTTCTCTTGAATTAGGCTTGGCAGGGCTAAGCCTGAGCTCCTTTGCTTTCTCTGGTGCCTCGATCCTCTAAGTCAAGTATTATTGATTTGGGGGGTTATTTATCATTTATGGGGTGTATAATTAATTTATGGGGCTATAATTTATCTGCTGTATTAGTTATGGGGTGTATAATTAATTTATGGGGGTTCTAATTTATTTGGTGTATCATTTATGGCCTTATCATTCCTGTTCTGTGTGAGCCTCCCAGGGCTGCAGGGCCATTCCTCAGGGTCCTCATCTGCATCCTCCCCGTGTTCCAAGTGAATTTCCTCACAAGTGTCCCTGTTTTTTCCATGTTTCCTGCCCTTCCTAGGGAGGCCATGGGAATGGTGCTGCATAAAGACTCCAAATGGTACCAGCAGTGGAAAGATTTCAAGGACAACAACGTGGTTTTCAACAGTGAGTGTTCAAACACAAAGCAGGAGCTCGTTCTTCTCCCAGGCCCCGTTCTTGCTGCGTGGATCTCGTTCCGTCTGTGCCACCAGCCTGCCCATAATGCCAGTCCCAAAGTCCCAGCCTTTCTGTGGGGTTGGAGCTGGTGCTGGCAGTGGTGTGAGGGGGAGGCAGGAAGAGCTGAGAGCTCTGCAGCTTTTCCAAGCTGCTCCATCTGTGTCCTGACCCCTCTTCCGCTCGGGCATCCTGTTGCTCAGCTTTGGTTGGCCACAACTGCCACATGGGCTGGGCAGGTGGGCACTGTCTCAGTGGGCAGGTGGGCACTGTCTCAGTGGGTAGGTGGCCCTGTGTCACTGGGCAGGTGGCCCTGTGTCACTGGGCTGTCCTCTCAGGGTTCTTTGAGATGAAGATGAAGTACGACGAGAGCGACAACGCCTTCATCCGAGCGTCCCGAGCCGTCACTGACAAGGTCACCGACCTCATAGGTAATGTCCCCTCCCTGCTGCCCCACCCCTCTCTGCTCCCAGGGCCTGGGGGCCTCCTGCCCAGCTCCTGGCAGAGGTTCTGGAGCTTTCCAGCACTTTGCATGGATCATTATCCAGGGCCATGCCAGGTAGCAGCGGGGGCAGAAGTGCAGTGACAGCACAAGGCCTTGGGTGGGATGAAGCTCAGGCTGAACTTAAAGCCTGGAGTTGTCCCCAGACCACTGTGCCCCCCTCTGACGTGTCACCAGAGGCCCTGCCTGCTCTCCTGGGCACAGTGCTGAGCCCTGAGTGCTTTTCCTAGGTGGATTGTTCTCCAAGACAGAGATGTCTGAGGTTCTGACCGAGATCCTCAGGGTGGATCCGTCCTTCGACAAGGATCGCTTCCTGAAGCAGTGTGAGCGTGACATCATCCCCAACGTCCTGGAGGTGAGTTGGGGGCACCCCCTTGCCTTTTGTACCCTTTTAAAAGATGCTTTTTGACTTGATTTTTTCACTCTCCTGTTGCTAAAATGAAAAGGTGGGGTGGGATTTGCTCCTCAAACCCCCAGCTTTGCACAGGAGCTTGGGAAAGGAGCTTGGAGCCCATGTAACCCTTGAGTTGAAACCCGTATTCCAGCAGTCAGGAGAGTAACAAGTTGTTTTCCTGACCTGGAAAACGCTAAATCATCCTCTCCCCTGGGAGATGATGTGGGAGCAGAGGGATCACAGGGAAGTGGGTGAGCAAATGGTGATAAAAAATGGGGAAGGAATTTGGTTCTAAATGGGTTGTAAGTGGGGTGGGACTCGGGGAGAAGAGCAGGTGCAGTGGGAGAGGGGTCAGTGAAGGTATTTGTGGCACTGGCCATGGAATTGGGTGCAATTTGGTGCCTTTAGGGACTCAGAGCAGCCCTGCTGAGGGATGTGACTGGTCCCTCCACTGTGACAGAGGAGGTGTGTTCAAATATCCCTGTCTTATCTCCTCTCCCAGGCTCTGATATCTGGGGAGCTCGAGATCCTCAAAGATTGGTGCTACGAAGCGGTGAGTGGAGCTCCTAAAAGTGCTTGAAGAGGTTGGGAATTCCCCTGGGAAATGGGTTTGTTGGGCTTTTCTGGGCCTGGCTGTCCTGGAGAAGAGGCTGAGGGAGGATTCATCAATCCATACAAACACCTGAGGGGTGGGAGACAAGAGGACAGAGCTGAGTCCTCTCAGAGGGTCCCAGTGACAGGACAAGGGGCAACAAACTGGAATTTCCACCTGAATATGAGGAAAAGCTCCTCACTGAGGGTGGGAGACACTGGGAAGAGGCTGCCCAGGGAGGCTCTGGAGTCTCCTTCCCTTGGGATATTCCAGAGCAGGATGGGACTGCAGCCTGGATGAGCTCACTGCTGGAAACTGGATTTGGGGTTGTTGTCCAAAAGCTGCTTTTCAAGGAGATTTTCAGTCTTGGATCCACATCTTGAAACAGTGAATGGGAGTTGGTTGTAATTCAGTGGCTCTTTGACTTCATGGAAGCAGATCCTTCCCTGAAAATAGGGATTTGTTCTGGATTTCATCTTCCAGAAGAATTGTGTTGTGGAATCCCAAATAGTTGTGTTGTGGAATCCCAAATAGTTGTGTTGTGGAATCCCAAATAATTGTGTTGTGGAATCCCAAATAGTTGTGTTGTGGAATCCCAAATAGTTGTGCTCTTCTTTTAAAGGGCTGAATTTCTCCAAGGGAGCCTTCACTGTGTCACCACCACCAGAGGGCTGGAAGAGGCAGGGGTTTGTGTTTAATATCTTGTGAGGAACATCTTTATCCCAATATTGCAGCATCCAAGAGATTTTAACGCAGCCTGAAAGCAAAGAATCTTCTTTATTGCTTCAACAACCTCTGAAATGACCCCAGAGAATTTCTCTGCAGGGAAGGGGTGGATTCACTGCAGTTTCTAAGACCAAAATCAAACTCTCCTGAGCTGGTTGTAATTATAAATTAAGCTCCAAAGTCAAGAATAATCAGTAAAATGAGCCAGGGGAGGAAATGGGAGAACTATCCATGGGAATCCTGGAGATAAAGCCTCTTCCCAGAGTCAGCCCACAGGGGTTAAGTTTGGGAAGCTGCTCATTAAAGGGTTGGAATAAAACCAGTAGCTCAGAAAGGGGCTGGTTGTTATCCCAGCACCCCCACTGGGATGGTTTGGGATCTGGGGAGCTGTGCCTGCTGCCCTCAGCATTCCTGCTCTGGGGCTTGGCCAGGAATTCCTGTAGGATGTTGTGGGGAAGGTTGGGGGGGGACTCCTCCCTGCTTGGTTGATTCCTGCCAGGAATGTGCTGGGAATGCTGGAAACAGGTAGAGATTCACCATCCCCAGGGTTCTGGTGCAGAAATAACCAACCATCTGGGCCTGAGAGGAGGCAGGCAATGCTGGGCTGGCTCCAGGCCTGGCTGGGCACTGGGAGAAGGACTTGGATCCCTGGATCCTGTGCTGTCCCCCCAGGGCTGGGAGGGCCTGGGCTCCCAGGGGCACTGGGGCAGGGCAAATGCCATTTGGAGGGAAGCCTGGGGGCTCCCAGGGCATGTGATTTCCACAATGGTTTGGGGCTTTGGTAGATCCCAAAAATGGGCTGAGCAGGTGCAGGGACACCTGAGCTGCCCCCAAAAGGGCATGCCTGGAGATCCTGGAGGTCCCTGGAGCTGCTGGACAAACACAGTTCCACCCCAATATCCCAGCAGATCATTCTTCCCTTTTTTGTCTTCTGGCTGCTGGCTCTCTATGCACAGAAATCCCCTTTTCCTTTGGGGCAGAACAATTGCCAAGGTGTAACAGGAGTTTTTTGCTGCTTCTTTCAGACTTACAGCCAGCTGGCTCATCCCATCCAACAAGCCAAAGCCTTGGGGCTCCAGTTCCACTCCCGGATCCTGGACATTGACAACATCGACGTGAGTGTCCCCAACCATCCCTGAGGAGGGCTTGGCTCAGAGCCATGAGGGCTGGAGACCACCTCCAGGACTGGAAAATTCAAACCTTTTTTGCTTTAACTGCTGGGTTTTGCCTCTGGGGGTGGGTGTTCCTGCTGCCACAGGGACAGATCCCACTGCTGGAAGGGAAAACTCATGGAGATGTGTGCTCAGGTCCAAGCTGGGGCACTGTGGTGTCTCTTTGCTCTCAGGGCACCTTGGGCTTAGTGAGCAGCAGATGGATTGAGGAAGGCTGAGCACAAAGGCAAACAGCTCCATCCCAGAGGATTTGGGGGGATAATGCACTGCAGAACATCTGCAGGTCTCTCAGTTCATGGAGTTTGTGGTGTCACCTCGCTGAGATCAGCTCCAAAGTCTGTCCTAATTATGGACTTCTCAGGGATCCTAGTGCTAAAAACTCCAGCAATCCCACTATGTGGGGCCTTAAGGGCCTGCCCCTCCTGGAAGCTGCACCCTGGAATTCCTGCTGGGATCTGGGTTTGGGTGGAGATCTGGGTTGTGTTTGGGTGGAAAACATGGCTGGGTGAGTCAGGGCAGCTCCAGGAACGTGGGAGGGGCTGGGAGGGTGGGAGTTGCTGCAGAGCTGGGAGCTCATTCCCTGGCACTGGGCAGAGGAGGGTGGCAGTGCTGCTGAGTTTTCCTCAGGGAAGAGTTAAATATCTCTATACATTTGTATTTATATATATATTTATGCCTTTGTGACTTCTGGCACAGCCTCGTGCCTGTCTCCTGGGCTGCTTCCTTTATGATGGGATAAAACACAATGGGGTTTGGAACCAGCTCTCATTTTAAAGTCCTGCTGCCTTCAGTGGGATTCCTTTTTGGAAGCTGAAGAGCAAAACATCCCATAACATCCTGCCTTCCCACAAAAGAGGGGATCCAAAAGGTTTCCCACAAAGCCACAAAGAGGGTTCTGCTTTTTTCAGAGCTCTTGGGGGGGGGAAAAAACCCAAACCCTTAATCCTCCATTCCTGTGTGCATTGCAGTTAATCAGTTCTTTAAATATTTAATGGAATGACCTTAGAATAGAGGAAAAAATCCTGGCAAACAAAAGGTTCTCACCTTGAAATCTTCCTGTTCCTGCTCTTTGGTTTGGTGCAGCCTGATGGCAAAAATGCATTTGGAAGCAAAAAAGAGACTTGAGCTGGTCCTTGTGGGTCCCTCCCACTCAGGAGTTTCTCTTTCCTGCAGAAATGGCATTTTTTTGGAGGGCAGAATTCCCTTTGCATTTGGCTTCTCATGTGGAAAGGAGGGAGCAGTTTTATTCCCCTTCCCAGGTTTTTACACTTGGCAAAGTGATGTTAAAACTCCGAGGGGGTTGGGGAAAGCCTTGAGGTGCAGCTTTCCAAGTGGCTTTCACCTGGGAATTTTTGGGAAGCTGCTTTTCCGTGGTGTCTGGATCAGCAGCTTCCCAGAGGAGCCATCACCTGATTGGAATATCCAGGGAGCAGCTCTGGGAGGGACTGGGAATGCTGGGACTGCCCAGCCAGGGCAGTGGGGTGAGACACTCCCCGTTCCCACATTGTTCTGCAGGAATGGCTGCTTTTCTCATGGAATTCCCTTTCCTTGCAGTTGGCCATGGGCAAGATGATGGAGCAGGGACCAGTTTTAATCATCACCTTCCAGGCCCAGGTCGTGATGGTGATTAAGAACCACAAAGGGGAGGTGGTGGAAGGAAATCCGGTGAGTTTGGGCATTTCCAGGAGATGGGGGAAGTCCCTGAATTCAAGTCCCTGAATTCAAGTCCCTGAACAATGCACTCAGTAAGGAGGCTGCTGCCCCACCACACTGACACAAAGCAGAGCCCCCCATGCCCTTATTCCATGGAATTCCCTCCCATCCAGCTGGATTTCATGCTGTGTGTGGTTCTCAGGGAGCCTTTGACAGGCAAGGATTTGTGGAGCAAATCCCTGGCACCTCTTGGCTGTGATTTGGCTTGGTGGGGCTGTTCTGTGTGGAGTGATGTTAAGTTGAACCTGTCAGGATATTCTTGTTCCCAGAGTTAATGACACCAGGCTGGAGGAGCCTCTGGAATACCTTCATTCCCAGGAGTCTCCCTCCAGACAGCTCCAACTTGCCTTGTGTCTGTGCAATATTTAAGTAGCTTAATGATGTATAATGGGGACATTGTGAGATGTCTGGAGCTGGCACTTGCCAGCACATTTTCATTAGGATTAATACATGCATTTAATAAATATTGGCTTTTTGCAACCCTTGTCTTTAGTCCAGGCTGGAAGTTTACAAAAAAAAATAAATAAAAAAAAGGGATTCATTTTAATTCTGGGGCCCATCTGGGCTGATTTACAACCTGTCACTTGGGCTGCAGGGGAGGAGCAGCTCATCCAGTGATTCCCTGCATTCAATGACTGCATTCCTAGAAGATAGGTATTGATGGGATAATTATTGAACAGGATATCAAAGTCTGTTTGCTGTCTGATTTCTCTGGGGCACCAATAAATCAAGGAGATGCATTGAAATTCTCCCCTGGAAGCCAAACCTGGGTTTTAATCAAGTGTCAACCTGGGTGGTGACTGGGATTTGGGGTCAGCTGGGGAGCTGCTCCTGCTGAGCCCTGGCCAAAGGGCATGTTAGGGAAAGGGGAGCCTCCAATCCCTGGAATCCCAGGCTGGTTTGGGTTGGAAGGGACTTTAAAGCTCGTCCTTCAGGGCAGGGACACCTTCCACCAGAGCAGGTTGCTCCAAGCCCTGGAGCAACATGGCTTGGAGGACTTTGGAGCAGCCACAACCTCTGGTTGCAAACTGTAAGTTCTCTGCACAGAAATCCCATATTTCCTTGTAATTCCCTGGAGTTTTGCCAGGTTGGAATTGTTCAGGAGATCCCCCTGAGCAAAGGAGGCCTGTGAGGTTGAGGGGGTCTCTTGAAAATCCTGAGGCCTGGGGTGGTGTTTGCAAAGCAGATTTAAGGACAGACTGGCAGAAATCTGCCTTTGGGGGGCCAGAATTCCCACTTTCCACGGATATATACACTCTCCACTGAGGATTAAGTTATTCCCTATTATTAATAAGAGCCCCAGATCAGAAACCCCTTTGGAAACAGCTCAGTTTTATGTTCCAGGAAGAAAACTGTGCTGTTTGTTCAGCTCCAGGTGAAGCCCTGAGCTCTTCATCCCTGCAGAAATCCCATGGCCAAGGACAGGATTTCTTCCAGATGCAGCAGAGCTTTCAGGCACAATTTAAAACCTGGGAGCTGAAAAAAAATCCCAAATCCTAAACCCCACCTAAATTCAGATTCCACTGGCAGCATTAAATCAGTTTAAACCACTTCACCTCGAGCTTGTTTCAAGTGGCTCATACTCAGGAAGATCCACACTCAGGAAAAAAGAGCCATTAGGATGGTTGTGGCCCCCTCTGCTTTTCCTCCTGCCAAATCACAAAAACACGTCTGTGACTCCCAACTTTTGCCCCTTCTGAGCTGAAGCAAATGAATTGTGAAACACTGAGCAGCAAAGAACCAGGAAATAGCTTTATAATGTCTGCTGTTCCTAAAAACAGCTCCCAGGCCCCTGGGGCAGAGTTGGAGCCACAGGAAAGATCCTAAACTTGATGGAAGGTTCCAACCCTGCCAATTTGCTTCCCAGAAATCTCTGCCTCAAAACAAGGTCAGGTGTTATCCAACATGACAGTGGAGCCACCTAATGTGTGTCAGCAGGGGGGTTTGGGGAGCCTGGTGGCTAATTTTGGAAATCAGAGGTTTGATCTGTTCCTGCCTGTGGTAAAGTTCCAACGAGCATCAAGAGAGGCAAATCACAGGAAGAGGCCATGGAGAAAGAGGAGCATGGAAGTGTTAGGGCTGGAAAAGAGCTTTAAGATCATCCACCCAACCATCAGCTGGTTCTCACACTGACCCACCTCCCCAAGTGGCACATCCACGTGTTTTTTGGACACTTCCAGGCGTGGTGGCTCCACCACTGCCCCTTCCAAAGCTTTACAGCCCTTTCCATGATAATATCCCCAATATTCCACCTCCACCTCCCCTGCTGCAACTTGAGGCCTGGACTTTGAGTTACCTGGGAGAAGATGTGGGGGAGTTGTGGAGAGGGAGGAGGTGCCTCCTGAGCCACCTTTGCTCCTCAGATCCATCACAGACGTGGGCCCTGTGCCCCCCAGCTGGCAGCTCTGTGCCCATGGCCTGTCTAACCCTGGCATTCTCCTTGCAGGACAAGGTGCTGAGGATGCTCTACGTGTGGGCCCTGTGCAGGGACCAGGATGAGCTCAACCCCTACGCGGCCTGGAGGCTCCTGGACATTTCCTCCTCCAGCACCGAGCAGGTCCTTTGAGGGATTGCTGCATCCAGGGCCTTCCTGAACCTCCATGGGAGCAGCTCCAGCTGGGGACTCATCCCAACCTCCTGGACTGTGGGGAAAGGCCAGGCTGGGGCTTTTTGGGAGAGCAGGCTCCTCGTTATCCCAGTCCTGGAGTGCCCTCCCTGCCTGTGCTTTGCTGTGTCCGTGGCACCGGGGGGGTTTCATAGAGCTCAAGGTGAACGTCTGACACGTGTCGGTCCTTCTTTCCCCGTGCCTGGAGGAGGTTCCTGCCTGTTTCCCAGGATTCCAGCGAGGTGGGAAGCAGGGGGAGGTGGGACAGGTGTAGTTCCCACCTCTGGTGGCCTCAGAGCATCCCTGGAAAGGCCTTTGTTTGCTCTTAGCTGACATAGCTCTGTACAAGCTCCACCACCAAGCCTTGTGTCCCTGCCTTGCACTTTACCAAGCCAAATACAAGCAGGACTTTGCACATGGAGTCAGGCTGGCTTTGTGGGATCATCAGGCAGGTTGGGGATGGGATTGGTGATGCCATTTGTGTGTCCAGTGGGGATATTTATATATGCACAGCTTTGCAGGGGGAGATGGTGTCACTTCTGGTGTGTTCATCGTGTCACTGGGGCCACTAAAGAGCCAGCATGGCATCATGTGGGGATGGGGGGGGTGGGTGGGGAGGAGCAGGGATAGGGAAAGGAGGGAGCAGGTGGAGTGTCAGGAATGGGAAGGAGGGAGCAGGTGGAGTGGCAAAAAGTGGGATAAGTGAGGAGGGAGCAGGTGGAGTGTCAGGAGTGGGAAGGAGGGAGCAAGTGAAGTGTCAGGAGTGGGAAGGAGGGAGCAGCTGGAGTGTCAGGAATGGGATGGGGAGGAGCAGCAGTGCCAGAACAATGGTCAGGAGCAGAGAGACACAGACATGCAACAGGTGAGTAAATAAAACACCTCAGCAGGGGGAACAGGACCTGCTGCAGCCCAGAGTCTGCTGGGTGAGACGGACAGGGCTGCAGTGCCCACCCCTCTGGGGAGGTCACACCCAGCCTGTTCCTCACCAGGTGAGTTTGGGCTTCAGGGGGGACACTGGAGGTGTTCCAGGGTGGGACTCCAGGATTTGGGACTTCTCCTGGAGGCTGGTTGGGAGCTGTGCCATGGGCAGATGCATCACTTGCCTCCTCTCAATGGGAAGTGAGCGTGGGAGGGGAAAATGCTGGTGGAAGAGCAACTCAGGGGCTTGAGCTGCTGCCAGTGCTGCCCTGGCCAGGGTGGGGCAGGACAGCACTGCCTTGGCATTCTGATTAAAGAGAGCAATGGCCACTTCTCCCTTCTCTTCTGAGTGTCCAGAGCAGTTCCTTGGAACAGAAACGGGATCATCTCCCATTCACCTCAGGCACCCTGACTCCCCTCTTGCTGTTCTTTCTCCCAAGGCTCTTCCCTCAGCCCCAAATTTTCTCCTCCAGCAGGAGATGGAGCTCCACGTGGAGGGTCTGAGACATGAGGAGCTGCTGCTGGTCCTTTCTTAGGTGTCCCTGGAGGAGGGTCCTGTGTTTCCCCAGGGATGGGGCAGCCACAGCTTCCCTGGCCAACCTCCTGGGGAGGAATTCCTTCCCAATGTCCCATCCAATCCTGCCCTCTGGCAGTGGGAAGCCATTCCCTGTGTCCTGTCCCTCCATCCCTTGTCCCAAGTCCCTCCCCAGCTCTCCTGGAGCCCCTTTAGGTTCTGGAAGGAGCTCTGAGGTTCTCTTGGAGCCTTTTCTTCAACCTGGCCTTGGACACTCCCAGGGCTGGGACAGCCTCAGCCTCTGTGGGCCTTGTGTGCTGTGCTGGGTTAATGGTTGGACTCTGACCTGAGAGGTCTTTTCCAACCTGAATGATTCCATGGCAGAAGATCCGTGGTGGTGCAGCCGATGGATCCAGCACAGCCCTGGGGAGCCCCTGGAGGGTTCTCCACCCTCCCTGGAGCTGCAATGCGGCACCACCAGATAAATCTGTGCCTTCTCTGGGCTGGAAAACCGCTTGGATGGTGCTCAAATCCTCAAATTTCCAACCGGCTTCCAGGCGCTATTTTTGACTTCCACCAGCCAGGAGCTGTTCCGTAACTTTGCCCTGGGAAGGGGCCCTGGTGCTTCTCCAGCCCCAGGAATGGCCAGCACGGAGCTCTGGGAGCCCCCAGGGCTCAGCTGAGCTTTGGGACATCTCCTTCTCCAGGTGCTGCTGTGCCTTGCATGGGGATGGCTCTTCCAGGGGTGCTGGCACAGGTCATGGCATCCTGGAATCAGGGAATCTTTAATCTTGGAACACATCGAGTCCAACCATTCCTGCAGTGCCACCGAGGCCACCACTGACCCCTGTCCCCACCTGCCACATCCACACCTTTTCAGAACCTTTCCAGGGATGGGGATTCCACCACTGCCCTGAGCAGCCTGTGCCAGGGCCTGGCCACCTTTTCAGTGAGGAATTTTCCCAATATCCATTTAAATCTCCTCTGGCTCAGCTTGAGGCTGTTTCCTCCTGTCCCTTGTCCCCTGGGAGCAGAGCCTGACCCCACCCCAGGGAGTTGCAGGGCCAGAAGGTCCCCCCTGAGCCTCCTTTTCTCCAGCTGAGCCCCTCCAGCTCCCTCAGCTGCTCCTCATCCCGCTGGAGCTCCTTTTCCAAAACCTTGAACCCAACAGGACACAACTTGGGGACCTTCAGGTGGCCCTTGTCACCATGCTCTGGCTGATGCTGATCCAGCCCTCACCCTGCCGGGCACAGAGGGAAGAAGAGAATCCCCTGGGAGGCTCCACAGGCAGACAAAGCTGGGATGAGATCCCGGATCCCTCCGGCTCTGACTCAGCCCGGGCTGTTTAACCATCCCCAGCCTGCAAGAGTTGTCTTGGCTGCCTGTGCCTTGCTCTTCCCGGGGCTCTGGATGCTCTTTCCAAGGCAGCTCCAGCCTGGCTCTCCTCAGGCTCTGCTGCACAGCCGTGCCAGGGCTCAGCTCCTGCCAGGCTCCACCCGTCCCTGCCAGGCTCCAGCCAGCCCTGCCAGCTCTTCCCAAGCCTCCAGCATGGCTCTCAAGGCGATTTCATGGAATCCCAGCCCTTTTCCAGGGCTGGATAACCCTTTTCCATGGAAATATTTTCCCTAACATCCAAGCTAAACCTTCCCTGGTGCAACTTGAGGCTGCTCCACGTGTGGTCCCATTCGTGAATGTTCCCATCCACATCCATGAACATTCCCATCCACATCCATGAATGTTCCCATCCACATCCATGAACGTTCCCATCCACATCCATGAACATTCCCATCCACATCCATGAATGTTCCCATCCACATCCATGAACGTTCCCATCCACATCCATGAACATTCCCATCCACATCCATGAATGTTCCCATCCACATCCATGAACGTTCCCATCCAGGTGTGCTCCCATCCATGAACGTTCCCATCCAGGTGTGCTCCCATCCCTGTGTTTTGGCAGGGTTAATACTTGCCCTCGATGGTCCTGGGGGGTTTCTCCCCCCTTCCCAGATCCCTGGTTCCCAGGTACTGGGCACTCAGCAATCCCAGCTCGTGGCTCCCAACCCCGGGATGTCTCCAAGGGAGTTGCCATGGGAATAGTGACTCACTGCTTTGCTTCTCCAGCACGGAAAGCTGCTCCAGGAGAGGCTCTGCCGTTCTGTGGGTGTCTCCTGGCGTGGGGGGTTCCTGCTCCCCCACTGCTCTGGGGTTCACCTGGATGCAGGGGTTTGCTTTCCCCCTTCCAGGCTCTGGAGAGCAGGAGATTTCCCAGCTCTGGCTCCATCTGCTTTTCCTTTTAAACCCTGGGGTTTCTCCTTCTTTTTTCTCATCCCCCTTTAGGCACTGGAAGGGGTCTGACTCCAGAAACAAGGCGGAAAAAGCAGCAAAGAAAGGGAGAAGGGATGAAACAGGGATGGGGGAATGTTCTGGAGCAAGTGAAGGCCAGGCTGGAGGTCCTGCAGGAGGAGCCTCCACACCCAGAGGGGTCACAGCTGGGCAGGGGGAGCTTTTCCTGTGTCTCTTTTGCCTTTTCCAGTATCATGAATTGGGGTCCTGTCTGGCCCTGGAGAGTGTCTGGAGGGCAGAGGGCACTGCAGGGGAAGGGAAGGAGGGGCAGGATGGACCCTCCACGGTGAGCTGGCTCAGAGGGGCTCTGGAACCAGCCTGGGGTCCCACCACAAGTGGGGGGAGATGGGGCTGCCTTGGGAGGGGAACATCCCTGGGAAGGGGTCAGGAGAGAGGGATGGGTGGGGTACCCAGGGTGTCCCTGCCCATCCTGGAGCCAAAGAGTGCGTGGGGGGAGCACAGGACCCCCAGTGTGTCCCCAGGGCACGTCCCTGGTGGTCCCTGGCCCGGAGGTTCAACGAGCCCCAAGCCCTGTGCATGGCAAATCCCGACAGGAATGAAATCCAACATGTGCAAGTGGAGCTTCTCTGTAATTACAAATCATTGACACGAGCTGGGCACAGCCCTGACCACAATCAATACTGCTGGGTGGGGAAGGAGCCCTTTGTCACTGTCCCCAGGGGGCTCGGGGCAGGCAGGGCCACCCACACCGTGTGGTCTCCTCTGTGGGGTCCCACCCGGCCCTGGAGCCCTGTGAGCCCTGCAGGGACAAGGACATGCTGCTCCTTCCCCCCATGGGGCAGGAATGGTGCTGGGGTTGGGGTGGCCCAGGGTGGGTTGGCCACGAGGTCCCAACATCTCCACAGGGACCTGCCTGTGCCTCCCACAGCCCACGTTTCATGGGAGCTGCTGTCCTGCTCCAGCCACGGCACGGGGTGCAACAAGAGGGTCTTCAAGGTCCCTTCCAACCCAAACCCTGCTGGCATTCCATGAGATTGCCCATTGGGAATGCTGGAGCTTCCCACCTGTCTTATCCCTGGGCTTTGTCCCCTTTGCTGCAGTTTGCCCAGCCCATTTGCAGACCAAACCCTTCACTGAACATCCTGCTCAGCCCTTTCCCACTTTTCTGCCTGTTTTGGATGGAACAGGATCAGGATGGCCCTGGAGCACATCCCCAGTGATCCCCCAGGGCACTTTCCCCCTCTGTTCCTCCCCAAAAGACATTTTTTCGGGATGCAGCCCCTGCTGCCAGATGAAATTGTCCTCCTGGGGCTTTCTGGCACAGGGTTGCTCCTTTCCAGCCTTCAGCACACAGACCTGTCCCTGCCAAACTCGAGCTCCAAGCTGTGCCAAGCGCGGTTCAGAACAATTCATTAGAGGGGGAAGGATTTTTTGAATGGGCTGTATTTCATCCCAAGGACCTGCCTGGCCCAGGACCAGCTCCACGGACCGGCTCTGCCTCTCGAGGTGCTCAAACCATCAGGCAAAGCCTCTGGGATGGGTGTTTTGTTCGGTGCTGAATGACTCCACAATGATTCCTCTCCTTTATGAGATGAGCTCCAAGCACCGGGAGCTCTCCTGGTGGGTTAGTCAGGCTCGTTGGAGGGATGAGTTACTGAGAAATGTGTGGATTCTTCTGGCTGTGACTGTCCCTCCAAAGACTAAAAAAAAACAACAAAAACTTAATTAAGGCAAATGCTTTAAGAATGTTTTCCCCCCACGCTTTTCCAGAAAGCACAGGGAGGAAATTCCACTCTGAGAGGTTCTTTCTGGCACAGAATGCCGTGGATGCCCCATCCCTGGAAGGATCCAAGGCCATGCTCTAGTGGAAGGTGTCCATCCCACTGGATGAGCTTTAAGGTTCTTCCAACCCAAACCACTCCGTGATTCCCTGATTCCATGAAGTGAAGCTCCAGGAAGGGGTGGGACAGCTCTGTGAGCTCCAAGGCCACGTGGGGGTTTGGAAGGTGCTCCTGTGGAGCCCCCCCAAGCTGTGGGATCACCACAGGGACACGGAGCAGGCTTTAAAAGAGAGCCCCTCTCCTGCTGGCAGCGCTGGAGGATGGGCTGGGCAGCAGCTGCAGATGCCATCAGCAATTTGCTTTCCAGAGGGAAAGTGCTCAGCTCTTCCAAACACCACATCCAAAGCGTCTGGAGGCAGAAGGAGAAGCATCCTGACACAGCATCGCTGCCCGCAGCGTGTGGGACACACCCCAGGGCTGTGCCTGTCACCACCGGGACACAAAGAGCTCGGGAAAGCTCTCAGGGATGTCCCGGGAAGAGGCTGGAAGAGCCTGGGAATCCCCCAGGGAGGGAGGATGCAGCACAGCCCTGTTATCCCTTCAAAGCCATCCTCCTTCCGAGGCAGTCTGGTCGAGCTGCTGTTCAAAACAACCGTGGAGAGGAGATGAATCCATGGATTTTATTTTGTCCTTGATCTCAGTCTCGCATGCCTGGGATGCTCTCAGGTGAGGGGCTTTTCAAAGCAGCTTTAATTCCCTCCCCCTCTGCCAGGCTGCTAATTGGGAACTGGAGCTCTTCGGTGGGATTTACAGATATTTTGAGATGGAATAACTTCCAAAAATACCCCCATTTTCAAACCCAAACGCAGCAGCAACTTCACGAAGCCGTTTTCCTAAAATCCCCCGCAAACCCGCCATGATTTTGATGGAATCCTTTCCCCCGGGAAGCTTTAATCTTGGAAAGGATGTGAGATCCAACCCCCCTGACAGGCTGTGCTTGCAGCGAGCTCCGGACCCCGCAGTGACTGCCCAGCCCTTCCACACCCCGCTCCGATTTCCCTGGAAACACCATGGGTGGCAGGGCTGGACTCCCATTCCCATTCCCATTCCCATTCCCATTCCCATTCCCATTCCCATTCCCATTCCCATCACCACTTGTGTGGGATGGGATGGGATGGGATGGGATGGGATGGGATGGGATGGGCTGGGATGGGGTGGG
>JAWWLT010000223.1:0-19695 GCA_035040995.1 Premnoplex brunnescens
CCCTTCCCTCCATCTGTGGGAAAGAAATGCTTCTCTGTCCCTTATAAAACACCTTTTCAGATAAGTGTTCCCTGTTTTGTCTGTCTTGGCAAGAGCACAGGTCACAGGGAAAGACAAAACATGGTTGTTCTTACACATTCTCTCCAGCTTCTGTTTCTTTAGCTACAACAGGTTTCTTGAGGCAAAGAGAGCTCTCCAAACCAATTCATCTTGCCCATTTTGTGCAGGGTTCCCCTCAGCCCCCATGACAAGAGTGAGGAGAAAGGGAACATACATAGTTATGGAGGTCAGCCACACATTAGCAAAGTTTTCTTATGCATAAAAATTTAGCAGCACTGATTCAGGTCAACTCTTGTCACGTTTCTCAACATGGTATCTAAGAGGTTTGCCAGTGGCTTATGAGAAAATGCTGAGGTGTGCTGCTTCCTCAGGAACATTTTCTGAAAATAGGGAAAGGTGGTAAGCTGTTTTGCCACAGATAGAATTTGGTTTCTTTCTCTAGGAACCAAAGAGATTTGGTTTGGGTTTGTTTGTTTGTTTTGTTTTTTCTTGTTTTGTTTTGGCATTTTTAAAATTTTTTTTGTTTGTTGTCAGGTTTTTTTTTACATTTATAAAATTTCACATCTCTATTTGCTTTTTTGTTGCAACCGCTTCTTTCAGTCTTTGCTTTTTGTTTCTTTTGGGGTTTTTTTGCCTCTATTGAATGGTATAGTTTTTGCTTCATCATCATAACAGCTATAAAGACATTTCCTGTAGTCCCTGTGGGTTTAATTTCTGCCGTGAAATTTTTTGCAGCTTCCATTTTAAATGCATGATATTGCCTGTTGTCAAAATCACAACTCATAGCTGGCAAACCAATTTCTCTGGGCTGGTTGGATCAGTCCATAATTACCCCAAAGTGCTTTGTGTTTAAAGTGAATTAGAGTGGTTTCTGGAGTTACTTTCTCCTCCACCCACCCCCCTTTTTTTTCTGTCATAGGGGGCTGAAGTGATTGTCCCAGAGCAACCACTTTCTAGATGTATTCAGTCACTGTCTGAATAACCTTAGCTGTTAAAAAAATGTTTGTCACTAGGTTCTCCATCAGTCAGATATTGGCACAGATCAATTATGGTATGTAGTAGCTTGACCTAGGTGCCTCAAAGAGAGACCTAGTGAAAGGAAATCCCATGGCAGTTACACACTTACAATCTAAGCTCCCCATCCCTCATACAACAGTCTTGGACCAACAGCATTATTAGGGCCTGAGATCTTGCTCTTCATTGCTTCACTGTTTTGTTACCAAGTGGTTGCTGTGTGATCCCCTTCACATCCTCTTAGGCTTGTTTTGGTGTGATCAGTTCTGTAGTCCATGTTACAATATGGTTGTTGCAGTTCACAGACCATGATCTATGGACTGTCCTGTCCAGCTATTAATTTTAAGTAATATTTGAGGACTAGGCTTGTCCGTTACTAATGTTCAGATTGTTAGCTTTAGGTTTCACTGTGATCCATATTTGAGATACACAGGCGCAGCATAGTTATATAGTTCAGATAAAGTTCAACTTGTGGCATAACAATTCTGGCTACATCTGTCCAGCAAGTACTCGGCTACTTTCAAATAATATAAAATTGATTCTTTTGACAGATGTTGAAAGGGTGTTGCCTAGATCAAAAGTTAAATTTGAGTTTAAAGATAAATCAGGTCTCATGAAAGCAGACTGAGGGCATACCTTTTATCACATTAGTGAATAAAAATTTAGAGTCCTGAAGATACTAAAAAACATGACCATAATTGAATCAGACAATTCAGAAAGGAGGCTGTATTTTATTTTTGTCAAGCCCAGAAGGAGATTTAAAACTAATTTAATACTATGGGGATATGAAAATAGTTTTTTGCCTGTGCTGTATGGTGCCCAGCTCTGAGATTCACAGCCTGATCTTACAAATTTGCCTGTGTGAGTGGCCATATTGCATTTGATACTGTTGATATGTGAGCAAAGGTTGTAGCCTGGGTCTCCTAAATAATATACCACTTTTTTCTATCCATAGGGAATGTCTGATGAAACCTTGCAGCAATAAAATAAGAGTAAGAAATAGGACCAAAACACAAATTGCCAAAATTGCTCCTGTATGAGGATGTTCTGGACTCTGGGCAGAAACTGAGAGTGAAATTGTGTGATACATGTAAAATAGATTTAGTATCTTCTACTCTTGTAAGACATCTTGATAATCTGTTTAAAAGCAAGCTGTGCAGAATTGGGTACTGTCTCTCTGTGGGCCAACAAGCTTGCTGTGACTTTTAGCTTATAGTTTGTCCAGCTAAGAGCACAAAACTTCCTTTCTTTGATTGTCTTGATGGATCTTTTCAGATTAAAGATCTCTTTTCACACTCACACTGCTTGTATTACTTTAAACCCATTTAGTTAATGAAGAAATCTGTCTTGCGACTCTGCAAGTTCAGCATTTCAGTGGCTGCTGCTTTCAGAATGTAGCCACTGCTAAGTTTCAACATGCCCAAAAACAATGTACAAAATAAGGTGTCATTGCTGTAAGATAATTACTGTGCTCTATTCATAGCTTTTATATGAAAGTGGGATCTATCTTTTATTCTAGGTAGGCCTAGGGACTGGAGCAGAATTACGAGTCTAGAGAAAGATAAAAGGGCCATAGAACACCTTACAAACAGGCTGTGAAACTTCCAAAAGGGCCATGGAGTGATGCTCTAACTTATTTTCCTGATTACCTCGTTGAATTTTTCTTGTTTACCTGGTTGAATAAAACTGGTAATGGGTATATGGTGTAAATTTCATGTGTGAATTTTGCTGGTGTTCTGTCTTCAGAGGCACTGAGCAAATATGTTGCAAGGGACCATGGCCTGGCTTGGATATTAGAGGACTGTAGTAGCCATATTCACATTGCTCCTTACTCTGAGGTTGAGGTAAGGTTTAGCTGCTTAGTTCTGCTTTTGTTCCTCTTTAGAGTATTGAAGCTACATGAGTTCAGAAAGTGATTAAAAAACCCACACCATGCTGTTTTTTCGCAGGTGAGGTAGACAGACTACCACATTGTTTCCCAGGACTGAAGTCTAAAAACTGCAGAAAACATGCTTTTGTTGGACTCGAAACTTAGTGGGAATGTGACAGTTCTCATAAGTCAGGGCAATTTTGGTTGAAGTCAGGGATCACAGGCACCCTGTTTTAATGCTCCTAAAACCGAAATATTGCTGAAAAAGGAAGATTTTAACTTCCCAGGCACATCATCAGTAAGGGGCAGAGCTTTTATATCCTAAGGTTTTTGTACTTGATGTTGCTCCACTCAGTAATGAATCAAACCAAGAACAAGTGTTGTTCAGCTTTGGTAAATGTGGGCACAGGAGTTATAGGAAGTATCTGTGGGTAGAAAGGCCACACCAGTCAGCATAAGGTAGAAGGATAGAAGGACAAACTGTCCCTCTTATACTCGTGAACATCAATATTAATTTTCTTTTTTTTTCCCAGGTGAGAGTTTTCCTGAACTCTGAACGTGTAAGAGCTATTGAATTGTTGTTATTGTCAGTGGTGAGACACCAGATGGGCAGGGGTGGTACAGGAAGAAGCATTCACCTTTGAAAGAATATAAGCAGTGGTGTCGGAACAAACAGAGCTCTGAAGGTCCTTCAGAGTGAAGCTAGGTGGTGCGGTTGACTAGCACATGAGCTCTTGTCCCCTGAGGAGTGTTCTAAAATGAAACCTAGTTTTACTAGCAGTTGCAAATTAAGTGGCATCTCTTCAGGAAAAGCAGTAAATTATGGTAAGGAATTTGTATTATTAATCTGCTACAGTTTATCTGACATACTCATCCATGAGTTTTCACTTCTCCGAAGAGGAGGACAAAGAGAGGGGCTAGGGTGCAGGTAGATACTGAAAGATATGTCTCCAGAAGTTGTTATTAAGTACTTGTTAATTTTTTTTCTCCTCTATGGAAAACAAACAGTATAAGACAGGCAATAATAATATGTTAGTTGTTACAGGCTTTAAATAATAGTTTTCTTGTGTAAACATCGCTGCTGTGGAACACTAATGACCTCTAAGAAATGATGAACATGGGGATGGTTTTTCTAAGTAAAAAGGTCAGCTCAGGACAAGGCTCAGGATCCAGCTCCCAGTCCTGGTGCTCCAGACCCTTCACCGGCTCTGTTGCCCTTTTTTTTACAACTTGTCTGTTCTTCAGCTTCTTCTGTTTATTAGCTCTTCATCCCTCAGCACCTGGAAAATATAAGTCCTTGCCTAGCTGAAGTGCAGACACTGGTAGGCTTCTCTGTAACACTCTGAACTCTTCTTGCTATTTGTGTTGTCCTAGAGCAATTCTGGTTTACTCTGTTTGAGTTGTAAACTCAAGAGACATCTCTTAAGAGTGCAGGAGCCCGCAATTCCAGTGCTTCTGAAGTCAGGCTTGCGAGGCAAGCCAGCTGAGCTGAGCAGAGGTTTTCTACTAGAACTTAGGTGGGAAAGGAAAGTGTATGGGCATTGGAAACAAGGCTGGGTAGCATGAGAGTACTATAGGGGTGCTGTTGACTACTGTAGGAAGAAAATTCTTGCAATCAAAGCTCATTAAGGATTCAAACTGGCCAATACTGAGAAGGATGAAAAAAAAGGCTTTTAAAAGGATGGTAACAGCAAAAGGAGGATCAGAGCTAACATTGGTTCATTGTTGGACAAAGTCAGGCACCTCACAAATAGGGAGGTAGACAAAGCAAAAATGTTTATTGTCTTTTTCACCTCTGTCTTCAACCCTGGTGATGGGCTCTGGGACCCCCAGAACCCACTGTTGGAAGACCTAGACTAGGGGGAAGATGAACTCACAGCCAGTTCTGAACTTGAGACTTGCTTCTCTGGCTGGATATGCATAATTTTATGGTGCCCGATGGGTTTCATCCCAGGTACTGAAAGAGCTGGATGATGCTGTTGTGGATCCTCTTTCAATTATTTTTCAATGGTCTTGGGAGTCTGAATAGGTCACAGTCAACTGGAAGCTGTCAAATATTGTCCCAATTTTAAAGATGAGTATGAAGAAAAATACTGGTAATTACAGGCCTGTCAGTCTCACTTCAGTGCCTGGTAAAATTATGGAGAAGGTTATTCTGGGAGGTACTGAAAAACACTTAAGATACAGTGCTAGTCATTGGACATAGCCAAGGTTCACAAGGCAAAGGTCCTACTTTAATTTTCTTTTTATAACAAGGTTACATACCTAATTGACCAAGGCAAGCCAGTAGATGAGAGGTTTTTTGATTTCAGTAAAGTTTTTGATATTTTCTGTAGGAATTTAAAGAACACAGTCACCTGTCTCAAATGCTGTTAAGGCCACAGAAGGAACTTTCCATAAAATAAGCCACCATAGCAGGAACTTAAGGTAAGTACTTTTGGCTTTTGGTGAATACTCAAAATGACACCAACTCTCACTCTCTCATCTCTGAAGGCAGAAGCATTTTGACTCTGCAAAAATTTCTTATTTTGTTTTTTAAAATGAAAGTTGAGTAATGATTCCTGTCATTAGGGAAAAACATAAAGTGACATCTACAGAACAGTAATTAAGGAAATCATGCTAAGTATTGGGATGGAGGGAAGGCATTGCAGCTATTTCTAACCAGCATTTTAGAAGCCTTTTCATTCCCTGATTTGGAATGGGAGAGAAACAGCACTTTATTATATGCAGAAAGTTTTTTGGCATTTTTTTGGAAAAAAATGGTTGTGCTGTTACTATTATTTATATGAATGTTACCATGATTTGTCTCTATCTGCTCCTTATCTTGGATAACTTGTGATTTTTATGTATATCTGACAGCAATAATACGGTGAGAAGGACCTTCCCTCTGAAGCAGTGGCTGAGGATGGTAACTCTTTTCACTATGGCTTTTCTTTATCAGCTGTATTATTGAAACTGGAGGAAGGAATTGGTATCCTTACAAACTTCAAATCAGGAAAATTATCATAGTAGTCATTCCTGTTCATTGGAGAAATTTTGATTATAATGAGCCTAAGAAATAAATTTATTTATTTGAAAGAGTAGAAGCTGGAATGTGACTTTTTCTCCCTAGACCTGAAACTGACTGACTGACTTTGAAGTAAGAGAGAAAATTTGTACCAAGTGTTTAGCCTCTGAGTGTTCCCATTGCACAATGTGCTCTCTGCTTGGCGTAAACTGTATGTTTTGTGGACATGGTGCCTTTCTCTATCCTTCAGCTATTGTTGTTGTTGTTGTTGTCTTTGTGCTGTCAAAGTGAAAGGTTTATGAAGCATTGTGTAATGAAATAATAGATAAAAGCTTTTGTATTGATCTTGCCTGAGATGGCTCTGCAGAAAATTGTTCTGCAGTCTCCAGGAGCACTCCCAGTGGTCCGTGGGGCAACTAGGATGTGCATGTTTACTGTTTAAAGGAGCCATAAAAGTTTGGCTTTGGATTGCATTTACTGATGGAGAGAAGGTATTGAGTAGCAGAGGTAGAACAAAATAAATTTGGAGCATCACCATAAGGATCCCCTTGCTTTATGGCCAGGTGAAGGCAAATGCAGTACAGAGCTAAGCTCCAGCTCCAGGCTGGAGAGGTGCAGAGTCTCATAGTGCTTCCTGCTTGCTGTGTCCATTACAACAGATACCTTTGTCTTTACATACCTGTAGTCCATGAATCCTGCTGCAGCTGGGCCTCTCATGCTCTGCAGGGGAATCCTGGTTGGCTGGATTGCAAGTAATTAGACCAAATACAGACAGGGTAAATCTTGCTGATGCACTGCTTCTGGAGGTGCCAAAAGCAGAGGGAAAAATCAGCTGTTTAACCTTTGGTGGTGATCCCAGGCCTAACTGAAGTGTACTGTGAGAAGAAGCCTATTATGGCAGGAAAAATGAATAAACCTTCCTAGTAAAGAGTGGTGAAAGCTCAAAGAATATCTCTGAATTCCTCAGTATTGTGCCAGGTATAGAAAATGGTACATATGCCAGATACATCTGGGAAGTGACATCTAGCAGTTAGTCAGTATAATTAGGTAATGGTTGTTTATTTCCAGGGTTATTTTGTGTTTTCCACATATTTTGATTGTTTGGTTATGTCATAATTTAACCCCTTCTGACAAATAAATACCACACAGCTGCTTTCTCACTCCTTGTCCTGTTGAAATGGGAAGGAGAATCAGACAAAGGTAAAACCTGTTGGCTGAGATAAAAATAGTTTAAGAATTGAAGTAAATTAAAATATAATAATAGTGATGAAAAGGAAAACAGCAAAAAGAGAAAGAGAAATAAAACTCAAGAAAAACAAGTGATGCACAATTTCTCTCCACACACAGACTGATGCCTTGCCCATCCTCAAGTTATGACCTGCCCGGCCTGGCCAGCTGCCCCCAGTTCATATACTAGATGTTCTATGCTGTGGAATATCCCTTTGGCCAGTCCAGGTCAGCTGTCCTGGCTGTGTTTCTCCCACTTTCTTGTCCACCTGCTCACTGGCAGAGCATGAAACACTGAACAGTCCTTCACTCAGGGCAAAAACTGCTCAACAACAACCAAAACACCAGTGTGTTATCAATGCTTTTGTCATACTATATCCAAAACAAAGCACCATACAAGCTAGTAAAATGGAAATTAACTCTGTCCCAGCTGAAACTGGGACGGGTTATAAGCCTTGTACATGGCTTTTGTGTTTGCTAATGTGTGCATTGCCAGAAGGTTCTGTTTTGCTTATTCTGCCTCTGATGTGAATTGTATGTTCTTACCATAATCCAAAGATATCAAAAGCAATTAAATAATTTCTGATTTTGCACATTTTGAATAAGGTGAGTAGGCAAAATTTTTAAGCTTAGTGAAAAAATATGGAGGTAGGCAAAGAAGATGAAGTTCTTCATTACTGCCTGTTTCTGACCCTCGTCTTTTTTCTGGGTTTCAGCTGAGGCTCAAATAAGACCTGATTCTTCACAGGGCTGATTTCTCTCTGCTGCTTCCTGTGACACACTGTCAGGTTTTTTTTACTGAAGATGTTCCCAGACTTTATGCAACTTTTAAAGACAGAATTAGCCATTAAATCAAGCAGCTCGACCTCCTGTACAACACAGACCATTAAATCTGACCTTGAACAGATGATGTGCATAAACCTACCTTATAACAAAGACTTATCATGCTGTTTGAGACAGTAACTGTGTTTCCTCCAGACTCCAGTAATTTTCCCTAAAGACTCTGGTTTGTAAGTCGGAGTCAATTTGCAGATTTTTTCCAGTTGAAGGCAAACGATGACACAAGAAAAAGAGCCCATTTCCCCCCTGCCTCTTCAGCCTATGGTATGCAGCAAGGAACAGTGCACATGATGAGAGGCAGGTCTGCCTTTCTGCAGATGCAGAAGTTGCTCAGACAGCTCTGACCAGGCTTCCAGGGGCAAAAAACGGCCTACAGGTGTCTCTAGTGGCAGACCATTAATTTCTTGCCTCTATCACTTCACTGTCCTCCTGATTTATGGTTTACAGATAGTTAAGGATTCTCATAAAGGGGCTTCTGCTGAACTTTCTAATTATTAATACAACTACAGTATTGTAATTGAGAAGAAAGTAGCTACATTAATTTCAAGAATTTATTTTGACTGTAGATAAGTAAAATGCTTATGTCTAAGAGTAGACTTGGTAGTTTTGGAGCAACAGGAAGTATGGTGAAGTCAGTTCGCATTTAGCCAACATAAATTTTGGGTTAGAGATTTTTCAGAACTAAAGCTTTACTCTATTAGTGGAAAATGGTGGCTTTATTTGGAAGTTGATCCCAGAGAACAGTAAAGAAACTTAAGGAGACCCTGTGTGGTGAAATGAGGCACGGACTCCTGCTGTGAGTGACAAGAATCACTTTAATGCTAATTGTCCAGGATTATATAGGATTGCTCACACCCAGGAGGAGCTAAGTGGCCAGAGCAGAAAGCAGCCACATACACACTCAGCCACATGTATACCAGTCCTGGTGTTCCAAGATGCCTTTCTCACCCACAGCCTCCATTCTCTCAGGCTGCCCAAAAGAGACTGGCTCCATCATTGGTCCGTAAATCAAAGCTTTAGATAAAACTACACACGATTAGTTAGATGATTCCCAGGTCTTCTGTTTTTCTTCTTTCTTGTTCTCATGCTTGATTTGTGCTGCACCCAACACACTGGAGAAAGCATTGTGTTTTTCATTGATTCTTTCTCTTTTCCTGCTTTCTAATATGACTTGTTTAATGCAAGTCTAGTTTCTAGTTTTTCATGTTTTCCTGTGCTCATGTTCCAAGTTTATCTACCAATATACAAGACCCAATACACCCAGGTCAAATCATGGTTTTAAGGCTCTACAGGTGTAATCCAAGCTGCTACTAGATGTGCAGGGTGACAAGACCTCTCAGAATGCAAGGAGGTTTGTGATACATTTAGAGACCCAGGATACTGAAAAATTGGATTTCTTTTGAATGCACAAAATATCCAGATATATGTCACACCGGGCACAACGTGCTGTATGTTCCAAGATAATGTCTTAATTGGGTTTTCAAATGCTTGGTCTTGAGAGAAGGCACTAGCGAGTCTTAGTCAGGGAAAGGAGCAATGTTTGAATTTGTTACAGTGGCCCTGTTTGGAACACTGGTAAGTATCCTATGAAGCTCGGTAGCATGACCCTGTTTCTATTCTAATAAATAACTTGAGAAATTTTCTGGGTTTCATTTATAGGGGGTTATTTTTTTGCGGTTTTTTGTGGGTTTGGTTTTTTGCTTTGTTTAGATTTTTTTGGTGTTTGTTGTTTGTGGGGGGTTTTTTGTCTAGGTGACTTTTTTTTTTTTTTTCCCTTTAGGGTAAACTAGATAAACTCTAAATATTATGAAGGTAAACAAAAATAATAGACAGTGGAAGCTAATTTCTAACTGATGAGGCTGGTGAATAGGATTTGTTCTGAAAAAAGCAGTTCAGGTTAATTTTAGATTAATTTATAAGCATTAGCTCTGAAAATTTGACTTTAAAGCCAGTGCTCAAGGCAGGGGAAGTGAAAAGAAACAATTCACTGTAGTTAGAAAATCACCGGACAATGCAATTTTAGTGAATAAGATCTGTGTTTTGCTTAACCACTGAAAAATACAGTGAATTCCAGGAGAAGACTGTAATACCTTGTCTTAGTGTTAAACTAGTTTGTAGCCTGTTCCTGAACAACCTTTTTTGCAATTCCTTACCACTGCATTTTGGGGAAAATAAAGTTTAGTAGAACAGTGTTTGTAGGCTTAGAACCAAGAGCTATTCAATATCCTCAAGAATATTTTTGATTGACTCTAGCAATGACACATGATAAGCAGTCCTATCTCCTTTTTTAGAAAATATAGCACAGTTTGTGTGCATGTTATTTTTGTTGAGTGTAGCTAATATTGCTTGCCAGTGACTTAATTGTTATTAATTATGACTCAAATACACAAAATTCAGTTACTGATCTAAGTCAAATTCCCAGTTAAAAAATCATACTCTTGTGTCTCGGTTTGAGACAATTTGAAGGGATGGAGACCTCAGACAGAAGTCTTCTCACTCAGATTCAACACTCCTGGTTTCTCCAATACAGAGATAAATACCAAGTACGTCCAGATATGAGTGATAAATAACTCTTTGGGAAGAAGAAATGCTAGTAACAGTACTGATAAAACTGAGTTAAACCAACCAATGAGGAGAAACTCCCCGAACTCTGCCCATGCAACCAAACTGAGATGTCGGCTGGCCTCCCCTACCCAGAAAAAACACACACGGCCACAGGACAGAGACTAGATGGGCACCCTTCCATGTGACTCTCCTCCCCCATGCCTGGAAAGTCTGGCAGGAACAGTTAGTCAGGGCTGGCAGAAAACAGCAGATAACCAGGATTTGATACCAGCAGACACTTGCGTGGTGCTGGAGTGAGGCTGCAGTGCTGGCACAGGCAGTCAGAGCAGAGGTGTGGATCCCCTAGGAGACTGGAAGGACCTGTGAGACACCCACTGGATCCAGCAATGAGACTCAATTTTGGTGTTCATTGGTCGAAGTGGTGGTTGTGGTCCAGCTGAAGTGGTGGTTACAGTCTGGATCCATTGAGGTGGTGGTGGAAGCCCTGGCTGGTGCTAAGGAAAGTCCTGTGTGGTGATGGAAGAAAACCCAGTGTAGAGTGAAGTCCAAGAATAGTCTTTTATTTAGCTTAGGCTCAGTGGGAAGTCCCAAGTTCCTTCCCTGGGGTGGGGAGTTCTACACTAGATGACTCACAGGATGTTTCAGCAGTTTTTAACACCTTCCAAGATGTTACAGCTGTCTGTTACGTCAGCACAGATGGATCCATTATGACGTACCAAGAGAGACAAATAACTTCAGACTATGTGTGAGCTGTCGATGCTTTCCAGGAGTGGAGTTATCACAGCTGAGTATTTTGCATAAAGACAAAGAAACACTACCCCGCCTCGCAAGATTTGCCTCTCTCCTTACCTTTTTTAACACCCAGCCTGTAGCCTGAGGTGCTGGATGTGCATGCCTTCAGCACCTGGCCTGGGTGGCCACTCTGCACATGGTTAACAAAGCACACTGCGTATTGAGCCATGAGCACCAACAGTCCAGTCTCTCACAGCACCTGAGCAGCCAGTGCAGGTGGTGGAATGTTTGAGTCATTAATCACTAGCAGTTCAGTCTCTCTAAAGAAGGCAAAACACCAAAAAAATGAAAAAGCATATTTGGAGAAAAAATAGAAAAAATGAATTAAATGAATAAAATGAATTAAATGAATAAAAGAAAAAACTAGAATTTTTGTGTAACCCAGGACATCTTGTAATCTGTTGGGAAAAGGAAATTAATTTGAATGAATGTAATCTTTAACAAATTAAAGATAATGGTATCATTATCTTTTATCATAATCTAAATTTGACCTTATTGACATTTATAGTAAAACAAAGGCCTGTACTTGGGTTTTGCAAAGCAGCTTTCTTCATAGAGCATCCAAATGTCACCTTTATTTCTTATCCTGCTTTGTTTTTTGTTATCGTCAACTTCTGTTATTTTTAATCACAGTGATGTATGTAAAATTCCCTCTGAAAGGATTTCCCCTGGCAGTTGTAGGAAAAATTATTCACAAAGCGCCAGAAAGGGCCAGGAACTAAACTTTATTGGCAGGAAAGGCATAAATGTAAGTCTTCCAAGGTACTTCTAAGTGATGAAAAAATTTTGGAGAATAAGCTTTAGCAAGCATCTTAAGAGGCAAAGCACTGTAACAATAAGCTGAAGTGAACTTCCCTAAAAGAGCCTATGCTGTTGAGGTAATTTTTCCCTGATTAAACTGACTGCAAGCTAATTTAATTGCCTGGTTATGCCCTTGCTTTTGGCAGAGACTTGTGAGTCTACTTAGTTATAATTGTGTTCTGTATCTGAGCAAGCTGTAAAGTCCAGGTATGTCCACTTTGGGGAAATGATGTTGGGAACAACCTGATTTGGTTGGCTTTTAGATGTGGGTTGACTTCTGCTTACATTCAGCACAAGATAGCAATGGCATTTAATTTTACAGGTCTCTGAACACATCTTCCATAACCGTGGTTTTTTTTTTTTTGTTTTGTTTTTTGTTTTTTTTTTTTTTTTGTTTTTTTAAATATTTAAAAAGATGTATTGAATTAATCTTTATTTTTTATTTCTGTTTTGTAAAATTACTCTGAAGGTGAACAGATTATAACTGGAGTGGTGATATAATCTCACAGAAAGAAACACTTTATAATGGTTGCAATAATAAGTGATTTATTTGGGAGCAACTTATCTACAAATAAGGTCTATGTCTTTATTTTTAGGTATCTCAGAGACAAAAAAATATCTGAGAAAGAAAATATCAGTTGAACTATTTGCAGTGGTGGTAAATATGGGGTTGAATTCTCATATGTACCAGCCTAGCTTTAAAATATGACATGGAATGAAGACATTGCATTTGCAGAGATTAAGTCTCACTGCTGAGGAGGTTTACTTACAATGTCTGAATTTCCTCTTTCATAGTATTTCACATGTTAATTTAATTCTAATTATATCTGATATTGCTGAAATAAACTGATCTGAGATAATGTTGGTTGAAAGCCTGACTTTTCTTACCTAAATGATATTCTTACTTAATCAATTAATCAGTCTGTAAAAATCTTCTTGTATTTCATTAGAAAGTCCTATCTCAACTTCCTTAGAAAGTGTTTTCAACATAAATAACAAAAACGATTGCTCCTCACTTAAATTTTCTACTTTTCTTTCCACCAGCCTTCTGTTTTCAAGTTCTAATCTAGTTTCTGGAAGCTCCTGTAAGCACACAGAATCACTAGGTGGTGATGTTCTGCCAAGAAAAGCTTGGGACATACAGATTCATGAATAAAAGAGGAGAAAAGCCAGAGACCTTAGAAATTATTTTCTTTCTTTCTTTTTTTTTTTTTTAATTTTAGTTTTTTCTTTACAATTGCAGAACTTGCAAGTTTGGAAAAAAAACCTAAACCAAACCAAACCAAATCAAAAAAACCAAAAACCAAACCTCTTTCTGGTTGATTTATTCCAATGTGACTAATTATTTATTATGAACCTTAACTTGAATAATGGACTTTGTATGTGAATAATTACATCTTGCATCACCAGACAGTTAACGCTACTACCTTGGGAAGGTTGATGACACCTGATACTGCATTTTCAAAGCTAGTGTTTAGAAATATGCTTGCAGTAAGTATATGGAAGGGAGTCAATAAAGTGCTGAGAGTGATATGTAATTATGCTAAGTTTCTGTTTTGATAAACATATTTGCTCCGTCTTATGCTTTCCTGATCTACAAGGAGGTACAAAAGTGTTCCCTAAAACCAGGATGGTCTCCCTTAAACAACAGGATAGTTGTTGTTTGTATCACAGGGAATGGTGTGCAGGGGACTTGGACTTTCAGAAGAATCCTCTCTTTATAATTTTGAAATATTCTCCTGAGTCCGCAGCAACCTCTCCAGAAGTTCCTATATCTCTTTTGGGAATAAGGCGTGTGCCAAATGGTACACCAAAATTTTCACGCAGATCCTGTTCCTGACAATCGCATTCCAAAACTAGTTTCTGGGGTTTCATTAAATAAGAATGAAAAATAACTGACTTCCCTCTCCTCTGCCCCTAAAAAATGCTTCATAAGAAAGCATTTTAAAGGCAGTAAGAAAGAAATGCTCAAAGACTTAGGCAGATATATGGCTACCCACTAACCTCACAAACAACAGAGTCAGTTTTGAAATGCAGGCAATAGAGAAAGGAGTGGGAAAGGCATTGGGACAGATCCATGCAAAGAGTTCAAGTCTAGTGGTGTCCATGAGCTTTGTGGGGTTAAAAAAAAAAAAAAACAACAGCATTTTTATGCCAGCAGAGTAAATGCCTGGTGCAAATGCAACTCATTTTGACAAACAAGTCAATACAGTTTATTTCATTTGTGGCAGTAGTAATAAGCTGTGTCAGCACAAGCAGTCTTGCTGTGTAAGCTATATCTATCTTGTGAGGGCTCATTAACTTTCTTTGCTGCAGACTGGGCCTTATAGAGGAGCTTCTTGCTTGCTTGTTGGCAACAATTAAAAAATTGAGAGAGTCATTAGTGACTTCACATTTTCATGTGATTAATAAGTTCTAGATTTGCACCTTTTAAAGGTCACTACTACTCCAGCATTGCTGTAGGAACTTACGACATCCTTTAATATGGACATGGCTTTTAGGAAAAAATCAAACCACTCTGTTAGTTTGCTTTTTCCCATTAGGAATCATACACTTTGTGAGCAGCTCTGCAGCTCTTACTACCCCATCTGAAGGCTTTTGTCTCTTGCGTATGCTGTGTCAAATCAGGCTGCAAAGGGAAGATTTTTTTCAGCGTGGAAAATACCAAGACTCTACTATTGATCATATCTGGAAGACAAGAGGGCTGTAAGAGAGTCAAAGCCATCCCATCACTATAATACTGACACTTTAAGAAACTGGAGAACTGTTGGGACACATGGAATCAGATTAGGGGACTACTGTAAATATGCCTGTATTTATTACACTTCTATGTAAATTTATGCATTCATTTTACAGCCAAGCATAGAGTCATATCAAACAGGAGAGGAAGAAGCTTGTCTCTTAGCATACCCGAATTTATCAGGTCGAGCAGATGAGTCCTTAGTGTTGCTGCTGAGAGCAGCATTTAGAAGGAGTCTGTGGCTGTCCAGCACATTATTTTATTTAAACAGAAATCGTTTTTAATCAGAGAGTGAGACAGCACTTTCTAGCACATTCTTATTGCAAGTGAGCATTTTGTATCCACAGGCTGCTGGCATTAAGTTCTTTGGAAAATTATAATAACCTTTGAAACCTTCTTATTTATAAGGAAAATCTCTTGCATTTGCTGAAAAAGGTAGGATTTCATTTATACTTTCCATATAAAACTTTAGGATTTGATTGAGATAACACGATTTGTATTTACATATGAAAATTGTGTTTCCTCTGTAAGTATCTGAATTCTGTAATAACATTTAGTTTTGCAGATTTTTAATGCCATTACTTAGTAACCCTGCAGATTCCTCATCTGAAATTAATGCAGATCATCTGTAATCATAATAATTTTTAGGTTAATTTTGTTTACATTCAACAGAAAGCTAATTTTTAATGTATTTAGTTATGCCACACTTTTCCCTTTATTGTGAAGCACTAGAAAAAAACCTGCAATTTAAGCTTGGAGGCTTCTTCTTGTATCATCAATAAAGCAGCTCTGCTTCCCTCATACCCTAGCAGGGTAGGTCTCACTAATAACGGTACTGCTTGGGTTTTATTGCAAAGTAACAAATTGATGAAACCTGTTAACTCTGCTGGTGAGTCATTCAGAACAGCATCCATGCTCTCAAAATTTAAGTAATCCTACTTTTGTGTGAAAGGAGATTTTGTGTATTCAGTTAGCTTCAGGACTGGAAACAGCCATCAACAGCACTGTAACACCAGGCTTGTGTGCATGTTAACTGCTTTTGGTTCAGGCTATACTGGCTAAAACTGCTACAAAAACATCAGTCATAAACCTCTTTTTTCTCTGCTGTGGGAACAATGGGATTAGCACAATAGTTATTTTACTTACTTTTTCTAGTTTGGGAGTTTTTAATTCATGAAAGCCCCTCGTGATGTCTGCACAGCTGTGCCATTGTGGTAGTGACAATCCCAGCAAAGCCATCGTGGGGAGCCTGTGGCTGCAGGGTCGTCCCCCGGAATGCCTGGTTGCACAAGGCACACCTGTGCCTATGGCAGAGCCTTTATCAGGACAATGAAACCAGCATCAAGACCTTTAGCTTATCAAAACCCAAAAACACAACAAGAGGGTAGCATAGGCTCTGCTCACTGGGAACACAAACATTGTACTACAGTTTACAGTGGCCAGATTTTGCATTTGAGAGGGGCACTATCTTTGGATATGATACAGGACAGATACACCTCTTAATTTCATGCTGTTTTGTGATATTGTTCTCAGATGGTGGGATCCTTCTGTCCTTTGATACTGCAGAGCTTTGAACTGGTGATACAGAGGCAAAGGGTTCTGCACATCAAAAACTGTGTTGCTGTGCCTGTGAGCCATTTACTCCTTCCTTAAAGTTCTCAATCATCTACTATGTTTTACACATCTAATCAAGGTAATTAATAGAGGTGTTTTACGGATTATGGCCATCTGGATATACAGAAAAAGTATGCGGAGAAGAGTTAAGCTTAGTTGACTATAACGAGATAGTGTTTTGTAAGTTTGTTGTTTTTTTTTAATAAGCTAATAAAACATTTTACAAGGGAAGAGTAATATTGGCAAGATCATGAGCTGCATCTCATATTCTTTTCTCTCAATTTATTGATGAAAAACTCTTCTACTTTTGATTCCTTTAGCTGTGAGTTTAAGCTCTCTATTACCCACTAGTCAGCTGGTAACAATGAAGGTATTTGGGGCTTTTACTCAGGAGACCTGTCTGCATGAGGGCAATTATTGTGGAGAAAAATGTGAATAAAACCAAAAAAAAGAATTTTTTTTCCCCTAAAATGTCAAAAATCTCTAATTACTGTAGAATAAGGTGTTTTTGAGTTCTGGAATGGAGATTTTATGTATATTGTTATAAAATTGAAAAATTTTGTTGTCCTGGCCATCCACAGCCATGTCATCAAAGAGAGTCCTGCAGAGATTTTGCTTTCTGATAGTGCCAGGTCATTGATGCCAATGGCGCTTCTTTCCACACTGAATCAGTCCTGTGAAGGTGATGTTTTGCAATTATGCAAAAGTTATGCCTGGAATACTGTCTTCTGTCTTGTGCTTTATCTCCATGAGAAGCTGGCTGACCAGCCTGTTCCAGACTAAGCAATACTGAAGCAGTTTTGCAGGATGCTCTCCCATCCAGAGGCACTGCTATGCTAAAAAAACCAAGCCAACCAACAAAAAAAAAAACAGCAACCCCCCCCCCCCCCCTCGCCCCTTCCCCCCAAAAAAACCAAACAAAACCTAAAACCCAAATGTTATCAGGGTTCTGGATTTCTTAACTACCTTGAAAAGTGTATGAAATGTTCCAGGATCACTTTTATGAATCCCTCCCCACCTCCAGCTCTACTAGATGGGACCTAACAGATTTTCTTTGTCTTCTGCTCCAATACACTTTCAAGACATTCATTGTTTGTGTGTTCTGACATTTACTTATAGACAACAAAAATAAACAATTGGACTAAATTGTACCATAGTGTTTGGTATGGAGATTAAATAAAATCAATCTCTGTTTTCAATATTTAATAACTGTTACTGGGTTTTACTATGGGAGTCTTAAAAACTTCATCTCAGTGAGTTGTAAGCTATCAGTGATGTGTGTTTTGCTTCACTTGCTGTTTATAAGACACTGCTGTTACCAAAGCTGGGTCATATTTCCTTTGTGCCCAGTGCTTTAACCTTGTGACTTAATAGTAAAATTTGGAATGAAACTGGTGTAAAAAGTATGGAAATGTAATAGAAAATGTCCAGGCAGTGCTTGTTTGGTATTCAAGGCACCAAGTCAGCTTTTGACTTTCTCATTCTATTGGCATAATTTTTTTTCCTTATTTCTATGTTAATTATTAGTGATCTGAAGGTTCCTAACCATGTATGTCTTCATATTTCCAATCTAAACTCCAACAAGGAGGAATCCACAAACCTGTGTTCCCACAACAGAGACTGCAGTGGTTTTGTCATACAAGGAGACAATAAAACAAACCCAAAGATTTGTTTCGTTCTGTGTGTATGTGCTGAGTTATGGGGCAGATTATCCTCATCGTTTCAAGAGAACATGAAGGGACAAAAAGACAATACAGTTTGCATTGTCATTGTAGCTGTGGAACTATAGTGGCTAAGGCAGCAGAATAGGAGGTGAAAGATGGCTCCTGAAATATGCGTGGGATCTTTTAAAGACTGCATGGATACTAGGTTACTGACACATGCTCTTTTCCCACCTTGACAGGACTGACCCAAACGTCAGTTTTTCATGGAGGCAAATAGACATAAAAGGGCAGGAAAATCAAAGTGCAGGGACAGGGAACTGAGCTGGAGGGGAAGATGGAATCAAGATGTGGCTGCTGCAGGAATTAATGGGAGAATTTTTATGCAAGTTGTTTGGCAGTGAAGATGGGATGCTTATGGGTAGCAGCATTCTTGTAACCTGAAAAGTTTTGGGGTTTCATAACTGGAGGCTTTTAAGTTGTTTTCTCAATGCAGGTAGGTACCTTTGTGGCACATAAATATTTCCCCAAAACATAAGATTTCAGCTTCACTGGCACATTCCAACTGCCTGTGATAATACCAAGCAAAGCTGGAAGGTGAAAGCACAGACCCAGCACTTCTCTGTGCCCTTCCTCTTTGAGGATTTATAAATAAAGCCACTGACATGAGGAGAAGAGAATGGCAGGACACCGGATTGCTTTTCCTGATGTTTGGCTCTTTGAGGCAGATTCTGACTTAAGTGATTATTTCTATATGTCTGAAGTGTAATTGGCATTTCTTCTCCTGAAATCTCAGGAAATGCAAACCCTAATAAATGTGAGTGACAGAACTAAATTATGAAAGAAGCCAGAAATATCTCACGGGAATGCCAGGAAACATTGTTTAAAATATAAGATATATTTCTGTAGGAGAATAAAAATACCTATTCTTTAGGATAATAAGTTCCCTTCATGCTTAAATGTATTGCTTTATGACCAGCATTTGCATGCAGATAGCTCAAAAGTTATTCATAGGAATCAAAATAATCATATAAGCATTCATATAGTCATGAGTCTCTTTGGGTGATTCCCTCTGCCTCCCCCCTCCTTTTAGTTTGCAGCAAATGCAGCTTTTCAAGCTGTTCAAGTGCAGGGAACAGTATCACCGAGAAACAGACAATTGATAAGAGGTTGCCTGGGAAACCCTGTGTCCATTGATATTCATTTTGCTGCATTATGCACTTGTAGATGCAACTATTTACAATTAAAAAAAACCAACAAACGAAGCCCAAAATTCTTTCTGTGGAATCAATGAAGTGATAGGGTAATTACCTTATATTTTCTGGAGAATCTAATCTTAGTCTCTTATTTGATTTTTGATCAGCTATAACAGCAGGGGTGTTGGGTGTGTGGGTGAGGTGACAGAGTAGTGGGGATTTTTTTTTTTTTTTTTTTATTTTTTTTTTTGTTTATTGCGGCAAAAGAAATTATGGTTTATAAAGCAAAATTGAAATGAATTTGCGAA
>JAWWLT010000224.1:8559-19671 GCA_035040995.1 Premnoplex brunnescens
TGACATGGGAATGCTCTTGGAACAGGTACCACCACACATCCCTGTGCTGCCCTGACATGGGAATGCTCTTGGAATGCTCTTGGAACACTCTTGGAACACTCTTGGAACAGATACCAGGCAAATGCAGCCCCCCCAGGGCAGCCCCCCCTCCCAGGCAGCCGTGCAGGAAGGGGTTAATGCCTGGGACAATTATCCCTGCATGCAAAGCAGGGGGCAGCTGCTTCCTGTGCTAAGTGAAATAATGTTGATTGGGCCTCTTAATGATGGTTTGCCACCGAGCTAATTAGCTCCGGAGCCTTGGCAGATGTTGGAAGGGGGTCAGTCCCAGCGAGGCAGGATGAGGGGGCAGAGGAGGGTCCAGATGTGGAGGTTCCCAACACACCCCATTCCCAGGGGGCAGGATTTCTGTTGTTTACCCTGCATTGCCCTCATACCCTGGCAGGCCTGGCACTGGCTGTGGGCACCTGCAGACAACCTTTGGATGTGGTATCTTTAAACCACACTCTGCTGCCAACATGATTTTGCTCCCATCTGTTTACCAGGGGGTTTCCAAAGGAGCTCAGCACATCCCAGCTCCGACTTGGCAGCTCCAAAAAAACCCCCCTCTCTCCATTCCCTTGGTGCAGCATCATTAGAATCCCAGAATCCCAGAACGGTTTGGGTTGGGAGGGACCTTAAAACCCACCCAGTGCCACCCCCTGCCATGGGCAGGGGCATCTCCCACTAGCCCAGGTTGCTCCAAGCCCCATCCAACCTGGCCTTGGACACTTTCAGGGATGGGGCAGCCACATGCTGTGCTCACTGGGCATCCTGCACCACCATGGGATCACGGAGGAATGACCTGGTGTTTTGGGATGTAGCTGCTCCCCTTTTCCTTCCAGTGATCATTGGCTGAACCTTCTGGACTCCCTGGCGTGCCAGGCAGGTGTGGGCACTGACTGTGCTGCTGCCAAATGTGCACCCCAGAGCAAATGTAGGACAAAAACTACCAAAATCCGTCAGAAAATGGACTTTGGGAGCCAATACCCTCTGGGGTGGCAGTGCCAGCAGGCAGGAGCTGCTTCCCAGCAGGACTGGGTGGTTCAGAGCCAAGGTCAAGGTGCCACCCTTTGCAGGGCTGCCCACATCCAGGTGCTCCAGCTCCTGGCAGGTGGGACACAGGGCAGTTAATTCATGGATTTGTATCCAATTCCATCTGTCTTGGCCCATTGAGGTGGGACATGGAGTGTGTCCCCAAGCCCTTCCCGTGGGAGAGCTGATTGTGGGGGCTTAGGAAGCCCCTGGGAGCTGACCCCAAGTGCAGGTTAAAGCCCCTCCATCCCTCTTGTCGTGTAAGGCTGCAAACAGATTGTGCTACTGGGCTCCTTTGTGGCGTGTGAACACGGATTTTAAATAGTTCCTTTCGATTTTGGGAAGAATTGGCTGGTAGGACAGCGAGGTAACACGCAGGGACATTGTCTGCCGAGCTCCTGCAATTACAAAGCTGCCCCAGAGTGACTATCATTTGCTCCAGCAATGTTTTCCAGGCACTGAAGAGTGGGAGAAGTAGGGGAAAAAAACCTAAAAATCAATAGCTACAATCCCAGTGGCTCCATTGTGCCAACGAGCCGTGCTTCCAAAGCACCGAATTACTTCACGGAGCAGAAGGTTTTTAGTTGGCCAGAAACAATTTGGGTGCCTGAGAGGGGGAGAGGTTCGGTGTGGAAAAGCTTCGCTGAACTTCTGAGGCTTTAAAAAGCACATCTGGGCAAAGATAATAATAATAATAATAATAAATAATAAGAAGAGATCTGATTAGAAGAGTGGGGCTGCAGGGAGCGTGGGCCCGAGGCTGCTCCTCGCTCGGCTCCCGGCACGGTGCAGGGAGGGAACATCGAGGGCAGCAAAGCTGCACATTTACCAACTCAGAGGGAAGTTTGGGTCTCAGCCTTCAGCAGAGCTGCAGCAGATGGTGGTGCCTCGCTCCTCCCAGCAGTTATGGAATCATAGAAACATTAGGGTTGGAAAAGCCCTCCCAGCCCTTGGAGCCCACCCTGTGCCCGATGCCCACCTTGTCCCCCAGCCCAGAGCACTGAGTGCCACAGCCAGTCCTTCCTTGGGCACCTCCAGGGCTGGGCACTCCAAACCTCCCTGGGCAGCCCCTGCCAAAGGCCAGACCACCCTTCCCATGCAGAAATTCCTCCTGATGCCCAACCTGCCCCTCCCCTGGGGCAATTTGAGGCCATTCCCTCTCCTCCTGTCCCTTGTTCCCTGGGAGCAGACCCAGGTTGTCCAGCCCTGTGCACTCACCCAGGCTGTGGCAGAGCCTGGAATTTGGGGGGATTGAGGCAGGAGCAGCCCAGGGGCTCGTGATCTTCAGCTCCTGGGGGTGGGAAAGGGGCTGGATAAGTCTCAGTTCCATTTGGGACAAACCCCAACCATGTCACTGGGGGGAAATGCTGGGTCTGCTGCTGCTGCCAGCCATCCATCCCAAGGATTCCTGTAAAGGTGGCACTGCTGCCCTGCAAAGGAGGCACAGAAGGTGGCAGAGAGGAGCAGGGCACGGCGGAGGCAGCGGGAGGGAGGCAGGGCTGGCTTTTAGGGACGATAAATCACTGTCACAGCATGCAAATGAGGGTCACTCGGCACGGGTGGCTTCTCCCAGGCAGTGCGGGCAGCCGTGTGGGATCAAGACCCAGGCTTTTAAAAACCAAAGGCATTTGACTCTCCTTGCAGTCGGTATTTGTCAAGCAGGAAGGCTGGCTCTGCCATGCACTGCTCAGCAAAGCCCTGCCTTCCTTCCCTCTTCCCACAAAACCCATTCCCAAGACCCTGCCGGGCTGATTCCCTTCTCTGCAAGCTGGAAAGAAGGCTTGGGAAGGCTGGCTCTCCTTTCAGAGCAAACAACCCTGCAGAGCTGCCCGGAGGGGCAGATTTCCTCCTGCTCTGGATGGGCAGGAAAGCTGCACCGGTATTACAGGGATGGAGCAGAGCCCATCCATCCCCCGGGTCACATCCCTGCCTGGGATGGTGTCCTGCGTGCTGGGAGCTGAGGCAGCAGCAGAAGGCAGGGGATGGGAATATCCCAGCGTTTCCCCCCTTCCTTTTGCCAAAGCAAAGCTGCAGCGATGAGGCAGCCGCAGGGGAAGCATTAGGATGTGCCCAGGCCAGGCTGCAGGATTCCCAGCCCCTGGATGGGGGGAACAGGAGCTTTCTGGGGCTCTAAGGAGTGGCAGAAGCTGCTCCTTGAGCTGTCCCGGGGGAGGGATGGCTGTCCTGGGCTTTGACAGGCTCCCCTCCAGTGCCCTCTGCTGCCTCTTCCACTTAACCTTCCCCAACCTGATGTCTCTCCGCAAGGTGCAAACACGCCCCTCCAATTCCGAGGCTTAATTTAATAACCCTGCTGATGTGCTCCGGGTCCTGCAGCGGGAGAGAGGCCAAGGATTGCTGCAGAGGTGAAGGATTCTGCGAATGCCCCAGCGCCGTGTTCCGTAACGAGCTGAAATAACTGTTTAAAAGGGCAAATGGAGCAATATTTCCTGGGAGTCATTCCTGGCCAAGGCACGTCCCTGCCTCTCACCCCCTTATCTCGCCATCTTCAAGCCGCAGGGCTAACTCGGGCTTATATTTCATTTATAAAAAGCCTGGTGGGAAATCACGGGTGGGAGAAACCACCGATTCAGTCTTTTCCTCTCCTCTCGCCCTCCCCTGTGTGTCTTCCAGGGCTTGTTTTTACTGGAGCTTGGATTGTTTCAGGATGGCAGATGGTTGTTTTCTGAGTAAGTTGTAGCTCGGGGCGGGAGAGGATTTCGTTTAAAATACAAAAAACAAAAGTCTAATTAAAATTATCTCACGACTTTTGGGGATGAGGCAGTTACCGAGAGCGGGGTATGAACCTCCCCAGTGCCTCTCCCTATGGGCACTGGCACATCTGGGGCACTGGCACATCTGGGGCACTGGCACATCTGGGGCACTGCCCGAGTCCCTGCGGCGCTGGGGATGCCACGGGATGCTCCTGGTGGAGCCCTCAGATGTCCTTCATCTCCTTCCTGCGGCTCTTCAGACTCGACTTTGGCTCAAGAGCATCTAAAAAGTGTTTTTTCTTTTTGGTGGGGACAGGGATTCTCCCGGAGTTCCTGCTGGGCACCAGCGGCTCCAGCTTTGATGGGACTGGGCGATTTGGGGCTGGGGGATGTGGAGCTTTGCCATCTGGAGCCGCCAACCAGGAGAAAAACCTGGTTTACAGGATTTCCCCAAGCCCCTGAGCTTCACCCCTCGCCCTGCCCTGTCCCAGCTCCCTCCCTTCTCCCTCTCAGAAGCCACGGACGAGGCACACGCTTCTAAATTGCCCTGCAAATGGCTTGGCCGCAGACTTAATGAAGTGTTAATAGACGAAAATCTCTCATTAAGAAGCCAAACGGCGGAGGCTTGTGCTGACTGGCTGGCTGGGCTCTGAAGGCAGGCTAATTAGAGATGCCAAGCTCATCCCGAGCCCTCTGCTCCCTGTGCCAGCTCCCTCCCCATCCTCTGCTGGGCTTTGTGCCCTGCCCAAGGTGCTGGGTGGCAGCTCCAGCTCCAGCAAGAGCTGCCTCCTCCTCCTCCTCCTCCTCCTCCTCGCTGTGGAAGCAGCGGAGTCTCTCCCCCCTCGCAGGGCACGGCAGAGACTTTTTTGGGCTGTGCACGGGAGGGCTGGATGCAGATGCCTTTGCTATTTATAAGGACCGAGCAGCCAAAGCCCTGCAGAGCCCACTCGGAGCTCCCACTTGTCAGCGAGCGATGACAGGAGTTTCACCGAGATCAGGCTTTGGGAAAGGCACGGCACAAGCTGTCAAGCTGCTGATTTCAGCCCTGTGCATCACATGCCCCTTCCCAAATGGGAATTACGTCGGGAACTATAGCTAACAAAAGCGGTGTTAAGGCTGCTGAGCTCACATTTGCTGTCCAAGAGCCTCCAACTCCCATTACAATGACTAAAGGCTGAATATCCCCCTTGTGAAACCCGTGGATATTTAGATACCATCTCGTCTAAGTACGGAGAACATGAATCCTTAGGATTTTTATTTTTTTTTTTCTGATTTCCTGCAGGAAACTTTTAAACCAGATAAATAATAACGAGCAAATCTTCTGCAAGGGCGAAGGGCTGGATGAACTGTGGCTCTCCCTGGGGATGTGGGATCTCACATGAGCAGGATGTGGGAGTGCAACCTGGAATCGGAGCCTCCCTTTAATCTTCTGTCCTGCCTCGTGGTGGGAAGGAGTGGGTGTTGCATCCCACAAACCCGGCCCTGAATTCCTTGGGGAACCAAAGGAGCCTCCCCAATATCCATATCCCAGCCCTCCAGGGACATCCTGGGAGTTGGTGGGCTCCCTGCCATCCCAGCAGGAAGAATCAGGAGCACCTTCCCCCTCCTCTGCTTATTTTTTTAAGGATAATTAAGAAAATCCACATTAAACTTCCCCCCAAACCCCAAATGAGAAAGATTCAAACCCAACAGCAGAACCCCCTGAACAAATCCCACAAAAAGAGGCAATTCCTCACCATTTCTCCTCCGACCCCACAAAGTTTTTTTAGAGGAAAATTCTCATGATGGACACGTGGCTGCACCACTGTTGACAAGGAAACTTTCCAATGGGTGGATTAAAACTGGCATCCTGTCAAACTTCCAGCCCCTGAATGATTGTGCTTTCCTTCAAGGACACATGGCAGCATCACACTGGAAAATTCCTGTTCTCCTCCACTGGAGACCCAACAGGTCTAATTAGCAGCGGATCTGCCGGGGCCAGGGGGTGTCAGTGTAATTCCACGGCACAATGGAAGCCCTGGATTTCTCCAGCAGAAAGCAGCAGCTTCTCATTAAACCAGGATTTGCAGATTTTCGATGCCCCATCCAGACACGGGAGGGGAAAATCCTGCCAGGTGTCCCAGCAGCAGGAGTGGCCTGGCTGTTAAAACCAAATGAAACCCTGAACTGAAGGGTGCAATGACAAGAAATGCCCTCTGTGGCCTGTCCTGCTGCAGTAGCAGAGGAGCTCTGGAATCTGGAAATATCTCTTAAATATTGGGAAAAAGAACAAGACCCAAAAACCAGAAAGGTGCTTAAAAAATTAGAGATGTCAGGAGAGCTGGTGAAAAGAAATCAAATCATTCTTCCAGCCTCAAATGAATTGTTTTGCTGTAGATGACACAGGTTTGTCCCAACACCCCGCGGCACAGCGAAGAATATTTGAGAGGGAGAAATACAAACCAACTGCAAACTGCATTAAACCTCCAAATACCTGACCAGAAATGTTTTGACATGTTCAAAAATCCGTGGTTTGATTTGTTGTCTTTTGCTACAGATGTTGGAGCAGGATGAGAGGCGTGTGCAGGGAGCTCTGGTGAACCTGAGCCTGAGGCTTCCCATCCCTGGGAGTGTCCAAGGCCAGGCTGGATGGGCTTTGGAGCACCCTGGGCTGGTGAAAAGTGTCCCTGCCCATGGCAGGGGGTGGCACTGGATGGGCTTTAATGTCCCTTCCAGCCCAAACCGTTCCATGATTCTGTTCCATGGTTCCAAATCCATCAGGGCTTTTCCCTTGCTGCTTTTGAAGAAGAGCAAACAGGTTTTGAGCTGAAATGTTGCCCACTGTTTGAGATGCCTGGGGAAAAGGCTCAGCCCTTATTCCCAGTGATGTGATCCCCCATCCCATGGTTTTAGGATGCCGATGGATGAGCTTGGCAGGCAGTGGGCACGGGGGGAGCCTTTCCCCAGGGAGCTCGTTAGTTTTTATTGCTGCAATAACTCACCTCGGGGACCTGATGCCATTAAAAGAAAGGAAAGCTTTGGCTCTGCAATAATTCTTTTTCCTTGGAGAGCACGTTTGGGAGCGTGACCACACACACCTTGGAATGGGCAGGGACACGGAGGGCTCAACTCTGCAAAGGAAATGGAGTCATGGAATGGTTTGGGCTGGGAGGGACCTGAAAGACCACCCAGTGCCACGCCCTGCCATGGGCAGGGACACCTTCCATTAGCTCAGGTGGCTCCAACCTGGCCTTGGACACTTCCAGGGCTGGGGCAGCCACAGCTTCTCTGCCCAACCTGTGCCAGGGCCTGCCCACCCTCCCACTATCCCATCTATTCCCACTGTGGCAGTGGGAAGCTGTTCCCTCTTGTCCCAAGTCCCTCTTCAGCTCTCTTGGGCATCTGGGTCTGTGACCAGGACAGCGGGTTTCTGTCACCAGGACAGGACAGCTCCTCACCCAGCAGACCCAGGGCTGAGCCTGCCTCGCTCCCAAACCCCTCCTGTGCCCAAACCAACACAACCCACCAACCCTTTTGTTGTCCAAAGCACCGAGAATTATCATGCCTGATGCCAAACCAGCCCCACGTAACCCCGTGGGCCGGAACGTGAGAGCTTTAAATGTTGTTTTCCAGCAGAAAGCACCACAGAACTCAGGCTTTGGCTACTCCACGCCGGGCTTGAGCTGCAATTCGTTAACACTGTTGATTTCCCCCCCCCAAAGCATATGTTGCAATTTGATTACATCAAGTAAATCCGTTCAGCAAACATTAATAACCTCCTTCCATTCTACCACTCTTTTTCTCCCAGCCCAGTTATGGCACATAAATATTTCAAATCATCTCACTCCATAAAGCCAATCCAAGGGCATCACGACCTGATGATTTCAGATTGGTATTGACATATTTATTGGAGGCTGCTGTGCTGGCACGAGGCAGAGCTGCAATAAGGAGCAGGCAGGGGGGAGAGGGAGGGAAGCCAAGCACAGCAGCCCAGGGAAAAGAGGGTTGTGCTCTGCTGGGCTGGGGTAATCACTGATCTACTGCTCTGCTTGTGCCAGTGGTGGGAATCTGGGACAGGAATCTGGGACACCTTCCCCTCCTTCCTTCCCGTCCCCATCAGCAACCGATGCCCCAGACCCTCTTGGACCGAGGTGAGAGTGTTTTTGAGGAGAGCTTGGGCAGACCTGAGGGCTGCCATCCCTGGGGGTGTGGGATCCCTCTGTCATTTATTGCAGCACATCTCGAGGGCCTGGAGCTTTTGCTGTTTTCCCAGGACCATAAACCCCTGTGTTGGAAAAGCCCTCTAAGATCATTGAGTCCAACCATCAGCCCAGCACTGCCAAGGTCACCAAAAAAACTCATCCCCAGGCACCAAACCTACACTTTTTTAACACTTCCAGCCCATTCCAATACCTGACAACCCTTCCAGTGAAGAAATTTTCCCTGATGTCCAACTTTAACCTCCCCTGGTGCAACTTGAGGCTGTTTCTCCTCATCCTGTCCTGTATTCCCTGGGAGAAGAGCCCAACCCTGACCTGTCTCCAACCTCCTGCCAGGTAATTTTAGAGAGTGAGAAGGTCCCCCCTGAGCCTCCTTTTGCCCTGTGAGCCCCCCAGCTCCCTCAGCCTCGTTCTGCAGCTCCCAGTACCCCAAACCAGCTTCTCACGCTTCATTAATTCACACAGACTTTGAAACTTCTTCTTTTCCCCCTTCCAAAAGCTGCTGGGGCTTATCAAGAGATGAAAGATTGAAGGACATGCATAATTAATGGCCTGGCTTTATTTAAATAATTCAATTTTGCCATCACATCTGCATTCTTCAGGTATGGCTTTAATTCTTTAATTAAAGCTCGTGCCACGGTGCTTTGCCTGATTAACAGTTGAAAATGAAGGCTGGTTTGGAGTGAGGGAGAGAGATGTGTCAATACAGAAAGAAGAATATAAAGTAGCTTGAGGGGAAAGTAAAGTGTCTTCAGCTCAGCCAACCTATTCTACTCGAATAATCCTATATCCCAGGGCATTTCCAGGAGGATTTCAGGCTCTTTTGAGGGGTCTCAGGGAATTTGGGCTGAAATTCCCCCCAGGCAGGGGTTCCCACCCTCTCCTTTCCCAGTACAGGGGCTCGGTGGATCTGAGGCATCCCAAAAAGAGAAAGCCTTTCCCAAAGTTTTGCAGAGCTATTCCTGCTGAATTGAGGGAGCAGAATCCAGGCTCTGGGATCGACAGAAGCTGAATCCTCTCACCACAAGCTGATGTTTTCAGGAAAAATAAAGAAAAAAAATGCCCGTGTCAGCTCAGTTGGCAGCAATTATCCAAGGGGAGCTCTTCCCCTGGGCTCTGTTGCCAGCCCAGCATCCAGCAGAGGTGCCTCAGGCTGGGCTGGGCTGGCAGCTGAGGAGGGATCAGCAAGAAAAACCCCTGAAGAGACAAAAAGCATCTGAAAGAAGCAGGCACTGGACCCTGAGTTTTCTCAGCATGGCACAAGGATGGTCAGCACGTGTCACTGATGTCCCATCCCAGTTTGGTGGTTCCTGCCCCTGAATCCCACCTTTCCAGGCTCATCCTAGTTCACCTCTGGTGGCTTGGTGGGTTTTTTGTTGGTTTATGTCCTAATAAAGGGCAGGGTAAAATGCCAATGTCCCCTGGCAGAGGTTTGAGAAAGAAAAGCAACCGGCCAGAGGGTTTCTGCCACTTTTTTTGTCCCAGCAGCCGGACAAACCTGCTGGAAAGCCGGGCTTGGCAAAGCCCTCAAGTGCCAGCAGTGCCAGGGGGAACACGAGGCTGGCAGAGGAGGTGGCTGCTGAAGTCCCTGCCCACCCTGGGATATTGAAGGTGCTGGGAGGATGATAATGATTAATTATCTCCCCACTCGGCGAGGGGAATCGTTTTCGCTGGGCTGAAATAACGAAGCCAGCTCCTTTCACCCCCCAATGGCACCTTCCTGTCACACACATCTTCCATCCCAGCACTTGGCACCTCTTTGCCTAATGAGGGCACGGCCAAGGCTGCCTGCACATCCCCCTGGGCTCACCTGCCTGCACATCCTCCTGGGCTCACCTGCCTGCACATCCCCCTGGGCTCACCTGCCTGCACATCCCCCTGGGCTCACCTGCCTGCACATCCCCCTGGGCTCACCTGCCTCGTCCCAGGCAGCAGCAAGAGCCAGGTCTGCTCCCAGCCCTTGTTTTTAACCCTTTCCCTGGCATTTTCCTGTGCTGAACTCCCAGGCATCACCCACGGGCACAAATAAACCCCTCTCCACAGCCAAACCCACCTGCCCAGGGATGCTGGATTCCCTGACTTCCTAAGCCCTCATCTGGAGCTCCCACTGCAAATAGAAATGAAATGCCACTGTTAGATTTTTTTTTTATTTTTTTTATTTTCCCCACTATTTTTTAGGGTTTCCAAAGGCTGGAGGATGAATTATGCATTTCCCCCCCTAGCAGTGAACTATAAATTCCCCTCTTAGTGCTTGGAATGTTTCTGAAGTTCCAGGCTGAAGGTCCCTCCTCCCTTGACAGGAGAAGGGGGAACGGATTCAAACTGAAAAATAAAAGAACCATGGAATGGCTTGGGTTGGAAGGGACACTGAGGATCATCCAGTCCCACCACCCTGCCATGGGCAGGGACATCTTCCACTAGACCTGGTGGCCTTGGACACTCCCAGCCACAGCTTCTCTGGCCAACAGGACCAACAAAAACCCCCCAGGCAAAGCTCTGTGGAGCTCCAAGGGGTTGGGATCATCTTTCCTTCATCAGAGTCCTCTTCCATCGCACAGGACCATTTCTGCTGCCCCAAACCCCAGAGCAACCCCCACCCCAGGAGTGGCCCCTCCAAACCCCAGCACTGCTGGAAAAACCTCCCGCAGACCCCCAGCTCCCTCCCAGCGACCTTCTTTTGGGGAAAACAGCCGAGGGCAGGCAGGGGAGGGGGGCAAAGCAAAGGGAAAGTGTCTGTGATGTGGAGGAGACAAAGAAAAGGCAACGCAAATGCCACGGAGAGCATCAAAGTGGCACCGGAGCGGGCGGCGTGGGCAGAGCAGCGGCAGGACATCAAAGACCACGTCAGGCCCCTTTTTTTACCCCAAATTTGGTTGATCGGTGCTAAGCCAGGAGCTAATTGCTGTCAGTCACTCCCTGGGAAGGGGGGAGAGGGGGCGTTCAGCAGAGAGCAACCTAATTAAGGCAAATTGGGGCATCCTGGAGCGCAGGGTTTGGGGGAGGGTGAGGAGCTGGAGGAGCAGGGGGGCTCTGGGGACCCCCTTTGTCCCCTCTCCCAGGGCAGGGGGGCTCTGGGGACCCCCTTGTCCCCCCTCCCAGGGCAGGGGGGCTCTGGGGACCCCCTTGTCCCC
>JAWWLT010000225.1:0-19280 GCA_035040995.1 Premnoplex brunnescens
CCCTGGGAGGGTGGGCAGGCCCTGGCACAGGTTGCCCAGAGAAGCTGTGGCTGCCCCTGGATCCCTGGGAGTGTCCATGGCCAGGTTGGACGGGGCTTGGAGCAACCTGGGCTGGTGGAAGGTGTCCCTGCCCATGGCAGGGGGTGGAACGAGATCATCCTTGGTGTTCCCAACCCAAACCAGTCCATGAAGAAGGGCCAGGAGGAGCAGGTGAGGCCGGGATGCCACGGGGTTGTGGCACCTTGGCTCCACACAGGAGGTTGTTGCAGTGCTCCTGAATCCCAGCCCGCAGGCACCGGGAGCTGGGGCTTCCCTTGGCTCTCACTCCCCACTCCAGCTGGGTCCATCTCCTGCCCATACCTGAGTCATCCTTCACCAAAATGCTTCCACTGAATCGAAGGGAAGTTTGGCTGAGCACAAGCTGAACATCTGACCCAGGGGATGTGTTTCCTAATGTCTTTCCCATTCCTGGCAGCTGCTGCATTCCCTTTCCTCTGACTTGGGCAGGGGTTTGAGTCCAACTCGTTAGTTCAGAGTGATATCATTGAATGCTCAATCCCAGCAATCCCAGATATATCCAGTACTGACATACATGGGAATCCTGCAGGATAAAGCTTGCTACTTCCAAGCTTTTGTATTCCAACATACAGCTTTTTCATTGACTTAAATCCCCTTATTAGGGCAGGTTTTGGTCCAATTTGGTCCAATTGTCTATTTAAATAAAAGTGTGACGCTTGCTGCTGTTTGGGTTTACACTCTGTCCCTCACATCTATATTCAACCATGGGGTATATATCCATTTAATCATGAGTTCCTTAACCAGGATTATTACAGGAAAGGAGTAGTTGGATGTAAGGAAGCCTTTTGCTGAGGTGGCTTCCAGAACAGAGCAAAGAAGTGATTGGAAAGAGCTAAAATGTACTAAAAGAGACATTTGCAAACATGGACTGAACAAGCGACTCACTGTGTCTTCTGACCAATCATTTAGGAGACAATTGCTAATTTTTTAGAAAATTTCTAAGTACAATTTAGAAAATTTTTAATGAAAGCAGCCATGGCTTTGGAAGGGTCTCAATTTGGGAGCTGCTGGGCCAGATGTGAGTCCAGTGGAGCCCCAGTTCACCTCAGCTGACAGTTCAGGCCAGAGGAGATTTCATGTCATTTCACCTGACTTTTTATGAAAAGCATTTGAACTTCATTTGTCACTTCAGCATCTGTTTTCTGCCTTAGTTCCCTTTTCCTGATGAAATCTAAAATTAAGTCACATTTTCATTCACTTAAACTCATAACCAGAGTGAACCATCCCCAGGTGAATGTTTGGTTTTGCTCCCAAATCAGCATTTTAGAAACCAGCCAAATTCAGGTTCTTCTGGGGAAGACAGAAAGAAAGAAAGAAAGAAAGACCTTAAAAAAAAAAAAAAAGCAAAGCTGAAACCAATCAATTTCAGAAAGCAAACTGGGCTTGGAAAGCCCCCAGTTGGGATATATTTAGGTCATTTCAGGGGATTATCTGTGGTCACCAATCATGCAAATTGCTAAAAAACGCTGCCCTGAAATTTTACATAAAAAATACATCTTTTTACAACACCCTTCCCTTGTCCATCCTTCCTGCCCCTTCCTGCCCTGCCCTGATCTCGCTGCCTCCCTCTCACACGCCCTGGGTGGGAGATTAGATGCCTTTGGGTTTTTCTAAGAATTTTGGGTTGCAGGTTATTTTTCATTTGATGTGGCGACTCCGGTGCCCGTCTGCCAACGCAAAGTGCCAGGCAGGGAGGCACAGCCAGCCCCAGGCTCCTCAGAGCAGCAGCAGAAAGGGAATTTCCTATGGACAGGCTGGAGAAAGGATGAGGGAAGGGGTGGGGAAGGAGGTCTGGCCCAGCTGGGACAGGGAGAAAGGGAAAACCTTGGAAGTTGGGCTTGGTGTTCCTGCTGGAAGCTGAGTCTGCTGTGGGATGGGGCTGTTTGCAGCACCTCCAGCCTGTGTCCCAGCTGATCCCTGCATGGGAGCATCCAGCCACGTTTTCCAGGATCCCACAAGGAAAAGCAGGCAGGGAAATCATGGCTGGGCCAGCCTGAGGAAAGGGGGTGTGATGGACTGAGCTCAGGACGGGCAGGAAGGATGGCTGGGGTTTAAACTTGGCTTGGCCAGGTGTACGTGGGGCTGGAGCCCGGGCAGGTCTGTGCCCAGGGCTGCACTGGGAGAATCGTTCCCTTTGGAGGGGCAGGGCGATCAGGACAAGGCTCAGAGAGGGGGCAGTGGAAAAGCTGTGGCATCAAGCTCTGGAGTACCAGCGATGGGCAGGAGGACTCTCATCCCCCCCAGTGCGAGCTGGATTTGGTTCCCTGGAGCGGGGAGGACTGTGCTCTGTGCCTGTGAGCGTTTTTGGGGGCGGAAAGAAGCCCAGTGACACCCCACTGCTTCCCCCACTTGTGGTGCACCTGCCTGGCTGTCACCTCGAGCACAGGCTGGCTTTGAAGCAGGCTCGCTGCCTGCCCTGGGCTCCCCGCCGTCTAACTGAAAGGAAACCCCTCGCAGCAGCCCCACGGCACCCAGGGGGTGCCCAGGCAGCCAGCGGGCACCCCGCCGGCTCCAGCACAGCACCTGGGGCCGTGTGTGTGGCAGAGCCCCCACTCGGACACCCCGGGGACCCCCAAAGCCACCGATCTGGTGCCGCCGCACGAAGCCAACCCCTGCACGTGTGTCCTCCCCAAGGCCCCCGTCCCTCCAGTTCACACTGCAAAGCCAAGGAAAGGGAGTTTTCGGGAGCTGCAAACCACAGTGGTCGGTGCAGGTGAAGGGCAATGCCAGCCCCGTGCCAATAAATGGAAATCAAGTGCAATCCCCACAGCAGGGCCGTGGTTCTAATGACCTGGAGGACAACTCTCCGTGTATAAATATCAGGCTCTGCTCCCAGAACACGCTTCCCTGAGGGCACAAATGTCTATTCCTTGTGATTGTTGCAGCCAAGTCGTTCTGTATATCCCAGCTGATCCGTGGAGATCAAATTCACGGAGATGCTGCTGTCCCTAATAAAATATGGATGCGTTTCTCCCAGCAGTTCTGGTAGTGGTGTATTATCTACATAAGCTGCTGCATTTGTGTCAGCAGTAATTACTGACATTAACAACATGCTAATGAGATTCACCCTGTGAACACACCAGTGGGCAAGCAGTATTCCCACTGTAGTTAGGGAGATCTTTAGAGGAGGGATTCCAGCAGTCATCTGAAATATTCACCATTTATTCCCGCACTAAGCTACTGCTCTGAGCCCACTGCTGCTCCTGCCTGCCCACTCTGCCCTCCACAGCATCCCAGCCCTGAAGATGCACCTTCTGAGACATCCCAAGTGGAAATCAGTAATGGTTTATATGGCTGAGGCAGGAAAAAATGCTGTTGTGTCATGTTGAACTGTTCCTACTTGAGGCTTCGGAGCCCCCCAGCTCAACGTGGGGCCAAAACACTCCTGTCCTGCACCTGTGAGCAGAAACACCATCCTGCTCACCTGAGTACACGAGTCTGGGCAGAAAGGAGGCAGAAATGGGATGGAAAAGGGTCAGAAAGGGATCAGACAGGGGTCATCTGCCCTGCAGTGCCACCCCAGAGCCAGGCTCTGACCAGGACAGGGCTGTGGCAATTCAAGTATGAACTTCCTTCCCGCCGTGAGACAACAAACAAAGGCTCCCTGCAAGAGCTTCGCAGGTTATTTTTGTAGCTCCTCAGCATCATTTACAAGGTGAGCTGGCAGAGCATGTCCCCAAAACCAGTGTTAACAGCCTGCTGCAGGTGTCAGGGGCTGGGCCACGTGGATTTCAGGGGGAAAGGACTTAAATCCAGCTGGATATGCTCTACTCTGGATGGCTGCAGACACTGGGATGGATCCATGCTGTGGAACCCTCTGATGCTCCGAGTATTTGGAAACACAAGCGGGTGGGGAAGGACAAGGGGCCATGGCTTCCCACTGACAGAGCAGGTTTAGATTGGATACTGCCCTGCGAGGGTTGTGAGGACCTGGCACAGGTTGCCAAGAGAAGCTGTGGCTGCCCCATCCCTGGAAGTGTCCAAGGCCAGGTTGGACGGGGCTTGGAGCACCCTGGGCTAGTGGAAGGTGTCCCTGGGCACTGGGTGATTTTCAAGGTCCCTTCCAGCCCAAACCATTGTATGGTTCTGTGATTCCGTGAAGGGGAGGGGATGGCAGTGCCCAGCAGACCCAAGGAATGCAGGAGCATCCCCAGCTACCACTGAGGAAATCGAGGCACTGACACAACGAGCTCATCCCTCCCCAGCAAGGAGTGCCAGGCTCAGACAGGGCACCTGCACCTCCCAAATGCCAGAGTGGTGCTCTCACTGCCCCGAGATGACCCCGACCAACGAGGTCTCGTGCACAGCCCCAGGTCCCGCTCAGGTGTGCCTGGTGCAGGTGACACAGATACCCCGGCACTGATCCCTGGGATGTCATTCCCACTGCTCTGGAGGCGAAGATGCAGAGCAGCCTCTCCTCCCTGGGTGATTTTCCACAGCCCAGCAAACAAGGGGAGCTGGCAGCTGGTGTTGGCTCTTCACCTCTCCGGGGGGACACTCCCTGCTGCACGGCCACCTGCCAGTCCTGGCCATGCCCAGGGCACTGATAGTGCAGAGCTGCTGAGCAGCCCTTTCCTGATTATCTGCACGGCTGGGGTCAGGCAGGAAGGGCTGCAGGGTCTGCCAGGAGCTGTCATGGCCATAAAGCTGTCCCCTCCTTCCTCGTGGCTCGGAGCTGAAGGATGCTGGCCCAGCTGGAGATGCTGCAAGTAGAGCTGCTGTTCTGGACCCCTAAGGTGTCACACTGCAGGTAAAGGGGTGTCACACTGCAGGTAAAGGGGTGTCACAGGCACTGCAGGGATTGCTGAGTTGGGGCTGTTCAGCCTGGAGATGATAAAGGTGTGTGGAGACCTCCCAGCCCCTTCCAGCACCTGAAGGGGCTACAAGGGAGCGAGAGAGAGACTGTTCATCAGGAACTGGAGGGACAGGAAAGGGGGAAGGGGTTCAAACTGGCACAGGGGAAATTTAGGTGAGATATATGGAAGAAATTGTTCCCCGTGAGGGTGGGCAGGCCCTGGCACAGGGTGCCCAGAGAAGCTGTGGCTGCCCCAGCCCTGGAAGTGTCCAAGGCCAGGTTGGACGGGGCTTGGAGCACCCTGGGCTGGTGGAAGGTGTCCCTGCCCATGGCAGGGGGTGGCACTGGATGGGCTTTAAGGTCCCTCCCAACCCAAAGCATGCCATGATTGCATGACTGAGCAGTACCTGGGGCTGTGACCTCTCTGGGAAGGTCCTTGCCTGCTGAAAGCTTGGGAGGGAATCAGGAGCCCGTGACAGGTGAACACTGTGGGACATGGGGACAAGGACACGCAGGTCATCATGGCCTCGTGGGTGCAGCGGTGCTGCTTTGCTGTTCCTTTGCTGTTCCTTGACCTGGAATGGCCCTGCCTTTGTTCTGCAAGGGTGACTTTGAAGCAGAGATCTCTGGAGTCTCTCCCTTGGCTTTTCCTGCTGAATTTTGGACCAGCCTGGTCCCCCAGCCAGGCTGAACTTGTTAATGTGACCCTCGGGAGAAGAAAAGGAGACACCTTTACCCCCAACACACCTGGGACACAGGAGAGACCTGAATGGGAGGAGAGCTGCAAGCAGCAAATGGAGAAAGCAGAGAACTGGGCAAAGAGAAGATGAACTACATTGCTCTGCTTGTTCTGTGACAAGTGTGTGAGGTGACAGGAGCAGACGGCTGGGCAGACTCAGCCAAGGAGCTCCCATTTCCCAGGCTGAGCCCTGAGCACGCACATGATGGGAAGCAGAGTGACTTGTTTCTCCTCCCACCTGAGCTCCAGGGGCTCTTGCATTCAGAAAAGGCAAATGTCAAATTGGCACGAACTTTTGACTTCTGAGCCCAGGCAGAGACAGGGGCTGGGAAGATGTGTGCTCAGGGAGCCAGGGAGAGGAAGGAAAGGGAGGATCAGGAGGGAAAACTAAAACACAGACCAAGGGCTGGAGTTTCAAAGGCACTCAGCAAGTGTTTTTCTCTTGAGGCAGTGGAATAACCTGGGTCTGGATTTAGAAACCTGCCCCCTCCCTTCCATGCCAGTGATGGAGATTGCCCAGAGATCAGTTCTGTTCAATTGAAAACTCAATCCTGTGGCCACGGACGCAACACACAGGTCTGGGTGACCGAGCAGAGGCTGCGAGACAACCACCACCTCTTTCAAGCCACACAGAAGCAAGGAGGAGACCCTGGGAGTCTCCCCCATCCCCAGCACCCCCCTGCCAAGGCCTGTGGTCCCCCTGGGAAATCCTTGGCTCGAGGGGAGCTGCTGAGGGGCATCGGAGCAGCTCTTGCTCTTTGAGCCAGAGCCCCTTTGCTGCGGTCACGCTCCAGGGCAGAAGGGCTCAGAGCACATTTGCAGTCCCCACTTGGCTGCCTGGCTCAAGGTGCAGCTGTTGGGTCACTGGGGGCCCAGCCAGGCCCCCCCAGGCTCACAGAGCCCCCTCGGAGCCCGGATCAGGCGATGTGTTACTGCCCAAAGCACAGCCCCATGCGGAAGGGCTTAATTTCCGAACAAAAGCTGTGACCAGCATCAGTGGAGCCAGGAGCAGATTCTGCTTAGGGAAAAAAACCCCTTTCTGCTGGCAACTGTAGTGAAAGGAATGAGATCTGGGTCTTCTTAGCAAACTGCTGGGCCTGGGAGTGCTTGAAAGGTTTCCTAGAGACACCAGTGCAGCGCATGGCAATGTTCCCCATTTGCAGCAGCGCTCCCACCTCGTTCTTCTCACTGCACCAACCTACGCATGACCTTGTGGGGCTGAGAGCTAACAACCAGTCCTGGCTCCTGCCACTTCCTTCGGAGCCTGCAATGCCAACTGCTTGCAAGATCACAAGCCAGAAAGAGCTTGGATATTCTCTGGATACCAAGAGTGTCTTGTCCCCTAAAATGCATGAGAGGAGATGTTAAACCACAGGCTTCAGAGGCGACACTGATAACGGTTCTTGCAAATTATCCCTCCTCTGCCTGTGCAGGTTCTTCTGCCTTCCTGACTCAGCTAATTCCATCTCTCAGAGAGAGCAAACTGTTAAATCAGCCCCAGGTTTCAGCAGCACAGCATTTTCTGTTTTCTGGTTTCTTGAACAAGTTTCCCAGAGAGAATAATGAGCATTTTTCCACTCTCCTGGATAATACGATGTATGTAATTAATGTTTACAGTGAAAGGTACATATTGGAAAGAGCCAGGGAGTGGCAGGGCTTGGGGATTAATTTCCCAGCTCTTTTCTGCCTTTCTCAGTTGCCTGGGCAGACCTTTTAGCTGCTCTGTGCCTCAGTTTCCCTCCAGCCAGGTGGGATAAAGGAGGTCCAGAGATCTCCACTGAATTTATCCAGACACTCCAGAACTCAGCAAACACATTTATTCTGCATTTACCTGGCACTAAACCTGCCCAATTCATATTTAGGTGATTAATCATTAATGATCTTCCTTTATTAGTGGTGGTAAAGACCTCCAAGATGGCAGAAAGTTCCCAGGTGGGAGATGCTCTGAGATTATGTCTTCAAAACAACTTTATAAACACATAAACAAAGGATTTAATTCTCCCTGAAAATGCCATCGTGCAATGGAATGACTGGACCAGACCCTTGGAAAGGCACCTGCTAATTAACTTGGTGTAAATTAATCAGCTTCAGACAGGATTTAGGGACTTTAATAGCCGAGTGCTGGCTTTTGTAGTGACAATTCCCAGAAGGACTTTGAAGTGGGCTGCCTGCTCCAAGGGGTGGTACCAACTCCAGGATTTGGGATTTGGGAACCAACAGCTATTATTGCCTTACAAGGGGTATAAATCACCCCTCACCCCAAAATCTGGGCCTTTTGGGGCCCAACACACACAAGGAGAGGCTGAGGAGGTGCCAACCTCGCTAGATAAGGCGGACAAAGGAGCTGCCTGAGAACCCAAGTGCCATGGGGAGCTGGGACAGTCCAGGATCTGTTTCCTGAAGTCCCTGTGGCTGCCAAGGGGTTTGTCCCGCTGTCCCTGCCCGATGCCAGCCCTGCCTGCCCCAGCCTGGTGGGATAAACTCTGCCAGATCAGGGGCAGGAGCTGGCTGGCTGCAGAGTGTGGGCAAGTGCCCACAGCTAAAGCCATGCCCAGGAGACATTCAGGCTGACTCGGGCTCAGACTCAGGTGGGCTCCATCCAGAGCAGAACTTCGCCCCTTTCCGCCACGCGAAGGATATTGTGGTGGCAAAACCACTTGAGTATAACTATATTTAAATCAGTACCTATGTAAAATAAACCGTGCCGATGTAAAGCACGACCATATTTGTGTAAGAGCATCTGCTGCTCCAACTGTGCTGGCAAACAAAGCTCCCCCAGCTCAGGAACTGGTGCCAGGGAGCAGCACAGCCCAAAGCTCCATGCCCTGAGCCCCAGAGGGGCAGCCCTGCTGGGAGCACACACACATGCTGGGGAAGCAACAGCTGGAATAAAGAAATGCTCATTATCACGAGAAACACAGAAACTGAGACTCCTGCAATGAATTCAAAAGGGTATCAGAGCTGGGCCACTGCAGCCTAAACATTGGGGAGGGGGGGGACTAAAAAACAAGCTGGGGGAAAAAATATAATATTCTCAAGGCCAGCTGAAGATAACTATCAGAGGCTACACCCCAGCTGGCCCCGAGTCAGCCCAGCACATGGTACTGGGTACTGGGCTGGCAGGGTGGGTCTCCCAGCATCTGTACTGGGGATCTGTCCCTCCACCCACCACAGCCCTGCTGGAACTGGCTCCAGAGACTGAGGAGCCTCAGCACAACACGAAACTTCAGAGCATGTTTTTCTCCAAAGAGGCTGGGAAGGGTTTTATTTTTCTACCTGAAAATACATATATTATCTCGTGCCTGGGTAATCTCTCATCTTGTTTACCTCAAGGCCGGGCTGGGCTGCCTGTGCTTTGTGGAAGAGCAGGGTTTGGCTGTGCTGCCACGAAGGGGAATTTTCACTGAGGCTGCAGGACACAAACCCAGCCTGTGGTGCCCTGTCTGCAGCTCCAGCCCAGGCTCACCACAGTGGGTCTCTCCACAGTGCAGCCTGGACTGGAGCTGGGCAGGAAACATTCCTCCCATCCCACAAAAATCCTCCTGTTCTCCATCACGATTAACCCAGGACGTTTCAGCACTTCTGGCCTTGTTTGCTAAAGAAACAAGCCAGCTGTGTGTGCCTGTTCTCCCTGTCCCATTAATTCTTCATCCTTTGGCTGATTTCAGCCAAGTCTGACTGACCAGGTGAAGGTACCAGTGTCACACAGGCAGCTCAGAAGGGATTCAGGTCACACTTCCACAGCTGCAGCCCTTCCAGACACCAGATAACTCACACAGGAGCCTCAGTTTTGTGGCAAACCAGCTGTGCTGCTCAGGGAGCAGAGTCTGGGAAGCTGTGCCACATCTGGCTGCCAGCAGGTCTTTGCACAGGCACCTTGGTGCCTAATCCTGCATCCCAGCCCAGGGGTTATCAGGGCCCTGTGGCCTCCCTGCAAGCACACAGGGCAGAGATAAGCAAAAGGTCCTTTTGTGCCCCTGCCTCCCTGCCTGGGTTTCTTGGAATCCAGCTGCTCTCAAAAGAGAAATGAGACAAACAACTGTGTGGGGCTAGGACTGATAGAGCTGCAGGGAGCCCCTGGCACTGCCTTGGAGTGCCCAGGCAAGAGGGAGAGGCTGCCCTGAGGTATCATCAGGCTCATGCCCCTCCACACAGAGAAGATTAAGGTGGGGAAGGGCTTGAGGGCACTTTCAGAGGCAGCTGTGCCACGAAACTGCAGGTTTTCAAAGGGACACAGCACAGTTTGGTTCAGCCCCCTCCATTCCCCCAGGAAGTCCATTCTGCCTCCCTGTCTGTGTGTCAGTGCTTTGCTGGGGCTGCTCCAGCACCTGAGAGATCAGAAATAACCTGCAGTATTGATATTTGCACTGTTTTTTGTAGTGACTGCTCAGTCCCCTGCCAGGGCAGCTCCTCTGCCCCACTGTCCTCTGCTCCTGGGTTGGTAGGAAGGGATGCCAAGTGTCTGCAGGAATTGTTTCAGGACAGAGATTGTGATCTGTCTGAAAGAGGGGAGACACACTCAGCCAAGTGCCAGCTGTGACTGTGAACACATCAGCCAGAGACTAACAAAGTGCCCTGGCAATGCCTCCTTGGGTCAGGACTCAGCTCTGGACACCAGTTTGGCATCCAGGGAAACAGCAGATCTCTCTTTTTCAGCAAAAACTGCTGGACATCAACCCTAGTTAGTAACAAACTATAAACCAGGGACTGTGTATTTATTCTGAACCTGATAGGGCTCTCCTACTAAATGGGGTTGGGAAATGCTGCAAGACAGCCCAAATTCCCAAGTTTTGCAGTTATAACCACCAAAATCCTGGGTGATTCCTTCCCTGATGCAAACAGGGAAGCCCCCAGGCCCTGCACACCCCAGGCAGGATGGTTACCCTGTGATGATGGTGGCAGGGCTCCTTTCCTGGGTGCCAAGAGCTGAGACAGCAGGATAGAAAAGGTTCAGAGACAGGGCTGGTGTTTGCCACCAGTTATCCCCTGGAGCCCCCCCTGGTTTTGGTCCCCACGTGTGACACAAAGCAGCGCTCAGCCCATTCAAACAAAGTTATTTTAACCTGACAAACACGTTAAAAGCATTCATAAGTGTTTATTTACTTCCTGCAGACTAAAAGTTAAGGAGAAAATAGATGCTCAGCAACGATCTCTGCTCACCTGCAGAGGCTGATGGTTGGATGCACAGCTGAGAACTGCAGGGGAGCCCTGAAGACAGAGCAGTTTCCATCCCTGTGTATTGGGAGCCTCGCACCTGCAGCCCTGGCTCAGCCAAGCCCTTGCAGGCACAGGAGGTGCTGAAGATGTGTCTGGGTGCTTTGAGCTAAACCTGCAAACCACTGCCTGAGAGCAGAGATCCTGCTGGTGGTCCTGAGCCACCTCTGAGCTCTGCTCACGTCCTGGGCTGAACCCTGAGCTCTGCAAGCTGCCGCTTTCACAGGGCTTGAACAGTTGCATCAGAGTTGAAAACCAACTGCAAGTGAGGCAGAAAAACGTGGCCCAAGATCTTTGAAGAGAGACAGTGCCATGAAGGTTACACAACAGATCTGGGCAGCAGTTTCCCCCCACACACTGTCAGAGCCAGAATCACGTAAGATTTTCCCCGTCCTGGTGCTGTCCCTGCTGCTCTCACACCCCATCAGCTGTTTGCAAGTCAGCAGCACCAGGCTGAGCATCCCCTCTGCTGAACCCTGGGCTCACTCTCATGGCACTCAGCATTTGGAGCATCCCAAACAGTGGGATTTCATCATTCCCTGCACTGACCAAGCCACATGACACAGGACAAGTGACCTACACATCTGTACCCCTCCAGGATGGAGAGATGGCCTGGCTCTCTCCTGAGCAGAATAACAGAAAACTGCTGAGGTAAAGATAAACAAATGTCATCTCCCCAGATGAAGAATTTGGGGAAATCTCTGAAAATCTGAGACTCTCTGGGGTATTTCCAGTGGAGAGGCTGACCTGGGCTCTGCTTGTCAATGCAATTAAATACACCAGCCAAAAAAAAAGGGCAAACCTCCCATTTTATTTATTTATTTCCTGGCTCAGGCTGGAAATTCAAACAGGGCTGGTTTGGAAGGTACTTTCCATAAGCCTGGAGTCCATCTGTGCTTGCCTGGGCCCAGCTCCCCATAAAACATGTGCACATAGAAACCTGAGCTGGCCTGAAAAGCACCAGCCCCTGAATACCTGAGTTCAGAACAGGCTTTTTCCAAGTGAAAAGCCCTTGGAAGACAAATCCCCAGCTGCTGTGGAAAGGAATAACACAAACTGCACAAACCTCCTGGGTTAGAGCTTGTGGACTCACATCCCCCAGTGCAGTCTCAGCCCCTGGGCATTCCAGGCAGAGGCACAAACAGGTGCTTTGCTGCTTTGCACAAGGAATTTGGCCCAGCCCGTGGACACCCTGCACTCAGGTGGGGTGAGAGCAGCGATGCTGCAGCGAGTGACCTGCACAGGCAGCAGGGCTGGCCTGGGGTCTGAGGCAAAATAAAACCCAAGACACTTGACTGCTTGAACTCTGGGGCTGCTCCCTGCCCCAAATCTCCCGTTTGCCCAAGCTGAGGTTCCTGCCCTGCCAGAGCAGGGGGCAGGGGACGAGGCAGCATCCTGCAGCAGCCTCCCTGCACCCGCTCCAACTTCTGCTCTCACATAGGAAGTTGATAAAAACCTCACTTGGTTGCAAAAAAGAAAATCAGATTTCAAAACCGCTGTTCAGAGGGTTCCAGAGCCTCACAGCAGTCCTGGCATTAACCCTTTCCAGAAGGTCCCTTCAGCTGCACCTGGGGCTGACACCAGATCCCTTGGTCTCACCTTGCTCAGCTCTTCGGGGGCTTTTTGTTCCCTGAGCTGTTGCTTATGTTCTCTTGTAATGTGGCTTTTGCCTTGGGACCTATCATGTGTCAAATCTGCTCTCATCAATAACCAGGCTGAGGGGAGGAGGGGATGGAGGAAAGGAGGGCTTTGGAAAAGCTCTGCCTCAGTTACTGTGTGCACTCTGCCAAAGGTGGCAAAACCAGTGGTAGGCTGGCTGGCAAAATCCATCACCCTGTAAGCAAAACACTTGGCTCCTGCTGGGAAGATCCAGCTCCTTGGTGATTGCAAAGGCTTTCTGTGCTCTGGGTTCCAGTCCCCAAATCCTGATTCTGAGGGGCTCCTTACAGAAGAGCAAAGTTGCATCTCTTTTCAGTGTATTTTCCACACAGAGTCACTTCTGCAGCTGGGGACAGACACAGTGACCCTAAGAGCTGTCCCCTGCCAGCCTGGGGCTGCAGAGCCCAGGGAAGCCACCGATCCATGCTCAGGAATCCACCTGACACGCAGCACATCCCACAGAACCCACCCCTCGCCTTGCTCAGAGGGCCAGCCCAGCCCTGGCTCTTTGTGCAGTGCGTGAAAAAAGGTTTGGCCTGGGGGCTTCAGTTTGGGAAGTCACAATTTTAGCCTCCTCGCCGCTAGGAAGGAAAAATGCCACAAAACAGGGCAGTTTTCAGCCTCTTTTTTTGCCCATTTCCTTTAAGACCTGACCCTGAGGGTAGAGCAGAGGAAGTGCAGCAGCCACAACAGCAGCTCAGCCATCCACACACGAGCTGCTCCTGCTGCCCCAGCAGGCAGATGGGGAACAACCTGCTCGTAGGGGAAGAGATTCCACATTTTCTGGGATCTGAGACACTGGATTTGTCCCACCTCTCAACACCCTCCTGCAAACGCCCCTTTGGAACCCTCCTGCCCCTCCATGGACCTGCCCAAACCTTCCCTGCCAGGCCTGGCCCCTTTGCAATGTCCCTGTCACTGCAGAAATGGGTCCCAGCCTCCTGACCTTCCTGCCAGGCAGGATCTGGGCACTTCATTTCCCCCCGTGCTGTGGCTTCCCAGGTCGTGCTGCCTGGGGAGCAGGTGCCCTGTGCCCCTCTGCCCTCCTTCCTCCGTGTCTGTGATTAAATCGAGCCTGTTCAACCGCCACAGCCAGATGTGGGCACTCCTTCTGTCCCAGCCAAAAGGCAAACAGCCCCAAGTGCTCCCTGCTGACAGTTGTCTGCATGTGAAGTGTGCTCTGTACCCTCCGTGTGCCTCGCAGCCACACGCTCTTTGCGTGCCCCGTGGGAACTCGATTTATCAGCCCTTCAGAGCCCCAGAGTGAAATTTTTACCCCAAAATAGACCCTGCTGGTGGTGAGGCTGAGGAAGTACCTGCTCTGGCAGACCCCACGTGCCCCCCATACCAATAGAACCCTCCCTCTGAACTCCGGGCAGAGCTCAGCCCTCCTTGCCCAAGGAGCCTTTTCCTGCCCTTCCCCATCTCCATGGGCCAGTGTCAGTCTTGTTCCCTCCATCTCAGAGATTCCCCCTCCCTCCAGCTGTGAGGGAGGAGGGGACACTCTCTGTGCTTGTGTCCAGGGCAGGGAGATGAACACACAGCCCATATCGTGTCCTCCCAGCTGGTGCAGCACCCCGGAGCTGGGGGGCACAGGGCTGTCATTCCTGGGGACCTTTATCAGGGGCTGTTCCTCCTTTCTTTGTGTCTTGCTCCAAACCCTCCATTTCCAAAAAGGGTGGGAAGATGTCACAGAATCAGCAGCACATCCTGCACAGCTGCTGCCACCCCCTATCTCTGCCTCAGCCCTTTTGTCTCCCTGCTGCTCCTGGAGCCCCCAGAGACACTCAGTGCCCTGCCAGCCTGGGCTGCAGTGGGGACAGAACCCCCCGAGGGCTGCACAGCAATGGGGGGATTCAGGTCTGGGGTCCCACGGGCTCTGAGTCAGGACCTCCACAGCCTCGCTGCCTTTGGGTTGGGAAGAGCCAGCTGGAGATGTTTTTGCAGCTCGGGCTCATTCCATGAGATGATGTGGAGCCTCCCTTTCCTCTCAAGGAGGGGAGGACAGTTGGGAGAGGGTAGAGAAAGGTTTTTTCCATCCCCCAAGGCTTCTCATGGAGCAGCCTGGCTGCACCTCCCACCTGGAAAATGGGATTCTTCCATGGGCACAGGTAGAGGGAGGAGGGATGTACAGACACAGCTGGACAGGTCTCTCCATTCATTGGCAAAAAGGTCTTTAACCATCTCATTCCAGGATGAATACACCTCCACGCCAGCTAAGGAAGCTTTTCTTGAAGGGTCTATGATATTTAGCAACACAGCTCCTTCTGAAGTCAAGGAGGGCCATAATAGAGCCAGTCGGGGGGGGGGGGGGGAGAAAAGAAAAAAAGGTCCTTGAAAGAAAATTACTGTTATTCCAGTGATTTAACAAACTCTCCCAACAGCCTGTTTCAGGATTTTTTTCCCAAGAAGCCTCCTCTTTCTGCAAAGATCCCTTTTTTTTTGAGCACAGATGAATCAACTTCAGGCTTTGTTCTTAGGAAGAATCTTTTATCAGCTTCTTGTCCTTATAGGCACAATTTTCATTTCATCTGAAAATGGGGACAAGGAGCTGATTTGATCAAACAAGAATCAGTCCAAACCCAAGCTCTAAACTCAGCTTGAACTGTTGAGAAGGTCCAATAAGTTCACACAAGTTCCTACATTTCATCCACTGCTATTGCTTCTGTACTGCCAGCATCCCACTGGGAAGAAAAAAGTGACTTTCATCAGCCTCTGGCTCAGATTTATGGATACAGGCATTTGCTCAAAGTGCTTTGCTAAGAAACACCAGTAGCTGAAAATGACAGATTTAAAGGACAAGAAGAGGTGACAACTGTCCCTCTCAACACCGTTATTGTCACCCACTCCTGTAACTCCAAGCATTTGCCCAACTCTTCCACTCAAGCCACTGCTGGTTCTTCAGCTGTTTCCCCCCATCCCATTTTAAAGACGGGTAAAATCACCCTCAGCAAGGGATGCTCATTGATGGACACAAAACCTGAGAGCAGGGACAGAGCCAGCCCCTCCCAGGCTCCTGTTCTGGACAGTTCCCAGCAGCTCCACATCCCTCATCCCTGTGGGAAGGAAGCACCTCCAAACGCCCTGAGTCCAGCCTGGGAGGAATTACCAGCCATGCCCATGTCTGAGGCCCAGCTGAGGTGTGTGGGCTCCTCAAACCCACCCAAACACTCCCCTTGTCCATCAGAACTGGGAAACGCTCCAACAGAACCCCAAGTCCAGCTGGGATTGGCACCCACAGACACACAGCCACGGCTCAGAAGAGTTTTCCAAACTTTTGTGTTCTTCTGCTCTGAAGCAGAGCCAGGTCAGCCCACGATCTGCTGCAGGGATTACTCAGCTGGCCATGGATGCTCCGTGCCAGGGGGAATGTGGGCAGCTCTGCCCTGCTGCCATGCCTGCTGCCATCCCAGCAGCCCATCCCCATGCCTGGCTGTGCATGGAGGAGCAGGATTCCTTCCCCCAGCCCTGCCCTGGGCAGGCACCACCCTCGCTGTGGTTTCCTGCAGTGACAGTGGTGTTTGTCAGAGCCAGCAGAGAAGAGTGCCTTGCGTGGAGCTCTGGGCTGAGGATGTGACCCCTTGGGGCATCCAGCACCTCCCTGTGCAAAATCCCACAGGAACACCCAGCAAGGAGCTCTGGGAGCTGCACCTGGCGAGGTGTCAGCCAGAGGTGTTTGCAGATTCCTACAGAAAACACAAATGGTTCTCATGTTCCCCCCCCCACGGGACAGGATAACAAGTTCTCCGCCCAATCTCATGTGCAAACTGTCCTTGTCACTTCCCATGCTGGTTTTGGGCAAACCAATGCCAGCTGCTGGTTGTACCAGCCCCTGGTGCAGTGCCCTGGGGTCAGGGATGCTGTAACTCATCACATTCCCAGTGGCAGCAGGGAGAGCCAGCAGAGCCAGGATTAAACCTGCAGTGCTCCTCTGCCTGCTCTCTCAGCAAACCAGCATCTCAGAATTCCCTCACAAAATCAAGTTCACATCAAACCAGTTGCCCAAAAGCAGCTCCAATCCATCTCCTCCTCACCTCTGGAGCCCAGAGCTCAGGCAGAGGGACAGAAGGGAGCAGCACATCCCCTGACTCACTGAGGAGGCAGGAGGAGCTGACCAAGATCTGCAACAGTTCTTGGCAGCAGGGGCTCTGGACAGGCTGCAGTGGGGCTTCAGATGCCTGGAGGATTAGATATGGCACTGACTCATGAGCTGGGGACTGGGAAGGAACAGCTTTTCCATCAGCTGAATGTTGAAATAAAAGGCCCAGCAAATACCCATCACCCCAGGCCTGGGGTAAGCAGGAAGGATGCTCTGACTTCCCAGCTTGGCCACACAGAGCTCCTGGCACCTCCTTGCTGTCACCAGCTCATCCTCATGGAGCAAGACTTGCTGAAGGGCACGCTGGCAGGATGAGCTCAGGTCTGTCCAGCTCAGTTTATCTGCAGATAAACTACAACATTCTCCAAGGACAGTCGGTTTTCCTGTGGAAGCTGGAATTTTGGGAGCACCCTGCACCTTCCAGGAGTCCAATTCCCTTCCCCTGCGAGGGATGCAGCTGATTTCCTGTTCTCACTGTGCTGATCTGCACTGCCAGCACCTGGACCTTGTTATGTCTCTGTTAGATCAAAGAGCCTCCACAGACCACAGACACCTTCTCCCCTGTGGTCATTTAGAGGTTTGACTAAACCTCTCCAAGCTTTACTCGGAAAAATTCCACCCTGGAACACTTAACTCATACCCTGAGAGGTGTTTTGCATTCAGGAAACTCTTCTCCACTCCCTGTGCCTGTTGCATCTTTTGGAAAAGTGAATTTAAGTTCCAGATGGGACCTCTGAGAACTATCCAGAGAGTTTATCCACATCTCCACCTTGCTGGGAAATCCTTTCTGGATCAGCCTCCTGTACCAAATAACAAACCCAGCAAGAAATCTTTTACTTAGAGAGCTTTAAATAACCCCACAGGTACATTGCCAACATTGCCACTGCTGCTTTGGACTAAAAACCAAAAAATACTCCTCAAATATAAAAGATTTTTCGAAACTGTAAATAAAATAATAAACCCCAACAGCCCCAACGTGGCTATAACCCCTCTGTGGTTGAGTTTCATTCCTGCAAGGCACAAGCCAAAGTCCTTAGGGGGAAAAGCCCCAAAGCATTCTCAGAGGGGCAGTTTATTCCCAGCAAGTTTATTTCTTGCTCAGCAGCTTCTTGCTTTGCCTATCAAATGTCCAACTGCACCACAACCCCCCCAGATCTGGTCAGCCAAGGAATTTGGGGGGCTCAGAGGAGCTCTTCAGTACCAAGTGGGTGCAGGGTGGGGTTTGGTGGCATCCTCACAGCTGAGGGGGGCGACAATCTACATGAACTCAGTGTCGAATTAGGCGGCTGAGGAATCAGAACATCTTGGTCACAACGTGCCCTCTGGTGGCAGCAGAGCTGAGACAGACCCAGCCCAGGCAGGTGCCACCATCTCTGGGAAGCCAGACAGTGGGATTTCAGAGCACAGAGGGACACGAGACGAAACCTCTTCAAGCTTTACTGTGACAAATTCCACCCTGGAATACCCAACTCACACCCTGAGAGAGATTTTGCATCATGGAAACCCTTCTCCACTCCCTGTGCATGTTGCATCTTTTGGAAAAGTGCATCTAAATTCCACATCTCAGGAGGACCCCCCGAGCTGCACCCACCCAGCCTGGCTCCCTGACACTGCCAAGCTTCCCCCGAACAGTGAGCTCATAATTCCCATCTAATTACCCCTCTCTCTCTCCAAGCTCTGATTTGAAAACATCAAGGTCACGCCCCCAGCTTTCTGTGGGCCCTTCTGCTGTGCTGAGCATCTCCCCTACTCGAAAAATAGCAAAGTCTTGGGCTTTCCCTACCCAAAAAGACATCAGTTCCTATTACATTCTTTGTAAATATGAATTTCCAGCAGTTTTACAGCTCCCTCCCCGGGACTGCACGTACCAAAAGAACTATTCAGCTCTATCTCAACAAGGTGCATGTTCTCCTGTCTGGGGTCACCCAAGTGTTCAGTGTCAGAGCACCTGGGAATCCCCACTCCTGCCTCTCCTTTTAAACCACCTGCCTGTAATTCTGAGTTAAACCACACAAACTTTCTCCTTTCTCAGCCTGACACCAGTGGTAAAGTGGTTTTGTTGTTGCTAAAATGGGAAACGAGGGGAAAGGTTCCAGCCCTTGGGAAAACACCCCATGGGAAGGCACACAGACTATCCCCATCCTGCATTTTCTGTTTTGCTGCCAGCTGACCGATTTCTCAGCCCTCCAGAGGAAACTGGCACGTTCAACCGGCCAATTCTCCCAGGGCCAGCGACACTTCCCACTGCAATGGGCTCTGAATTAGAGATGCTGCCTCCACCTACAGACACAACCTGCCAGCAGGGTTTTGCTTCCCAATTCTGCCCCTTTCAAACTGGATTCATAGAATAATGAAACCCCAGAATATTTGGGTTGGAAAAGCCCTCCCAGCCCACGGAGCCCACCCTGTCCCCAATCCCCACCCTGTCACCCAGCCCAGAGCACTGAGTGCCACGTCCAGTCCTGCCTTGGGCACCTCCAGGGCTGGGCACTCCACCCCTCTCTGGGCAGCCCCTGCCAAGGCCTGACCACCCTTTCCAGGCACAAATCCCTCCTACTGTCCCCTCTGCCCCTACCCTGGCCCAGCCTGAGGCCATTCCCTCTCCTCCTGTCCCTGTTCCCTGGGAGCAGAGCCCAACCCACCCCAGCTCCCCCCTCCTGGCAGGGACTTGCAGAGCCAGAAGGTCCCCCCTGAGC
>JAWWLT010000226.1:0-19259 GCA_035040995.1 Premnoplex brunnescens
AAAAAAAAACAAAAACAAAAAAAAAAAAAAAAAAAAAGAGGATTTTTTCAAGGACTGAATCATTTTATTGGCTTTTACTTTCATGCAGGCAAAGTGTGAGGAGGGAAATCAGATATAGTGTCTCAGGGCAGTAAACTGATTGCCTGAGGCACGAGCCTTTAACTCACATTCTTTATCCCAGTAAAATTGCTGTTGTAGGCAGATGCATTGTACTAGGTGAGGTACACCAGTTCTTAAGGGTCTCAGAGCAAGTCATCCTAGTTAATTGATTAATGAACCAAGGAAAAATGAGCTTTCTTCTTCAGTGTTACTTAATCCAAGTAGTGGCTCTGTCACAGAAGCACCTTGTCAAGAGGCTTCACACAAAACACAGGAACTTCCAGCCCTGGTGCCCAAAACACGCTGTCCCCAGACACAAGTTTATCTAATGGATATTTAAATACAACAGATGATCAAACCTCTGTAAGGCAGTTCTGAGCAGCAAAATCTGAGGGTTGGTCCTGCCCACAGAATTATCACAGAAACCACCAACAGATCATTTCACTGACAGCAGGATGATTGGGGTAAAATTAGTCAAACCCAGTGAGGAAGTCACTAGAAATACGCGTTTGTCTTTTTGGCATTTGGGTGTCTGTATTTGAAACACCAGAGCATGCCTACTGTCAGAGCCTATTCACAACATCCTTAATCACCAGGTTCTCTGTATTTCCATGCGTCTCTCTCTCTAATATTTTTAATATAGCTTGTTTCTGCTTACAACTCATCCACAAAGCTGTCAATTTTCTGAAATGTTTCTCTCTCTTTCCTTTCTCATGCACATCTACATTTCTGGTGATATCTGGATAACTCAAAAAAGCAACTGGGCATTCTGTTTTAAAAGTGTAAATATTCAGTATTGTCAGTCAGTTTTGGTACATTTGAAGTAGTTAAAAAAGTTTATGTGTGCTGGACAGCAAAAAGCTGAGGAGCCACTCACAGCCACTGACAGCCTTAACTGAAGCCTTAGTTTCAGCTGGGGTCCTGTACTCTTTTTTGTCTTTATTAAATTCAATTAATTTTCTTTTCACTGTTTTGGACTGATTTTTAAAAAACATTTCTACTATCACTCTGCCTAGTTTTGTGTTTTACTCCCTTTCAAAATACATCCATAATATTTAGAAAGAGCTGATTTATAGATTAGTTATAGCAGATTGGTTGAATAATAAATTAATTCTAGGAAGTTGTCACCTTTTATTTGCCTTTGCTAAAAAGATGTTTCTGGTTTATACCCAGCCTGCAAGAAAGCTGAATATCCCTAAAAAGTAGGACAATCAATGTGGTAAAATCTAATGGTCCAATGAATCTTTTTTTCCCACTAGGTCTGAACACGGTGGGGCTCTCTTAGGGGTTTTTTATTTCTTTTCTTTTGCATTCCTTTCATGGAAGAGGGCACAGCTATGCCTCGGCATCCCCTTCAGAGGACATTATCCAAACCTGCAGGTGTTAATTCACTCTCCATCCCTGCCAACATCTCTGTTGATCTCTGTTTCTAGAACTCCATAGACCCACAAACCAATGCTCTTTGAGAAGAGCCTCTACAACCTGTAAGAAAATTTGTTTCTTGTCATTCCTGCCCAGGAAATTAGTTTGAGTGGTCTCCATTATATGAAACCACCCTTCTTTTCAATAACAGCTTCCCAAAATTCAGGCCAATATGTTTTTCCCTATTTATTTCTCTGGTCTCTTGAGAACTCCAAGTGGGGAAAAAAAAAAATCACCTTCATTTTTTAAAAGTTTACATCTTGTCCTACATCTTGGATTAGTCTTTTTTCCACAAAGGTATGTGGATAGTGTTGAAATTCCTGTAATATTTCAGAAGATAATTTCCTGTGGAGAATAGAGGCTGGGCAGAGATCAAATGCTGGAGAATCAAAGATTATCTTCCTAAGCAAATTAATTGAACAATTTAAAGTTGAATCCTCCAGGTGCTGGCATCAGTTTCAAGTATTCACTACTGTTTGGGATTTGGTCCATAAAGAGTGAATAAATGTAGTGTAGATAAGCAGAGTTATCTATCAGAGATATGTCTCAGCATCATCTGTTCTTTACAGAATTGAGCAGGCTAAATGCCAGTGTGAAGAGAAGGACAGATTTTTGGTCTCTAAACTAGGAGAAACTCCTCAGACTATTAGCAAACATCAGTGTCTTCTCCTCAGATTTCCCAATCTCTTTATAAAATCTGTGAGAAAAGCTACAAAATTGTTTTAAGATAATGTCCCTAGGCACAACTGTGAAAGTACCTCTTGATTATTTAATACAAATGTGTTTACAATTGTATTTTCATTAACTTGTCTTCAGAAGAGGTGCACATACATTATTGTTCCTTCCCTCCCTAAGATTTTGATTTTTGCTCTTGGATGTTGATTTCTTTCTCCTAAAAATCTCGATTTCCTTGAAAAATTATTTATGAGGGTTTTTTTCTCTCCCCAGATGTCTGCGCTGAAGACTGAAATATTCTAGCTGAAATATTTTAAGAGGAATCATCCCCTGTATACAATTTTATAATCTGAATTCAGCTGCAACAAATAACACACAAAAATTATTAAATAAATAGAATTGACATTTAAATTCTTCATCTTTTAGCCTTCAGGATCAATGCTGCAAGAGCTTTGAGGACAGCACAGAGGTCATAGGGTGAAGACAATACTATTTATCAGGGTGAGCAGTAAGGTTTGGTTTCTGTTACTTGTCAGTGAACTGTGGGCAAGAACATTTAAATCACTTCCCTTGCTGAGTTAGAGGAGGTTTAGGTTAGAAATCAGGAAAAGTTTTTTCACTGAAAGGGTATTGAGCACTGGAACAGGCTCCCCATGGAAGTGGTCCCACTACCAAGCCTGTCTGAGTTCAAGCAGCATTTGGACAATGCTCTCAGGCATATGGTGTGACTTTTGGGAATGGTCCTGCAGAGGGCCAGGAGTTGGACTCAGTTATTCTGATGGGACCCTTCCAACTCAGCATATTCTATGATTCTGTGATTCTATGAAAAACTGGAATGAAATTTTGTGAAAAAGTTAATCTTCTAAAGTACACAGATTAGGAAAAATTCTAAAGCAAAACCTCACAATAGTGGCAAAGTGAGTACATTCCCAGTAAGTATTTTTATTGGGTTTTTGTTTGTTTTCTTTTCTTTTGTGGCATTGAGATTAAAGAGGTTGGGTAAATCTATATTGTACTTTCCTTCACTGTATAAAATGTAGACTCCAACAACATACAAAAAGGAGTCAATGCTACTGACATATTTCTGTGTTTTAAAAAAGTAAGCATATACATAAATGGATAAAAAATACAGTAGCAAGGAGAAGTGCTAATTATGTGGTGTCAGTGCTCATGCACTGATCTCGTGCATGCCCTGTCATGGTCTGTATCATCTGTATTCATCATCTTCAGTGATGCAAAGATGCAAAGTTTTAGACATAACTTTTGAATGTAATGCAGTACAGTTGTACTACAAATCTGAGAAAATATAACATTTTTTAAACTCTGCTACTACTTTTAAAACATAGCAAACGGTGACACATACATACAACTCTACTTACAAATTAGATTTTCTCAGGGAGCTTTAGTTGAATAAATAAAATACTGCATGTGCCACACTTGGACTTTTATGGTATAAGCAGATTTCTGTTATTGCTTCACATAGAAATCTGCATGTTCAGAAAGATTGTTCTAAGCCCTTGGGCAGTCCATGGTGCCTGTTGTTGACTGTCTTTTACACATCAGCCTAACATCATGTTTAAAATTTTTTTAGTAAACTGTCCACTATGGAAACACGCAGACTTTGTGCACCCGTGTCACAATGGGACCCAATACTCCTTTCACCAGAATGAATTCTTCAAAAATCTCCTGAGTAAGGCTTCAGGTCCTATGCAGTGATTAATAAAGTCATTACTTTTTACTGAGAAGCCATTGTTCATTACAGAAGACATTACCAGTTTGCACTGAATAATTATGGACCCTGGCAAAACCAGAGAATTATTCATATAATTCAAAGCTACAACAATTATAACACTTAGCAATGATGCAGCTCTTCACATCCACAAAGTGATGAATGAATATGAATTAATTACTCCTTCCAACACCCTGCAAAGGGACATCTGTTTCCATTTAGATGAGAACGAGACCAGTGAAAGGCCATGAGAGTGAAGGAAAACTGAAAGATCCCCCTGGCAGAAATCCTCCTGTAAGGAGTTAGAAGGATGACATTTCTCCCTGCAGAGGGATGACAATAGTGCCTGAAGTTGTGTGGGAACCTTCTTTTGCACCTTAGACTGTATCACTGTGCACTGGTATCTGGGACTGAGTTACAAGACATGTTATCTTTTCTTAATAATTCCTGAAAAGCCAGAGAGCAGCAGGCAGTCTGTTGTGGCAACTGCTCTTCATAAAGTCCCTGTTCTCCATCTCTTTCCCTGGGAAAATGGACTCAAGAGAGCAACAATGTCCCTCTTCCATGATATAACTACGACTTCAATTAAACCTCACCAAAGATGCCTGGTGACAAAAACTAAACAATGTGCAGCTTTTCCCATAAGAAACACTGGAGAATGAGAGCACAGGGACTTGGGCAAATTACGTCTCCAAGACTTTTTAGGTGAACTATTTCCAAGGCAAGCCAAGAATTAAAAACTGCACTTGCTAAATTGTATTGAAATATCTTCTGTTGCATTGGGTCAAACTCACCCCAGCAAATCATGCTTTGACTACCTGGTAAAAGAGAAAGCTGACTGTAATGGTGTTTTCAAATGACCTCTGAAAATTATGCTTGAAAAACACTTTCTTCAGTCTTTTTCCCATTCCTCAATCCCTAAACCAGGTAAAAAAAACCCAAACCAAACAAACCAAAATAAAAGCAAACAAACCAAAACCAAAAAAACAAACCTGTGGGAAAAAAAATCCCAAACCAAAATAGAATTGAGAGAAGAAACACATGAATTTAAAGTAGAAATCCTGTTTATTCTACAAGTGTCAAAATGTGTTGCACAGAACCCAGGGCTGTTAGCCTTTTGTTCCCTTAGCATCATGCTAACACATACTTGAAAGATTTGATTTTTTTTTTAATGAGACCTTCATTACTCCTGAGAATGATAATAACTCGAGCAGCTGATATGTAAAGAAACTGGAGCTCCCATAAGAATGATCCAACTTGCAGTTCTGCATATGTAGACAACATATTTGTTATGTAAAAATGTTTCCTTCCTTTATAGCTGATTTTTTATTGTTAATCATCTGTCAGAACTTCCCTTCTACATGCTGATTAGTGATATTAGTGATATGATTAGTGATATGCAGCAAAAAAAACTTAAAAATATTTTTTATGTTTATGAAAACAGAAGAGAGAAGAATTTGCGGAATATTAAATCAATATAAATGCATTAAGGTAACGCATGTGGGAAAATGGGCAAAAACCTATCTGTGGGACATCAGTGTAGCATTGCTATTTTGGAATGCATGAAGCTGAAATACGCTCAAGCTGCACATGTGTTAAGTCTGTAGTTTATATCAAGGGTTACAGTGACACAGCCGGGGTAGCTATCTGTCAAATTTTTTTGTCACTTAGAAAGCTACAAAAAATTCAAACCTTGATTTTTCTCCTTCCTTTCCTTAAGGCAAGTCAGCAGTACTACCACTGATGTCAATGGTGTTACCCTGGTGTAAAATTGAGGTGAGAGGGAGGTGAATAAGCATCCTAATTTATTGTTTCGTGCCAGGATATTATATTTCGTTATAGGGTTTAGTCATATAGTTCTCCAGCACAGAAACTGAAATCAGTGATACTGTGCCTGTCTAAAGGTTAATCACAATAGAAAATTAAAAATAGGGGTTTTTTTCTTTTAAAAAACTGTATATGAAAGCCTGCAAACCTGTTTGCTCCCTTTTTCTCCCCACAATGTTTTCCAATATCGGAAACACAGGTTTTGTTCCATGCTGGGGTCAAATTGGAGTGCACTATCACAAGTACTGCAGGACCAAGGACAGTGGAAATGGGAGCTTTTACATTCAGACATCCCTTTTGGTTTTATGCCCATTCAATCAAAAAGAACTACAAAACAGAGCAATTTAAATCCATGCATTTCTGGCCCTCATCGCTGGGCAATTAAGGATTAATTAAGTTCAAAGTTTACTCTCTGATCATAGCTATTGATAATATGCTTCCAGTAATTATTTATTTACTCTAGGGAAGGAAAAAAACCCCAATAACAGGAATAACAGCAGGACCTATAAGGCCAAGCACTGCTTCAGTTTTGATTCCTCTTGCACAAAACAAATGAGACTGACTCACCTGATATTATGGTCTTATTTCAAAGGTGAAATAGAAATTGCTGTATATTTATGAGGATTGGTGATGGGTGTTTTGGAGGTGTTTATAGGTATCAAGGAGGGTTGATCAGCTAAGTCAAAGTGCGTGCAGGAGGGGCAGGTTTGTCATGGTTATCTCTAAGTGTAGGGTTTCCGACTTTAACAGCACCCTTCCTTAGAGAAGACATTAAAGCATTTTCCACCACATATTTCATCCTGTCTCAATATGGGCAATTACATTGAGCTCACTGGCCCCCATTTTTTTCCCCCAGAAGATGCCCCAGACAACACCTCCCTTCTTTTCTGCTGGGCCAACAAGGGCACCATCTGGTATTCAGGAATGACTCTGAAAAGCTCAATTTTAAAGTCCTTCCTGTGTATAAAATACCTGCACTGCCTCTAGAAATTTTACCTAAGCAGCAATGATAGTGATAAAATCAGGTTAGATCTATTTCATCAGGATATTAAAAATAATGCGTCTTTTCATTGTGAAAAAGGATAATGAGAGAGGGCTTGGCACAGAGGGAGGTGCTACATCTTACAATTACCTAGTAATAACATATGTACTGCTTCTGATGTTCCTCACACAATTTCTTTGATAAGTCATCTAGTTCTAGGGTAAGAATATTCTTTTAAAACTATCAGCCCTACAATCCCTATAGCACATTGAAGATCACTTACTGTTTATGGTAGCTGTAAACATTTAATGGCTGGTGATTAAATGCACAGTGAACTTATTAAAACCTGAAAGATTTAATTAATTCAAATCACCAGAAGATGTAAATTTAAAATTAGTTTTAATGATTCTGCATAAAATGTAGCACTTCTTTAAATAAGTGCACCTAATCATAAGAGACATTTTTTCCTGTTTTTACATCTGAAGTTTTCATCCACTTTCCTGTTTCCCCCGCTAAATACCAAGCACTGATTTAAAGGAATAATTAGAAAAAAAATTGAAAACAGATCAAGAAATAAAACATGCTCCTGGTAGGCCCTCTATTAGGAATCCTGAAAAAATTCCTTTAATGTTATATAAGAAATGGCAGAAATATTTGTTGGAAGAAATAACACTATCCCAAATGAGGAAACTAATGACTAAACCAAACAAGGAATTTTTGCTTTTCCTTTATTCCTTTTTTTTTTTTTGATTTTTGGGTTTGGTTTTTTGTTGCGCCTTTTTTTTTTTTTTTTGTTTAGTTTTGGTTTGCACTAGATTAATGGGAATAGTTGATACCAGCAGTGAAAATGTTTTCTTTGCTTTCCATCTTCTCAACAGAGATTACAACATGACAGAAAACACACCAGCTTGCCATCATCTGCTTCACATTACTCAAGGTTACCTACAGTCAATCTAATGTGTAACTTTAGGAATGTGGTACGGTTAAAATCCAGTTGTTCAGGTTTAGAGGTTATATCTATAGTCAAACCCACGGGCAACTCAGTATTCCTCATTATCATTTGTGAAGCACATGCATAGCTGTACTTGATACAGTTTAATGGACAGATGAGCTGACTGAATATTCCATTTAGTATGACTTTTACCCTAAATCTTATTGTATATCACAATTCTGTTTCATTTATTTTCCAAAGAGCTATCTTTGGAGCTCACACACATTACATTTCGCCTGGGACGATGACCCCCAGAAGTGCCAGCACACCTATGAGCTTCTGGACCAGAACCCCCTGTCACAAGAAAGCTTTAGATGTGATTTTCTTATCCCTGGTTGGCTCATTTCAAGACACTCACAAAAGCTGAGTACTAAGCTTAGAATAAGGACAGAAAGGTTAATTATCTCAAGTAATTTAAATACATAAACTAGCTTTGTCTGTCTATACCCTGTTTCCCAAGTACTGAGTCCTCAACTAACACTTGCCTTATCACCTGCCTTTAGTTTTTGAAAAAGTATCCATCCCTCCATTTCTTCTTCCTTAAATGACATTTTAGATAGCAGGAAAGTCAAACTAGCATTATAAATATCATATTTAGAGTGTTACTACTCATTCCCCAGATTGTTTCCCAGCTTAAACAGAGGTGAGTGGAGAGATCTCCAGCTTGTGAATGGAAGGATGCATACTGCATTTCAACATGAGGGTTTCTTATTTACATACTGCTTATATTTATGCAAGTTCAATACATTTACAGCTGATGCCACCTTCCCCAGGAATCTTAAGCACCGGTCAAGGCTACAAACAGTGGGTGCAATCAAGCTCATAACACATTTTTCAAGGAAAACAAGAACTGCTATAGGCAGGGAGGGCATGGGGAAACTAGTGCAATTCTCTTCGAAAAGATTGCCAACATTTTAGAAAAAAAACCACAAATACTGTACATTAGTTCAGGTTCTTTAGTGGCATTCATGCTGTAGGAATATTTGCCAGTGATGAAAACATTGCAGAGCCAATCAAACTGCTGTGCCTCTCAGCCTGCTGCGTTAGGAGCCCAGTGTTTAAAATAACCCTTATGTATTATTCATTAAGAGTTGATGTTTATGCAAATTATAGAATCATGTTCCCAACCTGGCTATCTGGGGTTAATAACAACAATAAGAACAACAGAAATAATAATGATAAAAATCCCAAAACATATATAACTTCTCCCTGAGCAAACCAGCAACCTTTGAGTCATCTCCAGAATCTATATAATCAATGGTAATTCTCCTTCATGAAATAATCAAAGAATTCAAATCTTACCTGATTAGCTTTGTAGGGGCCTCAGATTTTCTGGGTGAAATAACCAACTGTGTGGGCAACCAATAAGACTGAACTGAAAAGCTGATTAAGGACACTTAATGCAAAGCCACTCACTGAATATTCATATGCTGCCTGTGTTTATGCAAATTAAAGCAGAAGAAAGCACAAGAGGATTGGTTGCCATAGCCTACAAACACTGTGTACAGCAGAAAAATAGAGTATACTGACAAAATAAATCTTGAATATCATAGCTAGAAAGGAGAATGAAGAGTACAGTGAAATAATAATGGTGTTACAATTAATTAAATATTTCAAATCTTTGTCTAATCATGTCATTTGTAACCCTATCAGATATTTTTATATGATGTACAAATCTGCAGTTAACACCATCCTACAAAATAGTATCATGGATGTTTGTTAACTATATTTAGTCAGTAACTGTATAAGCAGAGTTTCTAAGCATATCACAGAGGTGAAAAATAATTACAAGAAAAATCACGATGTAATACATTAAGAACAAAACCCATCACTTGTGTCACACTTTATTTAGTCTTTCAGGTGAGGCTTTCCCCTCAAGGAGAATGATAGTGGAAAGTAGGATGTGCCAGTGGAAGTCTGATAGAAATCAAATTTAACTCCTTGGTATCTTAGTTTTGTTGTGTAGCTGCTTCATTCCAGAGGCCCACTCATATTTGATAGAGGTAATATTGTTGCACTGAGTTTGTTCCCAGCCCAAACCAATTTTTAAAATACCATGGTTTTTTTATAATTAAAAATCAAAATATGTGTGAAATTTATATAAAGAGTTATTTTATAATTCCGGTTCAAATGCATCAGTCCAAGTCCTTAATATGGTAATCACCAAACCTGATAGTGTTTTTTTTTACAATGAGATATTTCAAAATCAGAATGCTGAAGCATATCAGCATTGCCATTTTCTTGATTAGACAGAATATATATAAGTAGAAACACAACTTTTATGCAGTACGTTATATTTTAGTCTTTTCCATTTATTCACATCAACAAATTACACTTTCAAGAGAGGTTCCCATTTGTAGACAAACATTTATTAATAGTGCCATTGTAATTCAAGGTTCAAGAGCAACAGATAAAACCATCTCATACATGACCTTTGAATTATGGATCACTAGATACATCTGGCTCTTTATATCTATTTATATCTATTTATATCTTTATATCTATTGGCTGCTGGTAGCAGAGCACTATTCATCTGAAATAAAAGAAGAACCACCAGAACAAAACCCAGCTGCTGCTCTATGGGCATGCATGAACAGGGATTACTGGTTTGTAGGAAGCTGATGGGCTCCACTTCCTGATAAGACGAGTTGAGAACAAATGCACCTTCTCGGAAAATGGAGTTAAGCGAGAAATTGAGACATATCCTTGGTTTCACCACTGCTGAGATGCCACTGCCAGTATTGTTTTGCTTTTGAAGACCAACCCTTCCATTCTGTGTTTTCACTTGTCCTGGAGTGAACTGGGGGTTTGCCATACCAGCTTATGATTTCTGATACTATGTCCTTGCTTGTTGTGAGATGTACTGTCTGCAAGGTACCAGCAGGTATGTTATCACATAATCACAGAACCCTGGAATGGGTTGGGTTGGAAGTGATCACAGTGGGTCACCCTGTCCAACCTCCCTGCACAAGTAGGGTCATCCCAGAGCACATGGCACAGGATTGCATCCAGACAGCTCTTCAATATCTTCACTACGGAAGATTCCGCAGCCTCTCTGGGCAATCTGTTCCAGTGTGTGGTCACTGCACTAAAGAAGTTCTTCGTCGTATTTGGGTGGAAGGTCCTGTGCATCTGTTTCTGCCCATTGCCTCTTGTCTTGTTGGTCGGCACCACAGAGAAGAGCCTGGTCCATCCTCTTGGCAACTTCCCTTTTTATACATTAATGAGCTGTTGTTGGTACCTGAAAAATGGCAAAGAGACTTTTGGACCTGGCATGCCAAAGACCCATGTGAGTGGCAGAAGGTACAAAGGAGAGGGTCCTACATGCACAGTCAGGCTGCCCAGAGCAGGCCAAGGAACTAGGGTGACCTGTTTGGATGGAAGTGATAATAAATATCCAGCAGGAGATTCACCAACTTGTGAATATAACAATGTGTATTTTTTAAAAAAATAAATTAATAGGGACAACAAGCATACACCTATCTCCTTCACATCATCCACAGAATAAAATTTATGCAACATAAGGACTTTTATGGCAGTCATACAGTAGTGAGAGTCCTATCACAGGACTCAAGTGGTCCTAACTTTTACCATTTCTTCTTGTAAGTGTAAAAAAATGCTTGCCTTCAGAGAAGAAATAACAATTTTCCCAGGCCAGACACACCACCAGCTGCAACATGATAAATATCGAGCCACTGACTGAGCAGGTGTGCATGTGAAAATTGATTCAATGATTTAGCAAAACAGCATCTCTTTCACACAACACCTCGATGTGCGAACAAGCAGGTGTATTTAGAAAGCAGAAATAAGAGTAGAATATGAAGAAATTGTGAGGGGCCTTAATCAACTTTATTTACTTCATGTTGACCACAGTGAATATCACTCCTGGGTGCCAACAGAAAGTTTCCCACTGGATTAAGTGGTGTGGAATCAGTTGTGGATGAAGAAGGTTGAGATGCTGTTGGCTTTGCCAACAGTCTTTAGTCTTATTCTCATGTACTTGCATGCATTTATTTCTAACACTGGGTACAGTGTGATTCAGAATGTGTTAGAAAGCTAGCTGGGGTTTTATTTCTTTTGTTTTGTTAAGGGAATTTTATTGCAAGCAGAATCTGACAAAATTTTACCTTTTCAACTCTATCTTTAGCAAAGATGTAGGCATATGACCTAATTCTGTGAACTGATATTACTACAATGTAGTCCTATCAATCTCTCACCTTTCAAGCACACTAAACCAACTAAGTAAATTATTTTAAAGAATAAAGAAACAGAGAAAATATGATCCATAAATTGACTTCTTTGCTCTGCCAATTGAATAAATTTCACTTAAGTCATCTCTAAGTGCCTGGAAAAAAATAAAAGGCATTGTTGGTGAACAATTAGGAAATTTCAATTCATTGAATAGCAAAGTGGAAAATGCAGAGTAATATTTTTCTTTTTCTCCTGCAGCAAAAAACATCAAATGAAGCATAAAGGGAACTTCATTTTATAACCTCTGGATTAGTGACAATGTTGGAGATTTAACTACTTTTAAGAAGCTCACATGTGGAAATTACTATCTCACCACTGTTTCACTATCATTTAGGTAAAGAGGGAGCAATTGTACTGGCTTTCCCTTTCCTTCACAGACTACATGCCTGTGGCTAAACGTGGGTTTTCACATTGCTGTTAAAGCTGAATGGCAGAAAGACATGCAGAAGAAAACACTTCATAAGCTCATCTAAATACTCTGTATCTCCTAATCTCCAAAGAAACAAAAATAGTAACTTGCACCACAATACCCTACAGATGCAAACCTTTGCCCAAACCTTTTCTGACTTACCACACTCCCAAAGATTCATCCCACATTTTGGAAAAGGTGATTTTGAAAATGTCTCCACTACAGTTTTTCTGTTCCTTGTCAAAACAGCTTGTCTGCATGGGATTCACCTCCCTGCATTTGCTCATCTCTGACAATTTTCCCTTCTTTATGTAGCATTTCCTGAAAACTTCATTTCATACTTTGATGTTTACTTCTCTCTTTATCCTTCTCTTGCCTCTCAGCTGCTGTTCCAACAACCAGCTATTTACTTCTAATTAGTGACTTTCCTGGTCTTCCCACCAGCAACAAAACCCATTTGAAATCCTCCCTCATCTGGCATCCTAATGCCATCACTAGCTACTCATGAGACTGGAAAGTTTGATCCATGTGAAGTAAACAAAGATTAAGTATCACAGAAGATTAGACCAATGAACGAATAGGAAGCATAACTTTGTGTCACACATTATTGAAGAAGAGAAGACTGAGAGATGGGCACTCAAAAATTACACAAAATGTTTCAAGTCTGCTTTAAAGAAAGACTTTATACTGTAAATTGTTACAGAAAGCCCTAGAATATTCGTCCATAGAAAAAAAGAAAACCACCAAGAGATGAATTTTTCTTTCTAGTGGAAAATATGGACTCCTGAGATTTTAAAAAAAAAATGACATTACCACCAAACACAAGTGAAGACTGAAAGGTGTGGAGTGGTGTGGGCATGTGTGTGAGGATGGGATCCCCTCTTAAGAGTGTTTCTGACATTAGCTTTGATGAGACAAAAATAAATTAATGGGGTAAGCCTGCTACTGTGAGGATAAAGGGGAATTTGTGCTGCAGTCAAAGATTGCTTTTTTTAAGGAAAACACAAGATGGAAGAGAAATTAAATAGAAAACATATATTTTTATTATATAATGGGATTTTAAAATTATGCACAACAGGCAGAAAGATCCTGTGCAATTTCAAAACAAACAAACAAAACCCCAAACAAAACACCGAAAAACCCAAAACAAACAAAAAACCACACCCCAAAACATTGTGTGTCTGTACATGAAAGCTTGCTCTCTTTTCCAAACATTCTGCTGTCACCTAAGTTTGGGAAAGTAAAGTGTGGGATAGTAATGGTTATACATCTCTTTCCACAGGCAAGAGGTGCCGTAAGGATGTTTGAAGCCAGGACTAGAAAAAAAATCCAGACTAGAAAAAGAAAAGACAGAAGGCTCTACTTTAAAAAATCACCTCTGGATTCCAATATCTTGACACTCTACTGTTCCAGGGGGTCTGTTAACAGCTGCTTTGAAAAACATCTGGTCTGTGCGGAATTTTTTCTCACTACAACTGCAGGTGGCCCTTTGAATAGGCACACAATCTAATATAAGTAAAAAAAATCTCACTTTCAAGTGATATAAAAGACAAGATTTCACAGGTAAAGCTGTTCAGGGAACAAAAAAGAGAGAGAAAAATAGATTGCCTGATTCTAGTTCAGAAACACTATTCTGTAACATGAAGGTGGAGATTAAGGCTGTGAATAACGCCTTGTAAAGTCTGGAAGTGTCTACCTTGATAGGAGCTGAGGTCCCTGTGGAAGATGTAATTTTGCATAGGAACTGAAAAAGAAAAGTAATTGCCGTATTCTGTACATGAAAGATGTCAAGTCTGGCAGTGAAAGTCAAAAATCTGATATGTATTTTACACGACTTCTTTACTGAATGTGAGATATATGATATTCAGTGGCAGGAATTAAAAAAAAAATAAATTCCAATACTTGCCTTTTTTTATTATTTATTTTTATTTATTTATTTATTTACTTGTTTGTATTCTGTATCTCCAGGTTGCTAAGGATGAATGACCTAGTCAGGGAGACCCTAAAGATTTTCCAAAGATTTGTATTCCCTTTAGATGAGGGAAATTCCAGAGCTAAGGACTTTCTTTATTAGAATACTCAGAGCACAAAATAATGTTTCTCTCTCCTATTTTACTTTATGATAGAATTAATAAAGACTAAAGACTAAAGGTGTTTCAATTTGAACTCATGAATTGACAACAGGTTTTTTAAGAGAAATTAAAATGCCATAGTCAAAAACCTTTCTGTATACTGCTTTTCTGTTTCTGAAAACTTCAGTTTGTGAATTCAAAATCAAGCAAAAAGTGTAAACTTGAGAAAGAGTTGTAAGTCACTGGGATGAAAGACTCAGATATCTTTTTTATCTCTTGCCTTTCAGTCTTCCACACTCTTTTTTGTTTGTTTGTTTGTTGGTTTTGGTTATTTCAACGAAATTAATTGAGGGAAGGCAGGGGATATAATATGGAAAAGTTTCAAACAGAAAGTTTGAACTTTCTAGATACATAAGCACTGTCATCTCTACACACTAACAAAATGGATGTGCTTCTTAAGAACAATGGTGGTTTTACAAAGCATGTGGGTTTATGTGTTCTTCTTTTGAAAAGAGACAGTGTTTCTCATCTAATGTCTCTAAATCCCTTTCCAAATACAGTTATTAAGGCTTCTTTTTGGTGACCTGAGTAAAAAATATTCAAGAATGCAAGGTCACCATTTTCTTTGGAAATATAATGTAATACTGTCCCTTTTCTTTGTACCATACACATTGAAGGGTTGATGTCTGGATGAACAGTCAACATGTGACATCAGTGAGACTTTTAATGCCAAAAACCCTACCAAAGTATTCTCAGATTTCAGATACTCCTATTTTTTTGACTTCTCAAAAAAATATTTTCACATTAGAAGCAAGGTGACCAAAAAAAAATAAAAAAATCTTTATCTTATGAACAGTATATAATAGAACAAAATCATATATCTGTTCAGAGTAATTTTTCAGAAAGTGATGCTCTCTGAGGGATGGAGCCATTCAGGAAAAGCAACTAGGAACCAGCACACTTTTTACATAAATCTTTTTGTTTCTTGATTGGTTTGTTCCTAAAGATAAGTCTTATGCCAAAAATATGTTTCCCATTTTGCCAAGAGAGGTGACCTGAGAAGAGTTGTACCTCTTCTCTCAATAGCAGAGTAATGACAACAGGGAAAAGGTCTGTAACAAGTCACTTGACAGCAGATGGACCTCATAGCCAAAAAGTCCCAGATACTGCATGCACCATGAACAGGCTGCAGAGGAGTACACAGATGGTCCTGCTGGCGAAAGGCACAGTGGATGCCCTGACTGACATAAGCAGACAGCTCCTGGTCCCTCAAGGAAACTTTTGGGGAAGGCAGCACATTGAACAGAAGAAACACACCCACCTGGCCACCTAAAGAATGGTGTGGTTAATGCATTACACCTCACTGGTTTCATACAGATACACTACTGTATGTAAGAGCCATAATGTGGCACATTCAAGGCCTAGCAACTGTGCCCTTAAAAAATCTTACAAAAAAAGAAACTGACTGTCTAATGCCTGCCAATTAATGTGCCTTTGAAGACAGTACACTAGAACAAACCATAAAACCAGTTTTCATGTCTCAAACAAAGGAGAAGAAGTAATACCATGAGACACCAAAGGTGGTGTTTGTAGGTAGAGGTGTGCAGTAAGAGCAGGTTGGCTGAATGTTGTTTAAATAGATTATCCTTAACCAGAGTTTGAAATTCTAGAAACCACAGACCTACTGAATAGCTATGAAGGTATCAGGTTCTGGTGCTCAGTCACTGTAGATATCAATGCCATGGAACATGATTAGTACATACATTGCTTCAATTACTTCAGTGAAGAGAACAGATAAATGCAACTTCCATGACCACAAAATGGGAAAAAAAAAAAAATTAAAAGAAAAAAAGAAAAGAAAAAAAGAACCAAACAAAATCCCTGAACAAAAATATCAGAGCTCTGTCAAGACTTTTGTAGCCTGTGAACACTATGCACAGATTTAAACGCTGTCTGTAGGTGTGCTGGATGCCTTGCACCCATCAAAAATGAAGCTAAACATAATAACCATGTGTTACAGTTCAGTAGCTAAAAATAACAGCATTATTAGTTGAAGGAGTGAATTCATTATAATGTCTAATTTGGGAACTACTTGAACACAGGGAGTTTGCAAAGTGCATTTGAATATTGTTGAGTTCTTATTCTCTATAGAAAAGATTATAAAGGAATAGAAGATGAGAGAGAATATAAAACATGCAAAAGAGTCTTCAAAAGAAAAGAAAGTTCTTAAGCTATGTTATTTTCAAATTTTTTCTTTTTCCTGTGATTCCATTTCCTGTATCTGTGCAGGACCTCTGCCTATGTGCAGAACAAACTTCATATTCAGACCCCAAAGACACAAGTAAGCACCCTAACGATCATTAACATTTAGATTCCTGGAACAACATGGTTTCACCAAAAGTCTGTGAAACCACTTTTGAAATTCTAGAGCTGAGGGGCAAAAGTTGTAAAATCAGATAGCATCCTACTTCAGTTTAAAACTGAAAATGTACAAGCAAATTTCAAATTCCTGAAAATTAAATGAAAAATACATTTTTTGTAGTGTAGGACTGGCCCAGTCATGCAGCAACAAACACTAGAATATGCCAATGACCATCTTCAGACTCTATATAAAACTAATACTCAAGATAGTTACCTTAACAATTACAGAAATATTCACAGGCAAAGCATGAACACTGTGTGTTATTTATGATCAGACTAAACTGCTATAAGTATCTGGCAGAAATATCTCTAAATTCTTCAGCAGTTCTTGGAAAGGGGCATTTTGATCAATTTTATTGTATTGTATTCTGCAAAAAAATCTATTATTACCAGAAAGAAGTGAAACTTACTGTTAGTGTCTGGAAATTAGCAGTCATTTGTGAGAAATATTGTTCAAACAGTACTGTGTTTGTCAGAACTTTACTGAACGATTACTAGAACATGTATTGCTCTTACCAGAGCATGCTTTTAATTATCAACTTCATTTATGTTGTGTTTACATCATAGTATATGTCACAATATAGCACTTATAAAAGTTGAAGTAGAAATAACCATCTGGAGCAAAACACTTTAAAACAAAAGGTTATTGTTATATTAAAAAAAGCTTTACATTGTATGTTAGCATTCTATCATTTTTTTCAAGGCTACCAATATTTTTTGAGGTGTTAAAAAATATTTAGTAAGTTTGTAATTCTAACTTCTCTTTCTCATCAGAAATGAGAGAAAAATTCCAGCAATCTCTGCAGAGTTGGGGATCATTTGCAAGGGACAAGGAGGTTTCATAAAATAGCCTATATGCCACAGAGCTGTTGTGCCAGGGTACCACACTAAAGAGAAAGATGGAGGAATTTCTCTCCTCTCTTGTTCAGAAGGCTTTCACTCATTTTTTTTTATTTTTTTTTTCTGGGGACAAAGGGTAAGATGAAAACAGATTGGTTTTTAATTAACAGAATTTCTGGAAGCTGATCTGATGAAATCAGCTATAAAAGCGAGAGGAGAAACAGTCTGTAGCCTTCACTTCTGACCAGATCTTGCAGTTTCTGGTGCAGCAAAAAATCTAAAGAATTTATCAGAATTATCCTGCTATTTGGAGATTTCCAGTGGTGGTCGGTACTAAGAGATTCCATGTGAATTTCCACATCAATTTTTTTTTTTCTTTTTTCTAATAGGTATCCAAGTTGCTACCCCTCCTGACCCCAGACAGAAGCTTGTAGGTATGAAATCAGTGCAAGCACAGAGACTCTGCATAAAGACTTTAGAACCAGAAGGCAAACAAAATAACCTCTGATGACTACGTATATTTTCCAGCCACTCTTGTGATTTTGAATGGCCTGGGGTCAGCAGTATTGCTCTTGCAGACTAGGTCTGAACTCTACACCTCAGCCCTGTTCCAGTATGACTAATCCCATTTTTCCTTTTATCCAGGCTACAGGTTTTCCCTCTGATTTCCAGCATTTAAAGATGTACTGCAGTGAGGCCAAAACTCAAAGGTGGAATTATGCTCTCTGTGTGACACATTCATCATTTTACTACCCACACAATTAACAATATAATTCACATCAGGGGTAGCTTGAGTGAACACTGTAGAGCTTGTGATATGAAAAAAAAGAGAATACGAGAATATTCATAAAAATAATTAGAGAAAGAGTAAAAATAAAGAGCCTCATTTTATACCCCCACATTCAACTATGAGAAACTCTAAAGGCTGAAAGGAGAAATGGTGTGGCCAAAGGGAATCTCAAACAGCAAGACAACCCAAAGCACTAGCAGGAGTTACTGCTAATTCTGACAAAGATACCAAATGGTCACGGAGATAATTTTCCTCTTTCTGCTGTGCTGGGGGGGGGGGGCACAGAGTGTCTCAAGAGGAGCAACAGCAAAAAGAAGCACATATAAACCAGATTTCCTTTGATTTTCTAGTATCTGGGTCTACGACTCAGCCTACATGAGGGAAGTAATTTCTGTACAGCTGGATATTCAGGTTCATTTTATTGGATCCACACAACCTAGTCAATTCAGAAGTAACTGCAGGTGCTCTTTACCTGCACAATCCAGTCAAAATTAATGACTCCTCTCCTGGGAGCAGTCATCCTCACAGAAGTCACCATTAAGATGTCATCTGATAAGAAGAAAGAGATTTTTACATTTGTCTTTCAGGTTCTTTATGGAAAAGGGTCTCCCTTCTAAGACCAGTGAATCTTTGTTATTGCTCATCCCACAAGAAAGTAAGATTGTTTTAAAAGTGATGCACTGTTTTTAATGTTCCATGAACAGACAGTATATTTGACGTGTTTATATATATATATATATATATATATATA
>JAWWLT010000227.1:0-19251 GCA_035040995.1 Premnoplex brunnescens
TTAGCTGTGGCCAGTGCAGGAGCAGCTAAAACCCCCCAAAACTGATTTAGCTGTGGCCAGTGCAGGACCAGCTAAAATCCCCCAAAACTGATTTAGCTGTGGCCAGTGCAGGACCAGCTAAAACCCCCCAAAACTGATTTAGCTGTGACCAGTGCAGGACCAGGCTGTCTGATGTGAGCTCTCCCTGCTGCTGCAGCTGCTGGGGGGGCATGAGGGCTATAAATGCTGCTGGCTTTGAGCAGTGAGATTTGAGCAGTGGCTTTGAGGCAGTTTTTCTTATGTCCTGGGGGGTTTTTTAAGCCACCATTTTGTCTCTGGGTGTTCTTGCTCCCTCCCTCCTTCCTGCTCCATGCGGAGCCCGGGGCACAGCCGTGTGGCAGGAGCAGGACCCGGTGTGTGCCTGGCTGAGGCGCCGTGGCTGAGCTAAGGAGGGTCATAAAGAACTGTTCCCTGAGCTGGTTACAGCTGGCAGCAGGACAGTCATTTGTGTGGGAATGGGCATTTCAGGGGTGAGACAGGAGCTGCTGCAGTTCCTGAGGTATGGACTGGGGAAGGGCAGGACCAGAGAGGTTCCACGGCTTTGTTTGTACTCCGTGGAAACTGCTGGAGATCTGTGCCCTGGGCTGGCGTGTGCAGCTCCAGAGGACATTGCTAAACAGGGAATGGTCTGAAAAGAGCCCTGGGAGCTGATAAATCCCTGCAAAAACAACCTCCTGCTGAGAGCTTCAGTTGACAAAGTTCCTTGGTTTATGAGTTGGGATTTTGTGGGGAAGGAAAAGGTGCCCAAAGGGGGCCTTTGCTTTAGTGACAAGCCCAGTGGAGGAAGGTTTGGGGTCAGGCTGGAAATGAAATGTAGTTCTGCAGCAGCAAGGCAAGGAACTGCTGGAGCCCCTTCCCAAAGGATGCGGGAGACTCCACCATGCCTGGTGTGGAATCACGGGGCACATTTTCCATAGACACTTCAGGTGCTGTGCTGGAACCAGGAGCACCAGGCAGCTGGTGCTTTGTGCAGGTCAGGCCAAACTATCCCAGGTTTCCCCCTTGTGCTTGAAACTCCTGGTAGTTTTCTGCCTGATGGATCCTTTGGGTGTGATGTGCTAGTGCTGGGCTCCAGGACTCCTGCCTGACATGCCGGCACTCGGGAATGGGAGGCTGGCTCAAAGCAGGGAGTTTTCCTTCTGCTTTTATGGCCTGGGTGATGGCCAGAGAGATCATGACTCAACGTGTTAATGTGATGGAGAAGGGCCCCAGAGGGATGGCTGTGGACAGTGGTGGTTGTGAGGACTCTGCCGGGCTGTGGAGCTGCTCCCATCAGTTGCTTTCCCCTCTCATCAGTCCATGTTTTTAAGATCTGCTGTTTCAGGGAGATCAAACCCCTCCAATTTTCCCTCCTTGTCCAGCTGAGGACAAGCAAAAGCTCGGGGTGGGAGGGACAGGACATGACCCACAGCCATCACAGAATTCACAGCAATCCCTGCAGTTCCTCTCGCTTCAGTGATTATTTTTTTAAGCACATGAGAAACAACCAAAAAGAAATTATTGTCTCCGTTCTGAATTGTCACTTGCTTTCTGAAGGTGGCACACACCTCAGTGGCAGAGCACCCTGGCTTCCACAAAACAGAGGCCACGTTCCCCAGGGTTCCCCAGAGGACACAGGTGGGTAAAAGGCATTTTCTCGCCTCTCTTTGACCAATTCTTCGTGTTCCAACCCAAACCAGATCAGACTCCGACCCCGACTCGGTTCCTGAAGAACTGTGAGGAGGTGGGACTCTTCAACGAGCTGGCAAGTTCCTTTGAGCATGAGTTCAAGAAAGCTGCTGAGGATGATGAGAAAAAGGCAAGAGGGGAAGGCCACGGTGCCATAAAACTGTGCTGGGAGCAAACTGGGGGGCCGGGAGGGACTGGGGGGCCGGGGCTGCTCTGATGAAAGGCACATGCCGTCGGGTAACTGAGTTGCTCTCAGGTTTAATTTGCTGCTGTGCGTGGGGCTTTATTTTTGTAGCTCGGGTGACTTTGGCTGGTTATCCCACGATCCGAGGCCTGTGGAGAAGGGATTTAATGGTTTATTATTCCTTTGGCTTTTCACTTCAAAAAAAAAGGCAGGGGGAAGTACCCAAAATACCTCACACCTTGGAAAGGAGCTACAGGGAAGGAGAGGATGGGATCTGAGCAAAAACTCATTCTCAGCCTCTCTGGGGGTCGAGATGTGAAACGATGGTGCCTCTAAGGTCCCTCACAGGGAAGGGACCAGGTCCAGCGAGTGCCTTTGGCATTTCCAGGGTGTCTGGTACACGGAAACAGAGAGGGGCTCCATGGAGGGGGGAAGCTTTTCCTAACAAAGAGCTCCCTCTGCAAAGCGCCATCGATCCAGGCTGCCCCTGCAGCCTCGGGAGCGCGAGGGTCTGAAGGACAACGGCATCTCATCAGAAAGCAGCTAATTAAGGACATTTCCCCCCCCTCCCTTTGCAGGATCCGAGGAGCAGCAGATGCGTGCTGGGCTCTCAGCCTGGCACATACATTTACTAAATTGATGTATGTCCGTACATACGCTCGCAGTCAGCGGCGCTGCTCGGAAATAAACTGCGCGAGCGGAGCCGCGTAAATCTTCCCGAGATGGGGAACGGAGGAATTCAGAATTAAAACTGAAACCTGGCTTCCACCCGCTCCCCCAATAACAGGCTCTTTAAACCGAAATTGATCTCTCTCATTGGTATGCGGCGGGGCTGCTCCGAGCTCCTGCCCTTTGTTCTGGCAGAGCCGGGAGAAGGAGCTGCCGCTGGGGTTTCGCATGGAAATGTCGAGCAGCCGGGGCTGGCCAGGGAGACCACCCAGCTCCTGAGCTCTGCACCCCACAGCCACCTCTGCAGCTCTCCTGGGTTCTGCTTTAGGATGACTGCAGTCTAAATATTGCTGCGGCAGCCACGGACAGGGCGCTGGAGCTTGGGATGGTGTTATGGGAAGCATCAGCCCTCCTAAATCCCCCTGCCCAGGCAGGTCCCAGCCCAGCCGGCTGGTCACTGCCCAGACCTGGCTGGAGCTGCCAGCTGCGGTTCTGAGGCACTTCCAGCATCCAGTTGTGTTTGTCCTCCGGTTCCAAGGGTGGTCTCACACACCAGCACGTTAATTAAAAACACAGGCACGGCAGGAGCTTCCCTGGAGGCACTTTAAGTGGTTTGAAACTTCTCTGCATGTTAATCCCTGCTCCTTTGTGATTCCCAGAGCAACATCTCTGCTTGAAGAGGGCAGGTAAATGGTTACTGCACCTACCGCAAGTAAAGCCCTCGGGAAATCTGGGAAGGGCAGGGAGGCTGGAGCCTCACCCCGTTCTAAACCATCCTCAGGTGCCCACATTTACCCTTTAGCTGCAGTTTTCCCTCCCCTGAGAGGACTCACAGTGTGGCAGGAGGAGGTTTAGTGGAGATGCCAGGATGGACTGTGAGCGGTCGGGCGAGCGAAGGGATGGATGGTGAAGGGAGGGAGAACAGGCTGGACAAACAGCTGTCAGGGCTGATTTAGGGGCAGTTTCCCCTGCCTGGACTGGAGGAGGGACAGGGTGATTTGTGAGGTCTGGTGTCACATCCTGCCATCTGTGTCTCGCTCCTCTGCTGCTCTGTGCACCATCTTCTCTCGGCTCTTCTCTCCCTCCTGGTCTGGGAAGGAGACAGGTGGCCTCTTGTTTAGTTGTCCCCCCACCTTGTTGTCACCCTGCCCTTTCCCCATCCCCCGCAAGTCATTAACTGGTTCACCTGGGGCATGTGGCACTGTTGGATCCCAGGGTGGTGGCAAGTCGCCAGGTTCAGGCATATGGTTGGGTTTTATTTTAATGGGGCGCTCATAGATATTTAATAACTTGCATGGCTCTTTGTTTGCTTTTGATAATCGGGTAATAAAATAATTCAGGCTGATTTATACAATGCTTTACAGCTCTTCTGTGAATGAAAGTGCCTCCTGTAACTCGCAGGCATTTGGCTTTGGTACCTGTTCTCCTTTGCAGAGCCCTTTTATGAAAAAAAAAATGTAGTAGTAAGCCATGGAAAACTCGTGTGTGTTATGGAGAACCCACAAACTGGTGCCATCTGGGGCTGACTGTCGTTCCTGGGCCTCTGTCTCCGTTTGGCCGGGGCCGGCGCAGCACAGCTCTCCACCTCGGGCTCCCAGATGCTGCTTCAGTACAAATAAATAATAATAATTTGGCAAGAGCTTGGAGCTGGAGCTCTTCCTCTGGGAGCAGCTGAATGTTTCACAAACAATATGAGCTAATTGTCCTTTCAATCCGTGGCTGGTTTTCCTGCAGAGTGCCGGAGCCCTGGACATGTCCCTGCCCTCCACTCCGGATATCAAGATCAAAGAGGAGGAGCCAGTGGAGGTGGATTCATCCCCACCAGACAGCCCCGTGTCCCACCCACGCTCACCCCAGCACAAGGAGAAGGTGGGACTCCCCAGCACAAGCTGGTGGTGCCCTTTTTCCGGGTGGGAACAAGCTGTTTGTCCACATGGCTGCCCAGGCCTGATTTGGGCTCTTTAAGGCCTGACTTCCCTTCATTTGAGAAAGAAAGAGAAAAGCTGGTTCACTAAAATACACCTTTGTGGCCCTGAAGGCCCCTGGTGGGTTTGGTGGTGCAGAAAGCCTTGCTCTTCCCTGTATCCTGTGGGGTGGGGGTTTGGAGCAGATTGGTCCAGGTGTCCCTTTCACCACCTGCACAACATCCCAGCCCCTAATTTGGAGAGGGAGATTATCTGGAGTGTAGATTGCTGTGCCCCACTCCCTGCACCAACACCAGATATGTGTGTCTTTGGGTGAGGTTCTCCTGTCCATCCCCTGGTTTCCGTGACAAAAGTGCCTGAATTTTCCCTAAACTGTCTTTGAGCTGACAGGTGTAAGAGTCAGCCCAGTAGTAATTAGCTGCTAATTAACAGCATGTCCCCTGTTTTCTGTTTTCCTCTCCAGGAGATCCCCTCCAAGCCTGTCATCATCTCCACGCCTACTCCCACCATCGTGCGCCCCGGATCGCTGCCCCTGCACCTGGGCTACGACCCCCTGCACCCCACACTGCCATCCCCCACCTCTGTCATCACCCAGGCCCCCCCCTCCAACAGACAGCTGGGGTGAGTACGGAGCAGGGGCAGGAATTAGCCCCCCTAAATGAGTTCCCTGAGTGTCAGAACCACGGAGGTGCCACCGGCCTGTGTGGGCATAAGGGCCTCACTGGGCACTGTCTGCAGCCCCGGGATGGGAGTGCAGGAAACAGGAACTAATTGTCCTGGAGTAACGAAACGAGGCAAAACTCACCATGGGGAGAGATGAAAGCACTCCCTGAACGAGAACACACTGCCACGGTGCTGGCTGTCGGCGCCGGGCGCGGGCAGAGCCGACACTGCAGAATTGTCTGTGGAATTGTCTGGAGCTGTAAGGGCTGGGGGATTTTCCCAGACAGCTGTTGCCTCTCAAATGTCACCTCCTGTGCCCAGCCAGCCCTGCCTTTGGGGCTGTTTGGTTCAGCACAGCCAGCGACCTGCTCTGGTTTGCCCTGGAAAAACCAAAGGCTTGGTCTCCTCTGGCCCTGCACATAAAGGAAGGAGCCTGAGGACTCAGGGAGCACATTGTGCCCTTGGGAGATGCATGTTTATCCCCCTGTGTGCTTGGTGTCAGAATGTTCCTGCTCAGGGGCCCTGGATGCTTCTGCTCCGTGGCCATGGCCTCCCTGATCACCCCTGGTCAGGGCTGGCTCCCTGCATTAACCAGCCCAGTTTGTATTTTTGGGCTGTCAGTTCATGGGTTTGTGTGTGTTTTCCTTTGGCCCTCTGACACCATCAGTGCAGATGTCCTGAGGGAAAGTGTCGATATCTTGAGGCATGAAGGAGTTAAGTGATTGCCCTGGGGGTTGAAAGGGCACTGTACCCCTTCTGCAGCTCAGACAGAGACTCTGGGGCTGTTTAGAAAGGTGTCCCCTCGTGCTTGGAGACATAAGAAAATCAGAACTGGAATAAGTCGGACTTCAGTAGGATTTTCTGTGCTCTTTGCAGTCCAGTTCCCACCTGGAGAGAGAGGTGGAGCTGCAGCAGTAACAAAAATCCCTTAGTTTGGGCCACTGCTGGCACGGTGGGGTTGGTGTGAGTGTGACAGAGACTGAGGGGAGGCTGTGACCTCCCTGTAACTTGCCTGGTTAGGCTGGGATTTCCAAAGCAGTCTGAAGGATTTGGGATGCCCAATAGAAATGACTGAGAGTCGAGCATTTACGTTCCCCAGGCAGCCTTAAAAATTCCAGCCTGAGTTATTGGCAGGATGAACTCCCCCCTCTGACCCACATCCCCTGCTCCTCCCACCGTGCCAGCACAACCTCCTGCCTGGATCCCGGGCAGCCCAGCCTCCTCCAGCCCCTTCCCTGGCCTTGCCAGAGCAGACAGCAGCAGATTTGTTTTACCCTCCCTCCTGCAACACCGGGCTCCCAGCTCGGTTCTGCCTCCAGTTGGTTCCCCACAACACTGATATGGATGGAAGAGGAGGAGCAGGAGATCAGCCCCTGTGTCAGGGACGGTTTCCTTCCTCTCCTCCTCATCTGGAGCAGGTCTGGCTCTTCCTCTGCTCTCCTGGAAAGGCTGAATCTGGAGGATTGGAGCTGGAGCACAGTGGGGTTTGTGCTGGGATGGAGGCAGGGGGGATGTCCCTGCTTGGGGTGTATCCCTGGGTGAGGTGTATCCCTGCCTTTCACTGCAGAGGGATCTGCAATGGAAACAGCTCCTGGTATTTTTAATTTGTCACAATTAGTCTCCAGCACAATCACCTCCTCCCCAGCCTGCAGCAAGCAGGGATGTCCTGTCTCACAGTTCCTGTCTCCCATCTCCCAGGGCCACAGCCTGTGTAAGCACAAGCCAGCCCAGCATCCACCCTGGGGTTTTCTCTGGAGTCAGAAGTGCTTGCTAATGGAAAGCTGAATCCTTGCAAAACCCCCTTGTGGGAGCTCAACAGTGGGGAGGTTCCTGGGAGGGAGGAGCAGCTGCCTGGTGCCAGGCTCGGCCTGGGAGAAGCAGTTCCAGCAGCTCTTGGATGTGTTTTTCTCCCTGTTCAGGTGTCCATTGTGGCTCAGGGCTTCGGCAGCCATGGTGTTTTGGGCAGCTGGAGTATGCCCAGGGCACATCTATGTGTCCCTGCCAGCCCTAAGCAGGCTGAGTCACCTTGGTGTGACATGGCACAAGTATGCAAGGCCATTGGCATCGCTGCCAGCCTGGGTCACTTTGATGTGACATTGGCACACAAGTGCAGGAGGCTGAGTTACCCTCACACTCACCCAGCTGCGCTTTGCACCCTCCCCTTCTGATCAAACCACTCAGAAATGGGGAAGTGAGCCCAAATCCACCCACCGGATTCACTCACGCTGCTGTCCCTGAGCTCCTGGGGCTGTGGGGACATCATAAACCTGGAATAATCCATGAGAACTCCAATTGCTGTCTCTGCAGGTCTCCCACAGGTTCCCTCCCGCTCGTCGTGCAGCTTGCGAATGGCCAGACCGTGCCCGTGCTCCCCGGCCCCCCCGTACAGATGCCTTCTGTCATATCGGTGAGAGAACCTTCCAGCACAGCCCCTGTGGAGGAGGGGACGGGCCTTTCCCCTGCCAAACACACACAGACACTTCCATTTCATAAACATTAAAATCTCTCTCCCCCTCTGTGCGAGATAAGACTGGAGGAGGAGGAGGAAGAGGAGGAGGGAGCAGCTCTGGCAGGGCAGCAATAACGTGTGGATCACACTAGAGGGCAATAAGTTTGGAAAAAAGCAAATCTGTGCCCGGACAGATGGCTCATGCCGTAGATCCGGGGCTGGGAGCTGCAGGATCCCTGATTAGCTGCTTCCATTTGGAACAGTGTGCCTGCACTGAAACCATTGGAGCTTGCAGGGAACATGTTGCTGTGTGCTGGCCAGGGGAATGTCCATACCAGCCTCAGGTTGGGCTTCTGCACAAAGTTTTCTGTGGGGCAAAGTCACTGCAGATCTGCCTGATGGGTGTTCCGTGTGTCCTCCGAGCTCTCCAGCTCATGATCCCAGCCCTGGGAATCCTGTCTGTCCTGCTGGGTATGTCCTCGGGGCTTTTGAGTGCACAAGGGCCAAAACCTTCTGCCTCAGGTACAGGAATGTTGGCTCAGAGCAGGCACCTCTTGTCACGGCCTGTGGACACAGAAACATCCTTGCCCTTTCCCTCCCTTTAGTGAGAGAGAAAGCTCAGGAAGGGATGCTGTGACCACCCCTTACTGCTGTGGCAGCTTTGCAATAGAACCAGAGGGGATCCAGTACCCTCCCTCTCATCCATGTACTTGTGGGAAAGAGCCCCCTGGGAGGGGTGGAAAGGGAGGGGAAGGAAAGGAGCTGCTCCCCTCCCTCTGCTCTGTGCTGGGCTGGTTGGCTGTGTGATTCTGGAACAGCCACCATGGCCACCAACGTGGCTGGTGGCCTTCGGTGACAGCAGGAATAATGGATGGCCATAGTTAAACATTTGTCAGGATTTATAGCCCTGCTTGGTCAGGGAGTTACTGCAGAGCTGCTCCTCAGAGCCAAAGCACCTCCACTTCCCAACCCGTGTGTCCATCCCTCCCCCACAGCTGGCTCGGCCGATGTCCATGGTGCCGAACATCCCCGGCATTCCTGGGCCACCCATCAACAGCAGCGGCTCCATTTCCCCGTCAGGACTCCCAGTGCACTCCGAAGCCAAAATGGTGAGTGTTGGGGAGGGTGCCAGGGCCACGGTGTTGGTGTTATCCCTCAGCCTTCGCCTCCTCCAGAAGCAACTCCCGGCTCGAGGCTTTTCCCCCACAGCCTTCAGGAAGAGCCAGGGCTCCTCTGGAATCCTGTGTAGCCATCAGAGCACTTCCTGCTCCCAGCACAGGTGTTGGAAATGCCACCTGGAAGATTAGAGTGCCCAGTGCTCAGCTCTGGCAGCACAGGAGGTTGTGAGTGTCGGGGCAAATCCTGTCCCCAGCCTGAGGGTAGCTGGTGGTAAAGCTGGAGCTCTGGTTCCAGGGTAGCAGATGGTATGGAGGTGGGATTGAGGAAAGCAGAGCCATGGGAGGAGAGGTTGGGCTGTAGTTCAAGAGATCCTGGTCATGGTTCTCATGTCAAACCCTTTAAGAGTTTACAAAAGGACCATTCCTCTCGTGGCTCCTCCTGGCTCAGGTTGGGTGTGCACGGAGGGGAAGCAAACCTGATGGATGTGGCACTTGGGGACACGGCTCAGTGGTACCAGGGAAATGGTTTGACTTAATGACACTTTTCCAGCCTCAGCAATTCTCTGATTCTGTGAAACTCCCATATTTTTGGCCGTGGAGGTGCAGGTGTTTGCACACCAAACTCTCCCAGCAGTGCTGCTCACACTTGCCAACATGTCCCCACTCCTGTTTTGAGGTCTGCAAGACTTGTGGGCAGCTCAGAGCTTCAGGTGGGGAGAGAGATCATAAACTGAGGCACAAAACAGCCGTCCTGCTCTGGCTGCCCAGAGAAGGGGCTTGAAAAACACGTGTAGGTCCTTCTCCATCTCCCAGGACCCCTCTGGGGTGCTCAGGGACAGTTGGGCTCTGCAGCCTGTTCAGTCCCTGGGCTTTCTGCAGAGCCTGCCAGCTGGGGAGGGGATTGGTGCCAGTGGCAGTAGCAATTTTGGGATGTGACACCTGTCTGTTGGGTTGGATGCCACTCTCTCTTCGGGCAGGCCAGATGGTGATGGCTTTCAGTTGGACTCGAGTCAGCCGCAGCCTCTGAAGAGCCTGTTCCCTACAGGGTGGCTCCTTGGGTGGCAGGAGCTGCTGAGAGCCTTGACAGCATAGAGAGCAGGTCCCCTGATGTCCCTTTTCCTTCTTCCACAGAGGCTGAAGGCCAGCCTGACAGCTTCTTCCTCGCTGAATGGCAGCAACCTGGTGGTGGGCTCAGCCAGCACAATGGTGACAGCACGTCCGGAGCAGAGTCAGATCCTTGTCCAGCACCCTGATGCCCCTTCCCCGGCTCAGCCACAGGTCTGCTATTGCTGCTGCCCCAGAGGCTGGGCTGGAGGTGCTGGAGGGTTCCTGGGCTTGGGGAAAGAGGAGGAAAATGGCAGCTTCCTCCTTTGCAGAATGGGTTAAAACCTTGTTTTTCCAGTGCCGCTTCAGCACTGACACACTCACAGCCCTCGGGGCAGGAGCTCCAGCACCACTTTCATTTGCCTGACGAGGTCTGGAGTTTGGAAAGAATGTTTCCCTCTCTTCTCCCTGCTCAATTACTGGGGTTAAACGCTCCCCTCTCAGGCAATCAGCTCTGCTGGCTCCTGCCAGCCAGCCAAATGCCAGCCTTCCATCAGGATCACCACCTGCTCCGTCACTTGGATGGGCTTCCAGAAGTTTTAATATCCATATGCTGCCTGACAGAGAATGCAGGGAGTGTGGCTGCACTCCCTGGGCATGGGGGGTAGTTGCCCCTTGCAGCCAGGGATGCTGCACCATCAGCCCTTGATGGCTTTTCGTTTGTTCTCCCGAAATTAAACTGAGAAACATGCAGCATTACAAAATCTTTTGGTACCAGTTGCCTCCAAGAGCTTGCTAGCTGAAGATACGGAGGAAAAGTTAACCCAAGCTAATTTTTTAAGCAGACTGCCCACTCAGAAACTCTCATTTGCTCCATGACTGCCTAACCCCAAACGGAGAAGGCACCTTGGCAGGTGCAGCAGCGAGATCGAACTCTCCCAGCCCCTTTTTGTCCCAGCCTCTGCTCTGCCAAGCTGTGGTGACACCGTTGTGTCCCTCCTGCCCCAGAGCTGCTGTTCAGTGTCTTCCACTTGCCCCATCCCCAGGTGTCCCCTGCCCAGCCCACCCCCAGCACGGGCGGGCGCCGCAAGCGCACGGTGGACGAGGATCCGGACGAGCGCCGGCAGCGGTTCCTGGAGCGGAACCGGGCGGCCGCCTCGCGCTGCCGGCAGAAGCGCAAGCTCTGGGTGTCCTCCCTGGAGAAGAAGGCCGAGGAACTCACCACCCAGAACATCCAGCTGAGCGTGAGTATGTAACTGGGGCTGAGCACAGCCCTTGGCCAGCGCTGGGAGCGACTCTCCAGAGGGAACATCGCTCTGGAGGGAATGTCCACCCCGTGCCGCAGAGCCCATGTGCACTCGGGTGCTGCTCTCTGGGGCAGGATTGCTGCCTCTGCAGCCTTTTGAGAGGAATAACCTGCTGTACAATTGTTTGGGGAGCAGACTTGGCTCACAGGAGCTCACAGAGGTACAGGAGCCTGGCCTGGGCTGAGCTGGTTGCACACTCCCGTGTGTCCCTCCAGAGGCAGCATCATACTGGAGTGTCCCTCAGGCAGGTGGCATTGGCAGGAGGGCTCAGGAAAAGCTCTGCCCAGGGTTCAGGTGATCATAGTGAAGGCTGTGCAGCTGGTGGCAGGGAAGCACTGCAGCCCATGTATTAAGTTCCTCAAACCAAGGAACTTTGCTGGATGTTCTTGGGCCAGAGGCACCTCAGAGTAGACACCAAATTGGAAGCTTTGCATCCCTGAACATCCTGGTTCTGCTGGGGCTGCTGTGAGTGATGCCCACGTGTGTTTGTCCCCATCAGAATGAAGTGACACTGCTGAGGAATGAGGTGGCTCAGCTCAAGCAGCTGCTGCTGGCCCACAAGGACTGTCCTGTCACAGCGCTGCAGAAGAAGACACAGGGCTACCTGGGTGAGTGATGCCTTCTGCTGGTGCCTGCAACCTTTGAGTGGGTCTCAGCAGATCAAGATGCATAAGGAAGGGAGAGGGTTCTCCTCTCAGTCTACCCTGTCACCTTCCAGTCCCTGCAGTGACAGGGCAGTTCTGTGGCACAGAAACACAGAACAGAGCATATAGCACATGGCACATAGAATATAGAACACCTTGGGCTGGGAGGGACCCACAAGGCTCATCGAGTCCAACTCCTGGCCCTGCACAGGACACCCCAAGAATCCCACATGTGGCTGAGGCATTTTGTGCTAGTACAGCCTCCACAGCCTCCATGCTGAGGAGGAACCCCCAGATTGGCACTTCAACCTGGTGTATAAGATCTTGCAGTGAGGGCAGCGCTGAGGGAAGGAGGTGTGTGTCTCCCTCTGCCTCTCTAGTGTGGGATATTTGACAGAGATGCATATCTCTGCTTCTCCCTGGAGTCTCTCCGTGCTCCTGGCAACGTGTCAAGCACTTGATATTCTCTTTGAAGTTAAAAACTCTTGCTGCTCCAAAGCCAAGCCAGAGTCAGGAAAGGCCAGACTCTATAAATGACATCATAGGGCTCCATAGCTCATTCTCTGCAGTTCCCATCAAACTGGCTTGGTTTGGAAGTAAAAAAGCCTCGTTTTTATCTTCTGTTATTTCCTTTTTTTTTTTTTCTCTTTTTTTAATGCTGCCTATTTCATTATAATCAGCCCGGGAGCTAAACACGATCCTGGGTCCTTCTGTCCTGTCTGCAATACCAATTCCAGGCTGTGGTGCTGGTGCCGAGGCTTTGGGAGGACGCTGGAGTCCTCTAGTGTTGCCTGGAATAATGGAAGCAGAGGCAGGGACTGATGAGATGAGAGAAGGGAAGGGGGAACAGAAAAAGGCAAGGAAGCAAAAAAAAATTAAAAAAGCCAATGTCCTTGGGGGTTGCCCCTCGATCCCCTCTCTGGGAATGCTGTCCTGGAAGGGTCTGGCACAGCCTGTGCATTGTCACTCCCTGCAGTGACTCACAGCCTGAGTGATGTGGTTGTGGATGTCCCAGCCATGCAGAGGTGGTGGCTCCGTGCAGAACCCAGGGAGGAGACATGATTTTTTTTCCCTGTTAACTTCCAAAGTTTACAATTCCTGTTACTATTCCTCACAGTCTGCTTGCTGCAGTAACAGGAATTCATGACACATCTGAATACTAAAAATGAGATTCACCCCCTCCCATGCCCCTGTCTCCTCTGCCCTTTTTATTACTGAGATTTGTGGCTGGTCCTGTAACAAAGCCCCAGATTCCCTAATGTAATTGCAGCTGCCTCTTGTACACTTGGGTGGTTTATTTTTAATATCTTGTAACTCTTCTGATTTTTGGGATGCCAAATAATCTCATTGCTCTGATTTTTTTCCCGGGGTGCCAGAGATTTTAGTGTCTTGGTGTGGAAGCAGTATCCCAGCTCCTGCCTTAATTTGGCTCTTTCAAAGGAAGGTGATCCCATCCCACCCATAATTCATCTGCCCAAGTGCATGAATTTCCTCCTGGCATCTGTGGATGAGTGTGTACCCCAAAGAGAGTTCTGACTGCCCTCACCGTGGCTTTTGATAGCTTACAGATTATCCTCTGGGTAAAGAGCTCTGGGGGTTCTTTGGGGGAGAGAATCCAAAGTTCTGAAAGCTAAACAGAGCAGGGAAGAAGGGCTCTGCCTTTGTTTGCCCCTGTCCCCTCAGTCACGTTACTTCAAGCTACCAAAGAAATGGAGCAAGCAAAGGGACTCCGATTGATTTTAATGTCCTGGAGAACAATAAAGAGCAAGCCAGGTAATTTGTATAAAAAACGGCCCCAAAAGCCCAGCCTTTGGCTCTGCCAAAGGAATCGTGTTTGGCATCCCCACCATGCCCACCCAGCAGGAAGGGAAGGGGCTGCTCAGTCTCAGGGCTCAGTGGCCTTGAGAAGAGGAGGCAGCGTGGGGGGAAGTCAGTTCCTTGTAAGGAGGAAACACACTGATTAGGAGGAAGGTTATGCCAGTGCCACCCTCCTCAGTGCAGACTGAGCTTTGTGGCTTCCTGGCTGGAATTTAGGAGGATTCTGTGGTGTTTCTCCAAGGGACTGGGGCCAGCCAGCAGGACCCGAGGGGGTTGTTAGTCAGTTTTGTTTCTTGTCTTCAAATCGGTTTTTGTTTCCAGTGTTTGGCAGCTTTTGCCAAACAGCTTCTTGTGGGGGACCTGGGGCTTGGGGGTGGCCTGGCTTGGTGGGGGGGACCTGGGGTTCCATAGGAACCGTTCTCTCTCCGCTCCAGGCTGGAAAGGTGAGTGTTCAGTCCATACCTGCCCCTTCCAGGGCAGCAGCCATCCCACCCCTCGCCGTGCCGTGAGCACCACCCTCACAGCCTCTCTCTGACCTTGGTTTGTTCTTTTCCCCCGTGTCCTGCTGGAGCAGAGAGCCCGAAGGAGAGCTCGGAGCCCACGGGCTCCCCCGCGCCCGTCATCCAGCACAGCTCCGTGTCGGCCGCCCCGAACGGGCTCAGCGTGCGCTCGGCGGCCGAGGCTGTGGCCACCTCGGTGCTGACGCAGATGGCCGGGCAAAGGACAGAGCTGGGCCTGCCCTCCCACGTCATCATGGCCCCACAGTCCCAGTCTGCCGGCAGATGATGGCCCGGAGCCGAGCACAGACTCACCACGGCCCCAGCCCTGCCCAGGGTGGGCCCACGAGGATTTTCGTTTCTTTTTTTGGTTTTGTTTTTTTTTTTTTTTTCTTTTGAGCTAAGGGCAGCTCTGGCGCTTTCCCACTGCACAGCCTGTACAGCCCTGGCCCTGCGGGCCGAGCGCTGCTCTCGGTCCCTCAGCTGACCCTCGGCAGAGTCCCCCCAGCTCCCAGAACCCCCTTTGGGGAGCACCTGGAAAGGTGGGCTTGCAGGTATCCGTTACATTAACACTAAACCTCTGTGCGTGGGGATCCCCTTGGCACCGTCCCTGCTCCAAGCCCCGTCTCCCTGTCCCCCCCTCCTCAGCACAGGGGCTGGGGGAGGCTCTGACACTCAGTGCTGCTCCCCGGTGTCTGCTCATCCCTGCTCCCGCTCCCTGAAACGCTGCACCTTCACGCAGGAGCCTCCTGGAGCTCTGAGGTTACAGGGATCGAGGAAAGTCTCCTCAGCCCCACGTCCCAGTGATGGATCTGGGACAGGAGGGGAGTGTGACCGCTGTAAATGTGGCTGGGAGAAGAGGACACGTGTTCCCGGTCACTGGTGCCGCACCGGCAGCCACAGGTGCTCAGGTGCTGCTCCCACACCGGGTGCTGGGAAAGGTACGGCCACGGGGCTGCTCCCGTCTTCCCTGTGGCAAACCAGTGCTGATGGGCATCCACTGGGGCCAGGCACTCTGGGATGCAGGGAAGGACCCAACAGACAGCAATGTGTGAGTCCCCAAATCCGGCATCGGTCCCCAGCTCCACCGCACACCTGAGCAAACCCATCCCTCCCTTCCCAGGGATCATCTCCTGCACACATGACCTCGATGACCTTAATAATGGTGGCCTTAAATCATGGATCAGTTCAGAGGGAAGGGAGCATGGAATGGTGTGTCTGCCTGGTCTTTTGCCTCCTCCTCATGATCATGTTCTGCTTGTGGTGGTGGAGTATCTGCTGCTTCCCAGCCAGAGCAAGCAAAGGATTCACGGAGCTTCCAGTTCATAGGGCAGGTTAAGAACTCACCCCCCATGGTGGGAGTCTCTGGGAATCGGGTCTGTTGTCCTGCTAGGTGGGCAGTGGGCACGTGTGTGTCTCTCTGTGCCCCTCTGTGCCTGTCTGTGCTTCCCGAGATGCCGCTGGCCCTGGGCAAGTGATTGGAGCCAGTAGTTTGGAAATGGGAAGGGGTTTCACTCATGTTCAGGCTCTTGGAAGGAATCTGGTCCCGGTCCGTGAAGCTGCATCAGCCCTTGGTCTTCCTCCCCCTCACAGGTCCCTCCTCAGCCGAGTCCTCCTCCCCCTCAGGTTGCACTTCGCCACTTTGGAGCCAGTTGGTTTGTCCAAGTGATTTTGTTTGGCTTCTCCAGACTTGGAAGGTTTCCAGGGACAGCAAAACCCAAAGCAAAGGCTGAGCAGGAAACTTGGGATCTCATCACAGATGGGGAAGTCCAGTGGTTTGGGTTTTTCCACAGATGGGATCTGTCTTCTCCCCCTCCCTCTTTCCCAGGTCTTCCTCAACTCTGCGCCCGTACCGACCACACGTGGCCTGGGGTTGGTTTGTGTTGCTGCTCCTGTGCTCCCCTCTTTTCTCTTGCTCATCCCAGCTCCTCTCTGTGCTCAGGGTCACATCCACTCCCTGGTTTGGATCCCACACAGCCCCCCAGACCCACCTTTTCCTCCTGGAAATCTATTCCTGCACAGTCCATGGGTTCACAGGCATTTCCAGTGTTCCCTATCCCAATCCAGGATGTGGCCAGAAGGGCTTTGGGCCAGGTGAGGCACAGGAGGGGATCAGGCCCATTTTGGGGGTATCAGGATCTAAGGCTGAGGGTTTGCAGGATGTGCAGGATCTTTGCCCTGTCTGGCAGCTGTTGGTCTCATCCCATGGTGTGGAGTGAGTGGTGGTGTCTGGCAGCTCCTCCTGGGCCATCCCAGCACTGGGCTCTGCAGGAAAACCCAGCTCTCCAGGAAAAGTGCAGGTGGAAAGGGAAAGAAAGGAGGAATTGAGCTCTGGGCTGGTCCCACCACTGGTTCCCTGTTTGCTGTGGGGTCTGGGGGGAAGCAGAGGCAAAGGGCTGTGGGGGCTTCACTGGCAGGATCAGGAGTGAGTGAAGAGTGAAGAGGTGGAAAATCTGAAACAGTGTTTGTATCAAAGGCCACAGCTTCCCCAGCCCCTTATTTACCCTCGGGGGGACTAAAAGAGGCTGAATTTGGTGTGATGGGAGAGTTGAGCCTGCTGCCCACAAAGGGCTTATCCTGCCTCACGGCTCCAGGGAATCTCTGTGGCCTCATCAGGATGGGGATGCAGGAGCAGTTTTTTCTCCCTGGTCCCTCCATACCCCGGAGCTCCCACTGCCATCAGTGCCACCCCATTCCCACATCTCCTACTGTCAGTGCTTTAGTGCCTTGAAAATTCTGCAAGTCCTGGAAAAGGTGGTTGGAAAGCTCCAAACCTGGGCAGGAACAAGCAGGAAACGAGCAGTTGGCCGTCCCTGGCTTCAGTCACAGGGTTGGAGCTCCCTGTGGCCATTTCAGGAGTGTTTTACCCCGAAAGGAGCCACTGCCATGGAAGCAGCTCCTGGAGCAGCCTCACATCTCATTTCTCGTGCTGGGATGGAGACGAATGATGCAAAAGCAGGAATATACCAGGATCCAGCCTGGGGAGGATCCTCTGCTCCCATCCAGGCAATGGACAATGTCCCAAGAGTCACTTTGGGGCACAGGGGTGAGGCTCGTCCCTCAGTGGAGTCCCAGAAGATGCCCAGCAGAGCCACCCAAAACCTGGGAAGGGGCTGAATGTCCCTGGTGCTGCTCCAGGGGAAGGAGGTGGGGAGTTCAAGGGGTGACTCTCAGGCTGCCCAGGCAGGAGGGTTTCCTCCAGCCCCTCTGGCAGGTGGAGCAGCTACACACGGATCCATTGGGCTGTCCAGGTGAGGAGATCTGGGGTCAGAGTGGTCTCTGCTCCCAGGGAGCTTTTGGGCTCCAGAGAGTGGAATTTTCTCCCCAAACCACTGGGAAGAGCTGGTTTATGGCCCTCATCATCCTCCCCTTCCTCATTGCCTCCCTTGGGGGCAGTTCCCTCTCCAGGCCAGCATGGTGGTGACGATGGGGGACGTCCTGGGCACTGGGTGGTTTTTTTGCATGGGAAATCAGATTTTCTGATGGGTCAGTGGTACCAGATTCCCCAGGACCCGTGAGGATGGGTGGGATGAAGGTGGCTCTGTCTCCTCCTCCTCACCATGCTGGCTCAAGTCTTGTTCAAAGACTTTGCAGCCACCTTTGGGGAAAAACAACCCAATTTCTCCTGTGCGGTGATTTCTCCTGCTTTTCTGAGGCTCCCAGGGGGTGGCAGCCCCCGGGCCCCCTCGGCACTGCTGGGCACCTGCACTTTGCTCTGCCAGCCCTGGGTTCCCCCAGAACCCTGGTGAGTCCCCCCAGTCCCATCCCTGCCAGAGCCCTGTTTGGATCATGGGGTTTCCATCCCTCTGCTGGGGCCTGAATGGGTGGAGGGTGAGACAGGAGCTCCTCTCAGGAGCTCCTTTAGGTTGGGGTCGAGTTGGGGGGAGCTCAGGCAGCCGGACCGGCCGGTGGGTGTTGAATTTTACCAATTTTATTGTGACTGTAACATTGAATAGGAACAAATGGCTGAAAACCAGGCCCCGGGGGAGTTTGTGATGAGGGAGCTCCTGCTCATTCCCTCCTCTCCCTCTGGCAGAGGTGAAATTCTGCTCTCCAAATCCCTCAGGACTGGGCAGGTGGGAAGGGTTGGTGCTGCTTTTCCGCCCCTGACTGACCCTTGGTTCCAGAATTTGATGGCTCAGGTGGGAAGTGTGTCATTTTTGGACTGTGGACCCGTTTCTGCTCAGTTCTCCCTTCAGTTCCGTGCACACTTGGGCTCTGACAGCAGCGATGCCCCAAAAGGAGCCCAGGAGAGGACAGAGGGATGCGGGAGGAGGGTCCTGGGTGTTCCCCCCCCACCCCACTCCCACCCAGCTGCTTTTTACCACGAGCTTTGACGATCAATAATGGAAGAAGCCAAAAAAATAGGACATCCACCCCCCGCCCCCCCGAGAAGCGTAACCGTGTAGTATCTATCAGTCCATATCGACGCGTATATGCACCCATATATCGTAGATCGGCCGCCGCCGCGGGGCAGCTCCTTTTTAGCTGAAAATTCCCCTCCCGCAGCCCCCGAGGGACCCCCCCCCCGCAGGGGCTCCTGTGAGCGGGTCCTCACAGCCCCGCGGGGGCCCCGGGACGCGGGGGGGACCCGGGGGACACGTCCCACGCTCCCCCCTCCGCCCCCACCCTCGGCCGTGTCGTACCAAACATGTAACGTGCCTTTTATTTATGCTGCAAATATAACATTAAAATATTACCCAGGAGCCGGTGGATGTTGCCTTTCGCTTTGGGGGGGGTATGGTGGGGTGGAGACACCCCCGGTGTCACCCGTCCCACTGACACGCGGGGGGCTCGTGCTGTGGGTGTGACCGGGCAGAGGGTGCTGTGACAACCCTCGCTCTTCACCACGGCGACACCGTCTGAGCTCGGGACGGCATGGGACTGTCACCTCCCACCCCCGGGGGACACACGGGACCGCCGCGGTGGCCCGGGGCATCCTCGGGTGAGTGTTTGGGGCGATTTCAGCAGGTTTTGGGTCGGAGAGAGCAGCGGGCGCCCCGTCGGGGCTGTAGGAGCGCGGAGCGGCCACCGGGTGGCGGCAGCGAGACACGGCGGAGCGGGGAAGGGGAGGGGTCCGTGGGTCGGGGGGACATCGGAGAGAGGGGACCGGGGCGGGGAAGGGGTCCGTGGGTCGGGGGGACATCGGAGAGAGGAGACAGGGGCGGGGACGGGGTCCGTGGGTCGGGGGGACATCGGAGAGAGGGGACCGGGGCGGGGCAGGGG
>JAWWLT010000228.1:0-19215 GCA_035040995.1 Premnoplex brunnescens
TCTGAGGGGTGTCCAGGTGGTGTTTGGGGGGTGTCCAGGGGGGTGTCCAGAGGGGATCCTGGGAGTGGCAGGGCAGTGTCCAAGAGAGGTGTCCAGGCAGTGTCCTGGGGGTGTCCAGAGGGGTGTCCAGGGAGTATCTGAGGGGTGTCCAGGTGGTTTTTGGGGGGTGCCCAGGGGGGTGCCCAGAGGGCATCCTTGGAGTGTCAGGGGGGTGTCCAAGAGGGATGTCCTGGCAGTGTCCTGGCAGTGTCCTGGGGATGTCTGAGGGGTGTCCAGGGGATGTCCTTGGGGTGTCCAGGTGGTGTTTGGGGGGTGTTCAGGTGGTGTTTGGGGGGTGTTCAGGGGGTGTCCAGGCGTTGTCCTGGGGATGTCCAGAGGGGTGCCCAGGGGATGGCAGCCTGTGCTGACCCCTCCACTCTGTGCCAGCTCCCCGAGGCGCTGCGGGGAGCCGAAGGTCCTGGCGAGGGCACCTTGCGCCGCTTCCTCCTGCAGAACGCGGGGTTCCTGCTGGGCAGTGGCATCATGCTGGGCATTGCCCTGGCCGAGGGGCACCTCCGGGCCTGGCTGCAGCTCTGAGGGGCTCGGCCAGAGCCAGGACCACATGGCAGGACCCGCAATGTGACCCCAGGACTGGATTTCCCCCCCCTGCCTTGGGAGCCTCAGGCTCAGCCCTGAGGGGTGGCATTTGGGGGTCTCCTCACCCCCAGGCTGGGGTGGGGGGCAATGGGGTGCTCTCACACCCCGCTCCGGGGCTGAATCCAAGCTGAATCCCCGTCCTGTCCCCCCCAGAGCAGCTGGAGGAAGGAGGACAGCCCGTACAAGCAATAGCATTTTAATAAACATAATTGATTCAAAGCCACAATATGAAGAACAGGACTTGGCTCACGTGGTAGAAAATTGATAAAGTCTGAACGCTTTTGCCCTTTTTGTTTTTTGGTCTTTTTTTCCTTCCTTTTTAGTATCTTGTTAGTTCCTTTCCCTCCCTTCCCTTCCTCTCCCTCCTTCTGGAAGGTGATGGAGGATTTCTGAAAACACAGATATGGAATATCTGGGACAAAAGTGACTGCTCGGGGGACTTTGGGGGTGTCTTGGGGGATTTGGGGAGACCTGGGGGGGCTCGGGAGGGCTTGGGGGGTCCAGGGGGTGGCAGCTGCACTGCAGGAGGGGTGGGCTATGGGGCTGGAGTCCTTCTCTGTGTCCCTAAAACCACGCAGGGTGTTCCCTTATCCCTCCACCCGGGGCTGATTTTGGGATCTTCTGGGGCTCCAGCTTGCAGGAGGATGAGAAACCAGCAAGTTTGGGGGGATCTGGTGCCGCGACAGCCCCGGAACGATCCCGTAGTTTTGTTTTATTTCCATTTTTCAATCGCGCATCAAAATTCAGCCCTGATTGCAGCGAGGGGAAACCGAGGGGCTGGGAATCCCCCAGGAGCGGAGCATCCTGGTGGGATGCTGCCAGGTGGGAAAGGGTTTCCCCAAGCCCATAAAAACGCCAGAGGGAAAGGGGAACGACACTAATTAAAGCAGCTCTTTGTTATCCACCACCCCACGAGGATCGCGGCTCTCCTGGCTCTTCCCATGGCACGGAAAACCCGGGTGGGGGATGACCCACGGGGGACCAGGGTGGGTTTCTCCGGGGATCCCGAGGAGTGGCTCTGCTCCCCGAATCTGGCACACCTGCAGCTGGACAGGGACACCCCGAGACCCCTCCCTGTCCCACCGATGTCCCCAGGAGCCACCAGGAGCAGGGAGGCACCAAATACAGCCCAAGAGGGATGTTATCTGGGATGTTATCTGGGATGTTTTCCACTGAGAGACCTGCAGTGGCCACAGGATGGTACGAAGGTGGCAGGGAAGGGGTCAAGCCCTCCATGACCGACTTGTGCCCCCCCCCAGCCCCCAAAACTGGCCACTTTTCGCACCAAAATTCAGGAACAGAAAAATGCTGCCAGAATATGAATGCCTGGAGCCCCTGACCCATCCCAGAGGGCTGGGAACCCCTCCCACAGCAGGGCTGGGACCCCTTGGGGGGCTGGGACCCCTCGGGGGGCTGGAATCCTGTCCCACAGTGGGGCTGGGACCCCTTTGGAAGGGCTGGGACCCCTCAAGGGGCTGGAATCCTGTCCCACAGTGGGGCTGGGACCCCTTTGGAAGGGCTGGGAGCCCCTCAAGGGGCTGGGACCCCCCTTTGGAGGGCTTGGACCCCTCAAGGGGCTGGGATCCTGTCCCACAGTGGGGCTGGGACCCCCTCAAGGGGCTGGGACCCCATCAAGGGGCTGGGATCCTGTCCCACAGTGGGGCTGGGACCCCTTTGGAAGGGCTGGGATCCCCTCAAGGGGTTGGGACCCCTTGGGGTGCTGGGACCCCCCCTTTGGGGGGCTGGGACCCCACAAGGGGCTGGGATCCTGTCCCACCCCCCGGCTCTGACACCAACAACCCCTGGAATCAAAGTGCACAACCCCAAAGACCGGGCAGTTCTGGTCAAGCCATCAGGAATTTGCTCCCAACAGGGCTCAGGAAAGGAGAAAGAAGGGACAGCAAGAAGTCCCAGGCCCTCAGCAGCTCCAGAGGAGCCTGAAAAGCTCAGGAACATCAGCCCAAGCCCCTCAGCATCCCAGCTCTCCAAAACACCACACCCAGCTCAGCCGGAGGTTTCCATGCGTTTCCTTTATTTATTTTCAAGTTGACGAACAATATCGATACGACTGGGTCGAGTAAGGCTATTTTCCTCTTTTTTTTTTCTTTTTTTTTTTTTTTTTAATCTTTTTTTTTTTCCCCCTCCCTCTTTCTCCCCCCCAGCACGGGAAGAGGGACGAGGCCCGGACGCCGGAACGCCGGGACACGGAGGAGTCGGCTGTACCTGACAGGTGATGAGGTTTGTCCTGTCGCCACCAAAGGAACATTTATGTGCATAAAATACAGAGGTGCAGCATTGACACGGAGGATATTAAAGACACAGAGTTGCTACAGATGCCTTAAGAGACGCGTCCCCCCCCCATCCCCAACCGCCCCGCGGGGGCTCCGGCTCGGTCCCCTCCAGCCTCATGCCACAATTCCAAGGATTTTAGGGTAGCTCCAGAGCCACTGCTCCCCTCAGGCAGCTCCTGCCTCGTGTGTGTACGTTACCCGGAGCTCCCGGTGACGCTTCGGTTGAGTCTCGGCTTTTATTTTGGGGAGGGGAGGGAGGGGGTTTTAATCTCCTTTCACTGCCGAGCCCAGCAAATTCCAGCCAGGAGAAGAGGATCGAACAGCTCCTTGTGTCCTCGGAGAAAAACAAAGAAAAGAAAGAAAAGGAAGGGGGGGGATGGAAGAAAAAAAAAAGGGAAATAAAAAGAAACAGAAGCCCGACCCAAGGAATCCATGTGTCCAGTGGAAGGGGTTGGTTTTTCCTTTGGTTTCTCACTGAAGGCAAAGGTGAGCGTGGGCTGCATTCCCACCCGGAGGACCCCTGGGTCCCCCCTTGTTGTGGTCCCTGTGGACAGCAGGGGGATGTTGGGAGAGAGCCAGGGAGCTCCTCGGGCCCCACAGAACATCAGGAAATCAAGGAAAAAAATCAAGGAAAAAGGGTTTTTTCGGGTCTCTGCGTTTGCTGTTTCGGGTTTTCCTTGTTCCTCCTCCTGCACCAGGGACTGGGATGTCAGAGACTCCCCCACACTCTGGGTGCTCCAAACACCCAAACATAAACAAAAACAACAAAACTTATTCCATCTTTTTGGAGATTTTGTTTGTTTGTTTGTTTTCGCTTGGCTTTTAGTGCTACTTTTTTAATTTGCCGGATTCCAGCCCCAGGAATGTGACCAACTGGGGCTGCTCATCTGGGTTTGGGGAGGGGGATCCTCGCTCCATCTGGGAAGGGGTGGGAGAGGGGAGAAAAAGGGATGGAAGAAGGATTGGAGAGGGGTAAGAGAGGGGTGGGAGAGGGGATGGGAGAGTGGGAGAGCAGGGAGAGAGAAGGTGGGAGAGGGAATGGGAGAGGGAGGGGAAAGGAGTGGGAGAAGGGTGGAAAAGGGATGGAGAAGGAAAAGGAGATGGGACAGGGATGGGAGAGGGAAGAGGGGTGGGAGAGGGATGGGAGAGAGGACAGGAGATGGGACAGGGATGGGAGAGGGATGTGAGAGAGGACAGGAGATGGGACAGGGATGGGAGAGGGATGGGAGAGAGGACAGGAGATGGGACAGGGATGGGAGAAGGAACCGGAGTGGGAGAGGGATGGGAGAGAGGACAGGAGATGGGACAGGGATGGGAGAGAGACCAGGGGTGGGAGAGGGATGGGAAAAGGATGGGCGAGAGGACAGGAGCGGGACAGGGGACACACTTCCCTAAAGAACTAAGTTTCCAAGTGCCTGCAGCTGGGGAACAGCGACAACAAAGACACCTCCCAGCCTCTCCTCCTCGCTCAGGGATCGTGGCTCCGTCGGGAACGCCGGGAAGGCGGCCGAGCCCGGTACATTCAGTGTTTGTCAGAGGGTCTATGGCTCAGGGGGCCGGAGCCCCTCGCTCGGGCAATGGCAGTGCAAAAACACCCGGGGACTTGAAATGTATTTTGTGCTGTTGGGTTTCTTTTTTTTTGTTTTGTTTGTTTGTTTGGTTTTTTTAGGGTTTTTTTAGGTTTTTTGTTTTTTTTCCCTTTCCTCTCTCGCAAAACACAACTTCCCTTTGTCCATTCATTCCCTAGAAACGAACTTTTTTTTTTCTTTTCTTTTTTTTTAAAATTCCAACTGAAAAAATAAAGCCAAAGACACTCTCGTCTCCCTCGCGCTGCTCTCTATCCCGTGGGATGCTAAAGGGAATCCAGACTCATGCTTTAACAAAAGTGCTTATTACTTGAAGCAAGTGCTTTGGACCAAGGGGGCGGAGAGAAACTTCCTTTTTCCAGGGGTTGGGACCAGGGAAGGGCATGGAGATCCGGTGCCTGCGTGTTCCAAACCAAGAGACTGATCAGATTGAGGTGGGAAAAGCCGAAAAATTTGCTGCTTGGCGGGGCAGAACTAAGCGGGAATGGTCCAACTTTGGCATAAAGGTCCGTGGGATGAAGATTTGGGAGCCCACGAGGGGCTGGGAAGGGGGGGAGGAGTGGGCAGGGCAGCGGAAGTTTCCCTCCATCCCTCTTTACAATGCACCAGGGAAACCATCACAAATCTCGTTTAGCAAAATAATGCATTATTACCAAACACTTTGATTATTACTTAAATTGTCAAGCTGTGCTGTCAACGATACGATACAGCGTTAAAGGAGAACAAGACTGGGACCCCCAAGGCCACACGTTCCCCCCTTTCCCACCCCATCCCCTCCCCTCTGCTCCCAGACCTCGGATGCGCCGCTGGAACCTCGTTTCCCTCCATTATCATTATTATTCATTATTATTATTATTATTTATTATTATTATTACTACTACTTTTAAGAAGACACAAGGGGAGTGGAGAAAAAGCTCCTGGCTAAGAGGGAAGGACACAAAGCGTGGCGTGGGAAAGGATGGAGAAGCCCTTACGGAGATCACATTGATTGTCTCGGCGTCGTTGAGCGGAGGGGACACGTCGGAGCACGGAAAGAAGGCCAAAAGAAGGATCAGCTTTCTCCTCTAAGCAAAGGAACTGAAAACCACAACAACACTCCAAAAAACCAAGGAGGGGTGGGCTGGGGGGAGTGAGGGAAAAGCAGCATTTTCCGTGTGCTCTACGGAATAGGTGGGAAAAGCCACGTTCAAGTGAAATGGTGCCGGATCCCGTCTCCCGACAGCCACGAGGCCACGCCGAGGGCCACGAGAGGCACGGCTCTCCTGGGACAGGGATGCATTCCATGGACATGGAGCATCACAGCCCTGCTCCCAACCCATCTCCGAGCCCGTGCCAGGGTCGGGAGCGGCTCGGCCCCTCCATGTGCCTGGAAAAGCACTTTAGCCCTTGAAGGCAACGGCTCAGGACTTTGGCCCCATTTTCCTGCCCCGCGGGAAGGGGGGAAGGGAAGCAGCCAGGAGATAAAGTGATGCTTAAATTCCTCCCAGAAAGGGAAAAGAGCTGCAAGAGGCGAGTGCAGATTCGCCAGCAATGTAAACAAGTCTCTGTTTTCCAGTTCTCCACCGCAGAATACTGAAAAGGATCTTCCAAAAGGATCTTTTGATTCAAGTTTCGTGAGTTCGTTCTGGTTCCAGACTGAGGTATCCGGTGCAGAAAGGTCAACGCTTCCTTTCAAGCTCGAGGGGAGTGGGGAGGGGGACACTGTCCTAAAAGGAGGGGATCCAAAGGGAAGATACCCCTCCAGAGCAGGCAAAGCTCTGCCCCTCAGAAGTGCCTGGTCCTGGCTCCAAGATCTCACCGAGGGCAAATTTGTTGAGTGCTTTCTGAGTGAAGTGCGGGACGGGGAGTGGGAGCATCGGGAGGGTCTCAATCCCACTCCCCTCCGGGACAAACTCCTCCGGGAAACGCCAAGAAAATGTGCTTATCACCCAAAGGCCAAGACTGAAAACTTCATATTTGGTTCTAAGAGTTTGGCTTTGGTAAAAAGAAAGAAACAGTGCGAGGGGATCCTGCCCGTGGGGGCCGGGAGTGTCCCCCGGGAGCTCTCCCGGGAACAGTCGGCTCCGGCACCTACACCCAACACTCCTCCCTGACAGGAGCCACCTTCATTTAGAAATTATTAGAGACAAAAAAAAAAGAAAAAGACAAAAAAAAAAAAGACATAATTTTGGTTACACAAATGCCCTTTTCTCTCTGACACTCAGGGCTGGTCCAGTCCCATCACGGGCTCCAGGGATGTTGTCATCCCTGCTCCCATCCTGGGGGAATCACACTGGGACACCTCCAGGGTGGTCCCAGCCTGGTGCTCCCCAGCTGCAGTGGGAGAGGAGCTCGGGTGGTTCCTGACATTCCAGCCCATCCCTGGTCTCTGCATCCCCGTCTTTGGCTTTGAACAGACTCGTGGTATGGAGGAAAAACATTGTTTTTTGACACCGTTACAGTAATTCAGGAGGAAAACCAAAAAAAAACAACAACCAAAGGGGAAAAAAACCAACACCCCACGACAACAGTGCAACAATCTCGAATGCTTCAAACCTGCAGCATAAACAGGATTGCTCCAATTAAACCAAAAATAAAAAATAAAAATAAAGGAAAACCCAAACCAAAAAACGAGGATCCCACCCACATCCACACACGTGCCACGAAACCTGTCAGGATGCTGCATCCCAAAAAGCAACACAGACTTACTCAGGGGTTGTGAATAAGGACTTGGAAGTGCATTTGTTTCCTTAGTAAAAGGCTTTTAAAACGTTGATTTTTTTTTTTTTCTTTTTACGGTTTTTTGTTGGTTTTTTTAAAGGTAAATGCTCATTTCTCTATAAATAATTTTCATCTCTTTTTTAAAAAAAAAAAAAAACAAAAAAAACCCCAAACAACAACAACCAACCAACACTGACTCTCGCATGGAAACGGCCACGCAAACCAGGGAAGGGAAACTCGAAGCAGAATCGTTTTAGGATCTGACAATTCTCCAAGGGGAAAAAATCAAAACCAACAACCAACAGAATCCCTAAAGTGCCTGGTGTGGGGAGGAGGCTCCAGCAGTGCATCCGTGGCTGGGCTCGGGCAGCAGCACCCGTTTTTCCCCTAGAAATGAGCTGCCAAAAGGATATTTTAATGTCCCAGGTACAGTAGATCTCGGTTCAAGTGTTTGGACTCAAAGGATGAGGGGAGGGAAGAGCGATTCCCAGAGGAGCAGTGACAGCGGCACTTGGCCAGGAGCTGACCCCCACCCTGGCCAGCCATTCCCAAATTCCCCCCCTCCATCCCACCAAGAGTTCAGGCCTCCCCATCCCAGCCGGGTGGCAGCACTGGGGGCATCCTGGCAGGGCTGGAGGCTGGCACAGGGCACCGGGAAACACCGGGAATGGTTTCAACCCGCCCCGGAGCGCCGGGGTGGGAAAACCAGCGGAGGATGGTGGCACCTGCCTTGTCCCAGCCCAAATCCTGCCTCTTCCGCCTCCTGCCCGGCCATCCAAGGGACAGAGAGGATTGGGAAGGGGCAGGGGACGGGAAGGGCACTGCCAGGAACAGCTTTGGCACCACACCGGCACCCAGAGAGATGGGGGGGAAGCGCCGAACTCCCCGGCGTGCACGCACGGCCGCGCTTGGCCCGCCCAGTCTTGTTCTCCTTTAAAGTGCCCTATATTTATAGAATTTCTAAATAAATATAATAAGATATTAGGTCACCCATAGTTTAAGCTACTCCGAGTAACAGCCATCCAGGCCGATGGCGTTGTGCCGGTCCTTGGTGTAGGGGCAGGAGCTGCCGTTGGGGAGGGCCCCGCACGCCGCCGTCTTGGCCGCGATGCCGCAGTTCTTGAGGAGGTTGAGGCTGAAAGAGCTGATGGCGTCCTTAGGTGGGAAAGGCTTCATGGTGGAGAGGATAAGTGCCAGGCAGTCGGCAACGTCCTTGTTGGGAGCGCATGCCAAGGCTGGGGTATGACCTGGAATAAAGGCTGGGGGTGAGGGATGGCCCTGCATGGTGGGGTTTGTTTGACCCCCTAATTTGGGGGCGAGAATCATGGAATGGTTTGGGGAGGAAGGGACTTTAAGGATCATGCAGTTCCAAGCCCCCCCTGACACGGGCAGGGACACCTTTCATCAGACCAGGTTGCTCCAACCTGGCCTTGGACACTTCCAGGGGCAGAGCAGCCACTGCAGCCTCTTTGTCTTTATCAATATGTCAATTATTCAAGACCCCAAGAGACCCTTCTGGGCACTGCCAATCCCTGTGACTGCAGGAACCGCTCTGAAGTGTGGCAGGAGCGTCAGGAGATGAACAAACAGGCTCAGAAGTGCCTGGCATATGCTGGAATATTCACCACAACCTACAGGGATTCCTGCTCTGCCTGAAGAAAAACCTTCTGACCAGCAGCTTCTGCCAAGCTGGAAGTGAGTCACTGCTGGGCTGGGGCCCGGCAGGAGCCAGGGAGCACCAGATGGTGCACAGTGGGGGGAAAAGCCACATTCCAAACACCTGTGAGACCTGGAAATGCTTTCACAGGGAACGGCAGGTGTTCTGAACTCCCGTGGGCCGTGTCTGCCACGCCACGGGAAGGACCGGTGGAAATCCCTCCGATCCCAGCTGAGCAGTTCCTGGGCTCAGGAACATCCCCCACCTCCCAGGGATGCTGAACCCCACCCTGGGACCCCTAAGGACATGCACCTTCTTCATCCACAGCCAGCACGGTGGCCCCACGGCTGAGCAGGGCCTGCACGACGGAGGCCAGTCCGTTCCGCGCCGCGATGTGGAGCGGCCTGGGAAGAGGGAAAAGTGGGATGAATCCAGCACCAGAGACACCTGCCCAGGAAAAACCACCTTGTGCCACAACATGGTGCTTCTGTGAGCAGCTTCAAGGGCAGGCACCCTGCTCTGAGCTCAGCTGCAACCAGAGCGGGAGCTGAGCCCCCGCTGCCTTTCCCAAGGTATCTCCTCCGCTCCCAGCAAAGCCCTGGCCACCCCATGGGCACCAGCTGTGCAAATACTCACATCTGCAGAGCACTGTTACTTGCATTGATAAGGCCAAGGTCTTGGGTTTCCCCCAGGATCAACAAGGCACACTTTTCATGGCCCTGGGAAGGAGACCGGAGGGTTTAGTGCAGGAGCAGGAGGGCAGGGGGTAACCTGGTCCAAGTGGAATGTGATTCCTTGGGATATGGAAACATCCCCCAAACCCAGCCTTCCTCCACAGGTCCCTTTGGCAGGGCTGGAGGGAAGAGGCTGCTGCCCCCTCTACCTCCTCCTTGGTGTGGATATGCTGACCACGAGTCTCTTGCTCCCACCATGGAATCATGGAATGGTTTGGGCAGGGACACCTTTCCACCAGTCCAGGTTGCTCCGAGCCCCATCCAACCCAACCTGGAACACTTCCAGGGATGGAAGTGATCCTGGAAACTCCCCAGGGAAAATATAGATGGGTCTGTGCTACCTGAGCTGCTCAAAACTGACCCAGGTGTGTCAGGGGAGGCTCAGAGCCCTCAGTTCTGCTCTGTCTGCCACAAGCAGGGGGAAAACCCTTCCCACAAAGGTGACAAGGTGAGAGTAACAGCAATCCCAGCCACATCCTTACCTTGCTGCAGGCCAGGTGAAGAGCTGTGTTCTTGTTGACATCCAGCACAGTTATATTTGCTTTTGCTTGGTACAGCAGGAACTCTGAAACGAGGAGAGGTGCTGGTGAGAGGAGGCCACACAGAGCAACATCGCAGCGTGGCCGTGAGGAAAGGGACAGCCCTTCTCCCACGGGATCCCTCTTGGAGGAGGCACAGGGAGCCTCACAGCCCACCCTGGGGATCTCAGCACATACCCACTGCTGCTGTGTGCCCGTTCTCAGAAGCCACCATGAGGGGGGTCCTGCCCAGCTTGTCCGCCGTGTCCACCTCGGCTTGGTGCCGCAGGAGCAGCTGTAAACCATGGATGTTGTCTGCAAAGGCAGCAGCGTGAAGGGGTGTCCTGGGGAGACACAACAAGCAGGTCAAGGGGAGGGCAGAGTCCCTTGGAGCCAGGGGAAATTCATGTGGAAGTCACAGTGGGAGGCACAGCAGCATCAGGTGATGGGAGGAGGGGGACAAGTCTGGGCTCACCTTCCTTTGGCATCTCTGCTATTAACAATCTTGGCACCTAATGCTTCCACCAGCATTTCAGCAGTGCCATCCTGGTTGTTAATTCTGAGGGAGGACGAGAAGGGAAGTTAGAAAAGGACTGAGCAGCACGTTCCTGGGACTCTGACACAAACAGCAGCTGCTCTGGAATTGGGGTAAAACACCCCTTCACCCTTCTTGGTGTTACTTAAGGAAACAGAGACATATCACACAACAGCCCTGCCCATCCCTCTGCAGCTCCAGGTCCCAAGGACATCCCATTCCCTGCTTCCCTCTTCCCTCCCCAGCTGGTGCCACCCAGGATGGCGCCCTTGGAAAGAGGGGCAGGGTTTGGAGCTCCTCCACTGGCACCACATATCCCCAGCCCCACATCAAGGGGCTGGGAAGGGCCTGAGGCAGGTCCCAAGTGTCACTTACACTGCACAGTGCAATGGAGTAAAGGGGTTTCCTTCTAGGTACGCAAACGGGTTGTGTTCAAGTAACAATTCAAGACAATCTTCATGTCCTGAGGACAGAGGGACAGAAATGTGTCAGCACTGGGCCTGTGGGTCCTTCCTGGGCCCTTCTCCTTGTTCTCCAGACCCTTCCCCAGCTCTGGACATGCTCCAGCCCCTCAATGTCTCTGTTGTTGTGAGGGGCCCAGAATTGGACACAGCATTTGTGGGGCCTCACTGGTACAAAAGAGCTGCCCAAAGAGTCAGAGGCCCAAACAAGGTGCCCAAACCACCCTGGTCCCCAGCACAGAGGCAGCAGGTCTGTTTCTACATTGGTAGCAAAGCTGCTGCACTTCAGGAGGTTTCTAATTCCACACATCTCCTGGAGGAGTCAAAGCCACATCCCCAGCTTGCCTTTGGGACAGGGACATCCCTTCCCGCTGCCATGTCAGTCCCACCCTCCCTGCAATCATCCTCCAAATCCAGCCTCCTGGAGGAAGCAGCCTCAGCTGTTCTGGAATAGCACCTTTGCCATTTTGATCCTTTTTTAAGGAGCTTGGCAAGGGGGAGAAAAAACTCCCTCCCAGATTTGTTCCACCCTTTCCACCAGCGACTCAGCGCTGAGCCGATGCCTCCCAAAGCAGAAGATACCCTGGCTCTCCCTGGCTCCCCAGTGCCCACCAGGGGTGGTGGGCAGGGCCCAGCCCCGTCCTCACCACTGTAAGAAGCCCAGTGCATCGGTGAGTAGCCGCTGTAGTCCACCACGGAGTCCAGGGGGTCAGTGGAGAGGGCTGCCTGCAGCAGGGTCCGCAGGATTTCCAGGTGCCCGCACGCCGAGGCAAAGTGGATCGGGGTCCGGCCCTTGAAATCCCGGCACAGGACGAAGGCATCGTGGTCCAGCAGAGCAGCCAGGCAATCCTCACAGCCTGTCACAGCCTGTGGTCAGAGGAGAGGACCACAGGGTCACATCCCGCCCTTAGAATCATTTAACAACACATTAACACCCTTCTTCCAGTTTCCTTCTCAAAGCTGTGTGCCTGGAAGGAAAACAGGCTCCTTCCCTGAGGACTCTTGAAAAACAAAGGAACCACCTGCCCGGCCTCTGAGGAGCCTCCACTCAGCAGGGGACACACTCACCCCACGGTGCAGGGCTGTCCTTCCCCTCTTGTCTGCTGCGTCAGCCGTGGATCCCTTCTCCAGCAGGAGATGGACACAGTCAACGTGGCCATTCATGATCGCCAGCATCAGCGGGGTTCTAGAGGTGGGGGAAAAGGCAACAGGGAGGAGGGTGGGCTTGGAAATCACCCAGGTCTGAGTATTCCCCCTCTGCCCTGCCCCAGCCACCTGCAGATGCCAAAGAAGCATCCAGACAGACTCACTGGCCGTGGATGTCCATGACGTCGGTGATGTCTGCCCGCTCCCCACTGTCTATCAGGAGGTGCAGGGAATCCGTGTTCCCGTTGGCAGCTGGAGACAGGGATGAGGAAAGGAGTCACACACACAAACACACACACACACAGGGGTGGGTCCCCAAACCCAAAGGTGCCCCTTCCCACATCCCAAACCACAGGCCACGATGGCCCCAATGGGGTCACACCCCCTGCTCTCCATCACCTGCAGCGTGGAGAGGGGTCCACTTCCTCTTCCTCTCCTTGACCAGGGCAGATGCCCCGTGGCTGGTGAGCACCTCCACACATTCCGTGGACCCCCTCTCCGTGGCGAGGTACAGCGCCGTCCGGCCCTTGTGGTCCCGCACGTCCAGGTTCACCAGGGTCTCGGCAAGTGTCTTTAGGGCTTCACAGTGACCATTATAGGCCTGGGCACAAGGCAGACCATGTCAGAGCACCCTGAAGTGTCTCCCTCAGGCATCCAGAAGGGTCCCCCCGGGATAATTCCTGCCCCCGAGCCCCTTCAGGCAGAGCAGCTCCTGCCTTGGCATTTGGGTCTCACTCCAAACCCTCTCCCACTCCCACCCTTGCCCATGCTCCAGCACTCAGGTGCTCCAAACAGCCAGGTGGCTCCAAACAACAGCACCCAGAAAGTCCTGGAAAGATTGAGGAGTTTAACAGACAAATTAAAGGCCTTTGACCAACGACCTGTGGAGAAGCTGCTCCCCCATCAGCAGCACCTTCCCTCCTCTGTCCCGCTCAGCACTGGCAGCTGCAGGGACCAAGCGACCCTGGGCATTCCTCCAGGGCACAGCAGGAGCTCAGGCCACCCTGGGCACCTCTCCAGGACACAGCAGGAGCTCAGGCCACCCTGGGCACCTCTCCAGGACACAGCAGGAGCCCTCCTGGCCGTACTTACAGCTAAGTGCAAAGGGCTGACTGGAATGGTGCTTTCCACATCCTCCAGGCAGTTAAAAGACATTTCCAGGAGCTGCAACAGCAACAACACAAACTCATAATTGATCCATAACTGATCCTGGGCTCCTGGAGGCTTTGACATACACCCTGTCCCCCAGCAGCTGCAGAGGGGTCAGAAATCCTGCACATCTGCTTGAAATGGTCCAAATTTCAGGGTGGCACATTCCCTAACACGCCTTTGAATGCTGCATAGTCCAAGAGTCCCACTACTCCTGATTTCCTCTGCCCAAACAGCTCCAAGGAGTCCACACATTCCCCTGTGCCAGGTGACACAGTTCCTTTCCCTCCAGCATCTCACTCCAGCCCAGGTCTTCCCTCCATGGCATTGCAACAGCTCCCCCAAGTCCCCATAACCAAGCCCAGCTCTTGGACAAACCCCATAGTGCCCACAACACACATTCCTCGAGCCACACCTGGGCACCAGAGGTGTGCCACGTTCCTTGCCACGTTTCCCCCCTCTCCCCAAGGTCAGAGAGGGTCCCCCCAGCCACTCACCAGCTCGAGGTTCTGCCTGTTGCCATACGCAGCTGCATAGTGGACAGCGGTGTATCCCTGCTTGTCCCGCAGGGATGGGTCGGCACCGTTATCCAGCAGGAACTCCAAACAACTGTCAAGGAGCAGGAGAGGGGACACGAAGGTAAAGGAGTGACTGGAGAGGCAGAGCTTTGTGGGGAAGCCCCTGATTTATCTCAGAGGTGCTTTATGAATCTCCCCACCCCAGACATGGCAAAGCCCATTGGAAGCGAGGACCACGTTTGCCTCTGGAATCACATCAGCAGATGTTTCCTCTCTCCAAAGCATTGTTGCTCCAGAGGGAGGGACTCCCAGCAAAATGGGAATGGGCAAACACCAAACCACTGTGTCCCAGAGAGGAATAATACATGGTAAAAGTTGGAAGACAGTCAGGTAATATATTCCACATAATTATCTTACATATTCTGAGCATCCTCCTCTGGTTGTTGTGGAAAACAGAACATTGGGCTAGACTGAGCTTTGCTCTGACCCAACACAGTTCTTTTGCCTTCTCTTCAAGCAAACTCAAGAGGAGAAATACATCCTTAGCTGCAGAACTACTTGCTGCAAGAAGGTGTGGCTGCCAAAAGTTTAGAAATATTTTAAAAGTTACACAATTGTGGACTCACAAGAACGCCTCCTTCAGCCTGGACTCCTTCAGTGGCTCCTCGTCAGTGTCATGGCTGTTTCCTGAATGAGTCTCTGCTCTGAAAGGCCACAGACCCCCATCAGTTTGTTGGTTACCCCTTTGTGCTCCCCCTTTTCATGACCCACTGAGCACCAGCAGCAGCAGGAGGTGGCCAGGGGACAGCAGAGTGTCACCACCCAGCACCAGTGCACCCAGGGCCAGCACCCCCAGCCCCCAAACAGTCACCTCCTGTACGTGTCCGAGGCAGCAGCGTAGTGTAAGGGGGTGCAGCCTTTACAGTCGGCCTCGTTAATACTGGCTCCTGCTGTCACCAGTGTCACCGTACACTGGTAGCTGCCATTGGCAGCTGAGTAGTGCAGTGGAGTCCTGGGAAAGGGGGAAAGGACAAGGGGCATCAGCAAAGGGAGAGAAACTCACCCAGAATCAAGGCAGGACCTGGGGAGTGACCCCCCCAGCCCCCTCCAGTGCTGAGCTCGGTCTGGCTCCGGATCAAGCGTTTGGAGCTGCAGCTCCTTCTGAGGAACCACAGCTGGGCCCCTGGGGTTAGAGGGGTGATCCAGACACAGGAAAGGACATCAGGAGGAATTTCCCCATGGAAAGGGTGGTCAGGCTGCCCAGGGAAGTGGTGGAGTCCCCAACCCTGGAGGTGTTCAAGGCTGGATGCGGCACTCAGTGCTCTGGGCTGGGTGACAGTGTGGGGTTTGGGCACAGGGTGGACTCCATGGTGTTGGTGGGCTTTTCCAATCCCAGTGATTCTGGGATTCTATGAATGACCCATCCCAAACCCGGGCTCACTGTGCTCCAGCTGTCTAAAGGCTGGAGCAATCACCCCACAGGACACTCACCTCCCAAATTTATCTCTCCTCCTCAAGTCAGCACCGCTGCTCAACAGCAAATTAAGACATTCAACGTTCCTGCAGGAGGTGGAGAGAGGAGTTAGGCATGGATCAGAAGGGAAAACAGCAGGAAGGCAAACTCCTCCTAGTGCAGACAAGACAGCAGGGACGTGTCACAGCTCCATCAGGTCTGTCACCTCTGGGCAGCACAAGAGCTGCAGCCGTGGCTGATGCTGCACACGAAAAGCTCTTCCCTGCTCCAGTAAATAACCCTCCGTGCTTCCTGCCTGGCATGAGCTCCCAAACAACCAGGTAATTATGGAGAGAGAACAGCCACAGCATCAGTGCAGCTGACAGACCAGATTTCATGCTACAAAAAAGCTCCAGGATTCCTGTCTCTGTCTCACTGTCCCCATCACTTGGGCAGGGTGACAGCACCAAAGGACGGCTCCATGAGAGGCTTCCATTTCCATTCCTGCTCTGAACAGGTCCCTGCTCTCCCTCAGAGGTGGCACCAGCACCCAGGGGTTCCAACTGCCCATCCTGCCCCAACCCCCAGCACTGCTCACCCTCCAGAAGCAGCAGCGTGGAGACAAGTCCTCCCGAGGTTGTCAGGCGTGTTGATGTCGAAGCCTGCAGACAGCACGTGCTCGTTGCTCAGCGAGGACACGATGCTGTACAACTGACCTGGGGGGCAGGAGGGCCAAGGGGGGGTCAGCAGGGAGCTCGGGGGCCACCCCACTGTCCCTGGCACAGGGGGGTTTTGGAGACACTCACCTGAGGAAAGTAGCTTACGACAACAGTCTGAAAATCCGAAGAGAACAGCTAAGTGCAGAGGGAACATGTCGTGGATCCCACGCCTGCAAGGAGAGGAGAAGGGAGTCAGGGTGGGTCATGGATTCTGTGTGTCCAGGGAAGGGAACGGAGATGGGGATGGGGCTGGAGCACCAGGAGGGGCTGAGGGAGGTGGGGGGGCTCAGCCTGGAGAAAAGGAGGCTCAGGGGGGACCTTTTTGCTCTCTGCAACTCCCTGACAGGAGGGGGGAACCCGGGAGGGGTCGGGCTCCGCTCCCAGGGAGCAAGGGACAGGATGAGAAGGAACAGCCTCAAGCTGTGCCAAGGGAGGTTTAGGTTGCATATTAAGGAAAATTTCTTCCTGAAAAGGTAGGCAGGCACTGGCACAGGCTGCCCAGGGAAGTGGTGGAGTCACCACCTCTGGAAGCATTGGAAAGGGACATGGATGTGGCACTTGGGGACACGGTTCAGTGGTGAACATGGTGCTAGGTTGATGGTTGGACTCAGTGCCCTTAGAAGTATTTTTCAACCTTAATGATTTAATGATTCTGCGATTCTGTGGCTGCATCCTCCAGCCTGGGGTAGGGAGAGGGAGGAAGGGACCCTGCTTACCTTGCAGTGTCAGCACCATTCGTCATCAAAGTACTAATTAGCAGCTCGTGGCCATATCTAGCAGCAACGTGGAGGGGGGTATTGCCGTATTTGTCAGCACAGTCAATCTCACTGCCTGGAAGGGAAAAGCCAAGGGCTCTGCCAGCGTTCCAGTCTGGAGCAGAGCTGTTCCAACACTGCATTCCCATCTCAGGGACACGGCTGACACCTCGAGTTCATCCAGCATCATGCAGGAGAACTGGAAACTGCTCTCAGAGCTGAGAGCCCACCTGCATCCTGCAAGCCCTGGGCATCACATCTCCCCTTGGCCCCCGAGGGGATGCTTTCCACCCCAGAGGGCTCCACTGAGCCCCAGGGTGGCTGCCAAGCCTCAGCCCTCTTACAGGAATATTGTCTTTCAGGTTGTGGCAGTGAGAACGTTGTTTGGCTGGAGCAGCTCTGACCTGGCTGGAATTTCAGTGCCCTGGTGTGCACTTTGCTGTCTTGGAGGGCACAACAGTCCCTGCCACCCCTGAGCAGCACCAGCAACAGCCCCTGGAGAAAAGGAGGCTCAGGGGGGACCTTCTTGCTCTCTGTAACTGCCTGACAGGATGGTGGCACCTGGCTTTTCTCACAGGACAAGAGGGAACAGCCTCAAGGTGTGCCAGGGGAGGTTTAGATTGACTATTAGGAAGGGGATATTATCTGAGGGCACGGAAGGAGTTTGAGTAATGACTGGAGAGCTCTTAAACTCCCCTGAGCAAACTCACCAGGAGGTCCTGGAGGCACAAGAAAAGGCTGGGAATAACCCAGGGCTGGAGGAGGAGCCACTCACCGTTCTGAATGAGGATCTGCGACCGCGTGAACCGTCCGTGGATCGCGGCCATGTGCAACGGGCTCTTCCCTTCCTTGCTCTGCAGGAGCAGAGCCAACATCAGCGACATCCCACCACCCTCCCCGAGCTCCCACCTCGGGCAGTGGGTCCATCCTCATAGCCCCCAAAGATTCCCCACCTGAAAGTTGACGTCGGCCCCGTTGTTGACGAGGATCTCCAGGCACAGGGCCCCGTTGGTGGAGACGGCAGCGAAGTGCAGGGGGGTGAAGCCCTTCTCGTTGGGCTGGTTGACGTTGGCGCCGACGTTGACCAGCTCGTTGGCCACGGCGTCTTGGCCCATGTAACAGGCAATGTGAAGTGCAGTGTTACCGAAGGAGTTTGGTTCGTCGATCTGTGAGAGCAACAAAGTGCAGATTTGGGGGATTTGAGAAGGAAAAAGGCAGCAGAGAACCATCCAGGGCTCCTGTCACTACCCAGCTCCTGCCACCACTCAGGGCTCCTGTCACCACCCAGCTCCTGCCACCACTCAGGGCTTCTGCCACCACCCAGGGCTCCTGTCACCACCCAGCTCCTGCCACCACCCAGCTCCTGCCACCACTCAGGGCTTCTGCCACCACTCAGGGCTCCTGCCACCACCCAGGGCTCCTGCCACCCACCCAGGGCTTCTGCCACCATCCAGGGCTTCTGCTACTGCTCAGAGCTCCTGTCACCACCCAGGGCTTCTGTCACCACCCAGCTCCTGCCACCATCCAGGGCTCCTGCCACCACACAGCACCCTCTCCTGCTCTTGCCTCCAGCCTGGCCTGCACCTGAGCCCACCCTGCCAGCAGCTTTTGGGGGGGGTCTTACCTCGACCCCCAACCTCAGGAGGTGACGCACAACCTCGATCTGGCCGCTGGCTGCTGCCGTGTGCAGCAGGGTGTAGCCCTTCTTGTCCTTGCACATCACATCAGCTCCCCGGGCCACCAGCAGCTTCAGAACTTCCAAATGCCCTGGCCAGGAGAGAGTGGTAAGAGCCAGGGACCCTGGAAAACACAGGCTGTCCGGGGAGGCTCACAGCTCCCAAAAGGTGAACAATGTGGGGGATGAAACCGGAGTGACGCCCATGAGGGAAATCCACAGTGCTGGTTTGGGCTGGGGGAGAGTTAACTTTCTTCCCAGTGGCTGGAATGGGCCTGTGTTTGGGATTTGTGCTGAACACAGGGTCGATAACACAGGGATGATTTTGTTATTGCTGAGTTTACACAGAGCCAAGGCCTTTCCTGCCCCTCATACTGCCATGCTGGGGAGGGGGCTGGGGGTCTGTGGGAAATTGGGAGGAGACACCACCAGAACAGGTGACCCCAACTGACCCAAGGGATATTCCAGACCATGTGACATCATGCTCAGGATATAAAGTGAGGAGAGAAGGAGGAAGGGGGGACAATTTGGAGTCATGGTGTTTGTCTCCCCAAGTCCCTGTTATGTGTGATGGGGCCTTGCTCTCCTGGAGGTGCCTGAACAGTGGCTGCCCATGCGTAGCAGGGCCTTGATTCTTGGTTTTAACTTCCTTGTGTGTGCAGCTTTCACTTTCCCTATTAAA
>JAWWLT010000229.1:0-19059 GCA_035040995.1 Premnoplex brunnescens
CCTTTCCCCTCTCTCCTTCTCTTTTTCCTTCCCTCCTTCATTCCTTTCTTGTAGAATCCCAGAATGGTTTGGGTTGGAAGGGATCTTAAAGCCCATCCACTGTCACCCTGGCCTTGAACACTCCCAGGAATCCAGGGGCAACCTGGGGAGACTTTTCCTGCCTTTCTATTTTGATTTGTTGGAATATGCAAACCTAGAACCGTTTTGGTATTTATGAACATACCCAGATAAAAGCCCAGAACCCCAAAGAGAGAAGTGTGACTCCACGTGCAGGAATATAGAGGGTATCTGAGATGTTTCCATACTGGAGATGGGGCAGAACAAACCCTGTCAGCAACATAATGGGAGAAACTGTCACAGTTTAGGAGATCCACAGCACAGTGTGAGTTTTTAGCAGCTGTGACAGTTTGCATAAAAGCTGAAGCCTTGAAACTTCTGCTCAGCATTTTTAGGAGCCAAACCCCCCGTTTGAGCTCTCTGCCCACAGCCAGACTTGGGTAAGTGAAGGGATTATGAAGCACAAGCACTTGCAGTTTGATTTTTATAGTGTGTGTCAAGGCTGAATAAGCAATGACTGATGAGGTGCAGCAGGTTTAGTGTTTTATATCCAAGATTAAGTTCAGGGTGACTTTTAGAATGAAAGGTATGTGTTTCCAAGAAGGGATTTTTCCCTCGCAACATTTGGTATGCTGGGAAGCAGGAATTTGGAGCTGTTGAAACTGGTGGGGTTGGAGGAGTTAAATCCACATTGTCTCCAAAAAGTGGCAACAGCGTTCCTATTTCTTGTATGCTGTTTTGGTAGAATAATGAATTTATAAACAGGAGATTTTGGCTTTAAAGGGAACCTATGTCAGCCTGGAACAAAGGGCAGGGACACCTTCCCCTAGAGCAGGTTGCTCCAAGCCCCATCCAGCGTGGCTTGAACACTTCCAGGGATGGGGACAACCTGTGCCAGGGCTTCCCCCCTCCTCAGAGGAAACCAGAACTGAGTGTTTAGAAGCCTCCAAGGCTTCAGACTCCTCCAAGGCTGCAGCCTTTGCAGGTGTCAGGGCGCTCTGTGCGAGGGCTTTGCCCTCCCTTCTCCCCTCGGGCGATGTGTCGGTGGAGCCTCTCCAGTGGCAGGTGTTGAAAGGAGCAGGGCAGCAAAGAGTTCCCAAGGCTTGTGATCTTTCCCTGGGCCAGGCTGTGAATTGTGGAGAGCCCCAGCTGTCACACTTCGGGGCTGGGAGCCAGGAGGGTCCACACTCTTCCCGGGAGGTTCCTGTGCCTTCACTCGGGGAGCAGTTCAATCAGAAATACCCGACAGAGCTTTCTTTGGGGTTCGTTTCCACTTATGTCCCAGTCAGCGGTCGGCTTAGCACCTGAGCAGTGTTTTTTGTGATAATTCTCCAGGATGAAGGAGCAGTTGGCACTTCAAGGACTAGTTTCATGTATTTTTCCCAGTAAACACAGCTTTAACTCTTTCTGTGTCTGGGGACAGAGCACTGCATTTCTTCAATGTTCCATTTGTGAGCATTTCCTTTTTCTCCTGACGTGCCAGTAGTTAAATCTGATTTCTTTGCAGCCGACACCAGAGGGCTGCTGTGTTTGCAAGGAGTGCCAGAGAGCTTTGTGTTCAGCACACCTTGGAGCACTCCCAGCCCTGCTCCCCTTGGGAGGTGTTTCTGCCACGGTTTGACCCTCCCTGCAGGGTCCTCTCGTGTTGCCTTTCCCTTCCATCCCTGCCTGCTGCTCCTTCCTCTGCCCTGCATTCCAGGAGTGGGTGAAACAGGGGGGGACCTGACAATAGGCACAGGAGAGCAGGAAGAGATGGATGAGCCCAAAGCCAAGGAAGAAGGGGAGGAAAGTTCTTGGATGCTGAGAGAGCACGTCCACACCTCCATCACCCACCTGTGGAGGTCCCTGTGTTGGGACTGACTGGACCCTCCAACCTGGTGGAACAAATAATTCCACCATTCCCTCACCTCCTCAAGGGTGTTGCCACTCACAAGAGGATCGTGCCAAGTGTTTTCCATCCCAGGCAGCTTTCTGAGCCCGGGAGGGGAGTTGTGATACAAAGCAGGAGGACTTTCACGTGGATGGGATTCTTAAGCTCTATTTATAATTAACTCCGGATTATTTTATTTTTTTTCACTCCACCCTGTTTTCCCCACCCTGCCCTCCCGAGCCTTTGAAGAGAGGCCAACTGTCTGGCATGTCTGTCGTGGTTCTCCTGCTCTCTGGAGGGCTTCCAATGCCAGGGATTTCTGGCAGCTTAGAGAAATTTATCAAATCAGGGCCCTGAGATGATGACACCAAAACTGCTGCACCTTGGGGGGGTTCCAGCTGAGAGAGATGCCACTTGTTTTTTGAGGCTGTTTATTCAGCATGGCTGTAAAAATGGACAGAGAGGCTGGTGCTGGCTTTGGCCCAGCTCTACAGCAGTGCTAATCTCTTGACTAGCTGTAAATCCAGGCCTAACTAAATTGAAGTGCAGATTGGTTTATAACTATGGGTTCCTGTGATCCTCCAGCCTCTATTCTGTAGCATTTAGTAGTAGTTAATTTTTCTGTAGTTAAACCACGGACAAGGCATTCCTTTCTCCCTCAGTGCAGGCTCTGCCAGCCCTGCTTGGTTAAATCCTGCCTATTTGTGTTCTTAAGGGAGCAGAAGTGATCACACTGAATGGCATATTCCATTTTCAAAGGGTCTTGGAGGTTTGACCGTGGCTTCTCAACAAACTCGCTTCCTTTGAGACCATTAAGTGTAAAATTGAATGTGTGTATCTGTATTTCTGGCTGCCAGCAAATACCTCCCAGTCTGGCATGGATTAAATATGTTTAAGGTATCCAATTATTCTCCTTCTGATGGAAAAATGAGCAGCCTGGTGACTTGCCTGAGAGGTTTGCAGTGAAGTGGGAATAACAAGGACGTTTTTCCTTGCTTGCCACGCTCCTAAAATCCCAGTGAATTGACTTTCTGGAGGGTTATGAATAACTTTGGAAACGAATGATAATCACTCCTGATCTTTCACCTTCGGAATCACTTCTGCAGGGGATTGTGGGGCACTTAATTAATTTTCCTGTCTCTAATTATCGATTCCTCAGGTTGCTCTGACTCGAGGGCTCCAGCTGGAAAACCCTCAGGCATTGGCTGGCTGAGGGACCTTTTGGACCCCAACAGTAGCAACCATGAGCACATGGAGAACTTTATCTTTCTGCAGAAACCCCTCCTGGTGTTTGATAAGAGCTGGAGGGATCCTGCCCCTCTCGTGGCATCACCTCGCTGTGTTCCAGGCAAAACTGGGTGGTGGGACTACAAAAATACTCACATTACTGCAAAAAGCAAGTGCACACGATATTTCCCACTCCCCCCCCCAGATTCATACTTTGTGGGGGGAAAAAAAAAATAGTCTTTTCTATTTTCTCCTTGGCTAACGAGTTTCTTTTTTTACCTCAAAATCTCTTCCCGGGGCTTTTGCCATAGTTCTTTGTTGTGGGGGTGCAGTTGGCTGACTGTGGGTGGAGTTCTTTGGAATAAGGAGGATTTTAACTGGATTTTTTTCTTCTAAGGACTGTGTTCCAGATTCTGAGGAGCTGAAAACCCCAAACAGGTTTCATCCTATAGGTTTTGATAGGGAGAGCAGGAGGATGGGGGTGGAGCTGCCTGCTTGGCTCCCTCTGGGGTGATCATTACTGTGGTTTTTTGGGTGGGATTTTGGAAAGTGTAATTTTTCTTCTCACAAAACCTGATAGAAACCTGTGATTTGGGTGGTGAATGGGTCCTGTGAGTGTGTTTCCACTGCCCTGTAGTGTGATGAGAACAGCAGCAAACTCGTGGTCTTTTCTGCCCAGAGAAGCTGGGGCTGCCCCATCCCTGGGAGTGTCCAAGCTTGGAGCAACCTGGCACGGTGGAAGGTGTCAGGAGGTGGGATGGGACGGGCTTTAAGGTCCCTTCCAACCCAAACCACGCTGGGATTCCATGATTTGTGGGGGAAATGAGACACCTGCCTGGAGAAGGATTGACATCCGCACGCTTGTGCAAGGTTAGCTCTGTCCCAAGTGTTTTCCCAACCCCATCCTTGGAATCATCTGGCCGTGTTTCAAACCTGGAATCTGCTCATCAGGGCCATAATAAAAGAATTACTTCAAATGAAAGGTCAGGCTGGGTGGAATTAAAGGATGGAGTGAGTGGGGTGATGAGGTGCTGAACTGAAGGCTCTGGGACATCAAAGAGGTTTTCACACCGGGGTGGGAAGTGCAGGAAGTGACCTATGGATAATAAGTGGGAATTAGCACGGTGCTCCTGGGTATCTGAAGGGCATCCTCGCAGCCTCCCCTGTGTCAGCAGGTCAGAGTGAGCCCAGAGCCCTCCCTGCAGCCCCCAGGGTTTGGGGGTCACCCTGCAGGGACACACAGCGGCGATAATTGGGGGGTTGTTGTTGTACTTAACCTTCAATCTTGTTTTGCATTGCAAATATCATCATTCTTCATCTTCCTGGGATGAAGCTGGGTCCTGTAATGAGATGGATGAGCAGTGCTGAGACAGCCAAGGGTTTCAGGAGGTCATGGAGAGACACAGAGCAAGAGGAAATAATATCTCTTTCTGCAGTGCACTCTCTCTTGGCCTGCATTAAAGAACTTAATTTTAGTCTTGCTTCTGATGGTCTTCTCTTTCCTCTCTCAGCATCCTTCTGCTCAGTGCTTAGCTCAGCTCCTGAGTGGTTTTGTTGAACAAACACAAGTGTCTCTTACAAACCCTGATCAGTTGTGATGGTCAGATGGGCTCTGTAATCTTTATGAAGATCCCATAGCCAAGGTACAGACTCATCCCTGGAGCACACCAAACCCCACGGGTGTATTCAGTCACCTGCTGATAGCACAAATAGCTGCATGTATCAGTAGAACTGACATGAATAATACGTATTTTAAGAGATGAAATTCGGTGCCATCAGAGCCAGCAGATGCCCAGGTTTGTTCTAAGCTGTTCCCCTCATCCCCCTCTTTGCAGGCATCTCAAGATTTCCGTGGTAATGCTTGAAGATACTTCCCAAAAACACCCAAGGGGGTTTATCCCTTTATCCCGATAACCCAAGGGATGCAGCACCACCTGAGAACTGCCCCGGAATGTGTTCCCTGCTCTTCCCTTCCCTCCTGGTGGCTTTCAGGCACCAAAGCCCTTTGATGGGAGATCAGTGAGAGCACAGAACTGCAGCAAGAAGAGTTAGTTCTCTTATTTCAGAAGGCTGGGAACTCCCTTTCTTCCTGTAATAAAGTTTATTGCTTCCTCTATATTCGCCTGGCGTTATGGAAGGGATAGTTTTGCACTTGCTGGGTAGTTTTGGCCTGTAGAATTGTGCAGCTTACACTTAAAGCTCTAAAAATTGCTGATTCAGCTCGTTTGCCAAATTCTCCACTAATTAGCTCGTCCTGGCCCTTCTGTCTGTAGTTTAATTGCCTCGGGAAGGTTTATTGGTGCAGCCCATCCTGCGTTTCTCTTCCCTCTTTGCCCTCCCCACAGTGAAGCCTTTGCTAAACCTCTGCTTTGCAGTGAGTAACAATGAAGAGCTTTTTGATCCTTTCCGTGTTTGGGGGATTTAATCCTGTTCTATGATTTTTCACAATTTGATTTTTCATAACTGTTTATTTTCTCCCTGTCTTTTTTTCCTTTACCAGCACTGGAGGGTTTTTTCTGAATAATATTTGGGTTTTTCCCCCCCACTATTAGTGGTTTGCTTTGTTTTCCTCCAGCTCATTTTCCCCTCTTTGTTTCCACTTTCTCCAGGCACCAATTTAGTAGTGACCTCCCAGGCTAAAACCCCCCCAGGGCTGTGCTAAGGAAGGCTCTGAAAGAGCAGGAGGTGCTTTTTGCCAGTGAGGAGTTGGAATTCGAGCTGCCAGGCACCAAAGGAAGGAGATTTCTTCTTTCCTCCTGGAATAGGAGCAAAGTGAGTTTTCACCTGTGTCCTTTGGCTGCAGTGGCATCTGAGAGTCCTTGGGCTTGGGCTGCAGCGTAGGGAAAGCACAGTGGAGAGAAAGAGCTCCAACAAACTCTTTCTTCAGCCCCTCTGGTGGGTTTGAAATGCCCTGTGCAGATATTGCAGGGTTGGCACAGCGGTCTGGAGGGGTGAAGTTAGAGCAGAGAGCCCATCCTGCATCCCTCTGGGAAAGGGGGGTGTTGGCAGGTGATACGGAGCTGAAATTCAAAAGAAATTCAGAAATAATAATAGTAATAATAGAAAGGGCAGGTTGAACATTTTCTGCTTGGGTTTGGGCTCATTGCCCTCACACCAGCTCCGAAATCTTGGAAGAAATTGTGCTTTCCCTCCTCGAATACAAGGCTTGGAGGTTTTTACCCAGCCTGTCAGGCATTTGTTGCCTTGGAGTTTTAGCAAAGGAGGATTTTTCATTTTTTTCCTGCTTGTAGTGGTTTTCTGTTTGGCACAGCTCTGGATTTGGGAAGAGGAAGGGAACAGAGAACTGGCCACCTTTAATTTGTCCATTTAAACCAGGTAATTGGTAGAGTGAATAAATCTCCCCAGCCAGGGCATTTCTTACTGGGGCTGGTACCACTCTGCCAGCTTAATTAAAAATAAATCAGCATCCTTAGGGCAGATAAGGGCCAAAAGAGACTTTATCTAATTTTATTGCTCCTCTGATGGAATGAAAACTCTTTTAATTCAGGTTATAAATTATTTCCCGTGTTTTGTTTGATTATTCCATTGGCTGAGAGGAGTAAACCACGAGGAGAAAAAAAAGCTGAGGAGAAGAAGTGTCGTTGTCCCTTTGGTGGGAATAAAAGAGGTGTCAGGGTGGGAATTCTTCATGCAGTAAACTTTTAGCTGTTTCCTTCCAATATTCCACGTGCTGCAAAGTTGAGGATGACACTTGAGTGGAAAACATCAGGAAAAAATTGCAATGAAATGCTGTTTTCTGGACATTGTGGGTGGGTTTTTCCTTTCTGAATCCTGGGAACGTTTCCTTAGCTACTGTAATATTCAGAGCTCAACCTTTAGCAACCTGAAAAGAATCATGGAATCATAGAATCATAAAACCATAGAATCATAAAACAATAAAATCAGAATCATAAAACCACAGAATCACAGAATCGTAAAATCACATAATTATAGAATCATAAAATCATAATCACAAAATAATAGAATCATAAAATCACAGAATCATCAAATCATAGAATCGCAGAATCATAAAATCACATAATTAGAAAATCATAGAATCATAAAATCATAATCACAAAATAATAGAACCATAAAATCACAGAATCATCAAATCAGAATCAGAATCATTAAATCACAGAATCATTAAATCACAGAATCATCAAATCATAGAATCATAAACCCACATAATTAGAAAATCATAGAATCATAAAATCATAATCACAAAATAATAGAACCATCAAATCACAGAATCATCAAATCCTAGAATCATAAAATCATGGGATCTCAGAACGCCCTGAGTTGGAAGGGCCCTTGAAATGTGATTTTCCTCCAGCTGCTTTCCACAGGGTTGTGATCCCAGCCCAAGATCATGGATGTTTATGCTGAAGGACAATGAGAAAACATGCAACAAACTAATCCTTTTCCCCCAAATCCTTTTCATTCAATGTTCTTATATTCAGTTATTGGTGCTGAACACCAATCTGTGCCTCTGGACGTGCAAATTCTGGGCTGCTGCTCCAGAAATCTGAGCTTTGGAGGACGAGAAGAGCTCCAGGTTGGCGTTGGAGCCTCGAGGTGGCTCAGCTTGGGTGGGTCAGCCCTTTCCTGAGAGACCCAAAAAACTCTCTCATTCCATGCCTGGAACTGGGGAAGGGTCATGGATGTTTGTGGATGTTTATGGGCTCAGACTTGGGCAGTGCTCTTAGGGAAATAAAGCTGGTTCTCCTCACCCCTTTCACCTCCTGCTTTGCCCAAACAGAAGGAAATGGTGTTGGATGCACGTGGAGATGGATCCTGCCGTGTAGACTGGGATTTTCCTGGAGGACACCCCCAGAATCCCTCTCAGCAGTGGGAGCTGATGAGCAGCGCAGCCTTTGCTGCCAAAGGCACGAGTGGAAAGTGCAGCTGGAAGGGGTGGTAGAAACCAGAGCGCTGCAAACACCTTGGCAAGGGAAGTTCTCCATTTGTGGTCATGTCCCAAGCGGGGAAACCTCCCTCTGGGGTTTAGGAAGCCACGTGTGAGGTATCCATCGATGCAGAGTGGAGCAGTGGGAGTTTTCAAGGAGGAAAATGAGGGAAAATGCACCCTTTGGGCTCACCTGCTGAGAATTTCACCTGCAGGGCTCTTTGCTTGTTGGGCGTTCACCGGCGCCTTTGGCTCATGGCAAGTGGGATCCCAATGTTCTAAATGCGCTTAACCTCTGTCCCAGCTTTTGGAGTGAGACCTCCCTAGTTACTGATGCTCTAATCCACTGAGGTATTTAATATATTTATTTAAAAATTTATATCTGATATATTCTTTCATTTCCTGACACTGATTTTTACAGAAGCGCTCAAGAAAAGCAAAAAACCGCTCCTTATTCTCTTTAATCTCTTTATTCTCCATTAATTCTCTTACCCTCCGTTAATCTCTTTTCCCCAGGGTAATTTGAAATTCCCTTTTTCCAGCCTGGCACAGGTGAGAGAGGGATTTCACCCAAAAGAAAGGTGTTCCAAGCCCAAGTGGAAAACTTTTGGTCATCCACAGCTTTGGCCAAGGGCACTCCTTTGAGGAGATGGAATATTTGCAGCAGGGAGTAAGAAATTTAGCTGTAATTAACGGATTTCGAGATGGAATAAATTCTTTTCTACATAAATATCAGCTTGGGCTGTATGGGGAATATGATGTAATGCAGTTTGCATGCCATGGATCTCTTTTTTTTTTGTAGCAGCTTAAAAAAATACAAGTTTTAGCCATGCAGATACATCCCTTTGGTGGTGCTTGGCTTTATCCTGTTAATCAGGCACTATTTTCTTCCCCAAATCCCAGCAGTTGGATGACTTGTGGAATCAGACCCCACCACATCTCCCAGTCATTCCCACCACCCCTCCCAGTGCCAAGATCACCCCCGGAGCTCAAGGATGGTGTCATCCCCAGCTCTCTGGGTGCTTTACTTTTCTAAGATCTTTAGATAAAACTCCCTCATTTTCTTGTAATTAAGACCAAATTTCATCCCAGGCTTGGTTAGGTGTGCTGTGGGGCAACATAAAGGAGAGTGTTTGGCTTAAAAAGAATCTGGATGAGTTCAGTTTGGGTTTTTTTGTGTCATTCTGTGCTCAGGATAGCGGGCAAAAAAGTCAGCAAATAGAGATTTCAACTCAGTAAAACTTGTCTAGCAACTAGTTTCAACTTGGAGGTCTGCAGGGAATATTTGGGGGCTTTTTAATCCTTTAAAACATTGACTTTTCACTCCCTTTTTTTATTTTAAATCTTGAATTTTTTTTTTAAAATGCCTGTTTCTCGAAGAAAATGCAGGTTTTTCTCTGATTTGCTCCATGCAGTTCTTCCTTGTGGAGGGGGGTAGGTGGTGGTTTCTAAGCCAAATGAAACGATGGCCAGAGCAGAACCCGAGAGTGGCAGATTTTCCCTAAGAAACGGGGGTGGCCAAGGAGCTGGTTTTGTCCTTTTTGACTAATGGGAGTTTCAGTTTGTCCCAGGGAACACCTGATGATGTCAGGCATTGCGTTTAATTCCTCAGCCCTCCACACACATACCTTTGTGCCTGTGTATTCCCAGCTCGCATGTCCTGAAGTGCTGTTTAACAAGCTCAACAGAAGCATTTGCAATTAGCTAATAGCACCCGAAAATTGCTTCCTAAATGACAGCAGGAAGTTTCATCTGCATTCCCTATCTCATGGTTAAATCTGCTAATCCTTCCCCCCCCTCCAGAAGCTGCCAGGAAAAACAACGTAGACAGGGCTGGAATTTTATTAAAAACACAACTCCAGCTTCCTCCTTTTCTGTTAAGATAAACCTTCAGACCTTCTGGGATGTGTTAATTAGCCCAGCCATTGTGTTCTTCTTGTTTTCTGGAGATGTTCTTTAAGTCTCAGAGGTGTTTTATGGCTGCTTTCCTTCCCCCCGCCCCAGGAAAGCTGGAGCTCCGTGTTTCCTCTTGTTTGGAGAAGTTAATCTTCCATGTTGTGACGGTTTTTTTCCCTTCATTAATGAGGGTTCCTAATTGGCCATAATGAAACATTTACTCACGCTGCTTGATAATATTATCTGAAGGCACAACAGAGATAAGAGGCTATGAAGAAAATAAGCATTTGGAAGATTGCAGATAAGATGTGAAAGCCCATTTTTTGGCCAATATGTCCCAGTTTTCTGTGAGAACATCTCCTGGTGCAGCTTCGTGACCAAGCCCCTGTCAAAAACCAGCCACTATTTATTGGCCTGCTTGGCAAACAAGGACACCTTTGACTCCATCCACTCAGGAGGTCCATTTCCTGTGTCTCACACCCACCAACGAGTGGCTTTTTTGTGTTTCTATTCTCTCCAGTTTCCCATTTGGGATCAGCTTGGCCAGGGAAAGCCAGAGGAGCTGGGGGAGGGATCCAGGAGGGAGCCTGCGTTTGTAGAAAACTGGCACAAATGTCACCGTGCCTTTTATTTGCCATCCAGGTGCTCCAGATCCACTTACAGCCCATAAAGGGAACGTTCCCTCAGCCCAGCAGGAGCTGCAGAAGGTGCAGGAGATCAGTTTTGCAGATGCTTTGCTTTGGAATAATTCAGTTCCAACTGCAGAGTCACATTGGAATCGTGCAATGCTACTGAGCTGCCTGAAACGCTCTGGAATTTGATGAAAGTCTTGGTGCTTGATTAAAACTGGGTTGCCAGTTGGTAAATAGCTTGCTTTAGATGTTCAAAGTGCTCAAGTGTTCAAGGGCAGGTGGGATGGAGCTTGGAGCAACCTGGTCTAGTGGAAGGGGGATGGAACAAGGTGAGCTTCGATGGCCCTTCCGAGCCAAACCATTCCCTGAGAAACACAGTCGTTTGACAAGGGATCCAGGAACAAGGAGGTTGGACCAAAAAAAGGTTCTCCCCCTGTTGTTGCCAGCATCACTCAAGCAGCCTCTGTGCATTCCTCTGGGAGTCAGGAAAACAGGATCCCTGCTGGTCCAGGGGCACAAGGACAGGATAATTGGGATGAGGAATGTGTAGCTCTGGAAATTGCCACCTCCTTGTACTGCAGTTATAATTTTAACTCCACGCTTCGAGGGGACATCTTTGCCTCATAGTTTGTTGCTCACCTCTCATTAGGAGGCTTTGCTCGTCCAGGTTCCCTTGCTCCTCATTAGTGCTTCTATTTTTGTGGAAAGTTTGGATATCTCTGGAGTGGGAGAGAGAAATTTCATCTAGTGTGGTGTGGTCCCAGGTCTTTGCCTGAACAACGATTATCCCGTGGGAGAGAAGTAAAGTCCTGCTCATGGAAGGGCTGAGGGGTCTCATTCCTTCCCTTTTGCCATGTTCTTTGTCCTCTGTGGCATTGGGATGTCCCAGGGAGGAGGGATCTGTGTTCCTGCAGTAGCACAGCACCCAAAAAGTCAGATTCTGCTGTGTACTTCAGGTGCTTCTCTGGGCGTTTGGGTATAACCCCTTAATTTTTATCTGAATTTCCAACCAATGTTTCAACTCATTAGTTTCTTCCACACAGAATCACAATGACTGGTTTCTGTTTGTTTTCCACAGGTTCTTCTGTTTAATGCTTTAGATTCGGGGGTGTAGCCAGAAGAACTCTGGAGCATCCACGGCAAAGAGTCCTGGAGGTGCACTGGGAATAGAGGTGAGCTGAGGCTTCCTCAGGATCCACTGCAAGAGAATCAGAAAGCCAGGAGTTAATTAGCAAATCCTAAGTGGGATGGCTAAATTCACAGTTAAATTCACAACTCACAAAACTGAACTCTCTGCTGTTTGGTTTGCTGGCAAAACCATCTCAATTGGAAAAGCAAAAAAAACCAAACCAAAACACCAAAAACCAACCAAACCAACCCAAAACCACAGGAAAAAAAGAGAAAATTCTTTGGTTTCTCCTCTGTGGCGATGAGGAGAAGGAAGGAAACCCTTTGGCTTCTCCCTTGTGATGAGGAGAAGGAAGGAAACCCTTTGGTTTCTCCTCTGTGGTGATGAGGAGAAGGAAGGAAACCCTTTGGCTTCTCCTCTGTGGCAATGAGGACCTTCCTCAGTGCAGTGGCTGGGTTGGGTCTGAGCTCCTGGGCTGGGCAGGGTGCGTTGGGGTGGCTTGGAGGGAATGCCCTTGGCATCCCAATGCCCTTGGCATCCCAGAGCAGCCCCTCTGGTTTGGCTGGAGCCTCCACTCCAGCTTGTTTGTCCTGCTGGGAATTTGCATGGGTGGGGTGAGGCTGAGCCTGCTTTGCACTATCTGGCCCAGGCTCCAGGGATTTGCCACAAATCCTGGGGGGTGTGGACACCTCGACATCAAACTGGCCAAAACGTGCCCTGGTTCATTGTCCTACCCTGTGAAACCTCAGCAGAGGACCCAGGGCGGGCCCAAATAAATGGATTTTTGTCTCATTTTCTCTCATCCCTCTGAACTTTCTGCCCTGCACTTCTCCAGCACTTGAGGCTTCTCCCTCAGCGTTTCCTGGGGATGCACTTGAATTAAATCTGATTTCCACACGTGATCTTTAATGCTGGGACAGCACTAAGGGCACTTATAATTCAGATTACGCAGTTTATCTGAAATCAATAGGCTTACACTGATGTGGCTCAGGTAAGGAATTGGTTTGGGCTGTTGGTGTTAAAAACGCCATTTCCCTGCTTTTTCCTTCCTTTAATAGCATTCCATTCCAGCCTGTTTTGGATATAGAGGAGGTTGGTTCTCCTGTTGGTTTTTAGGAATCCTTTCGAGGAATCTCTGAGACTGGCACAGCTGAGAAGGCCAGGAAGGAAGGAAGGGAGAATATCAACATTAATTTTGGGAAGCTGAAGGGTTCTGGCCAGCAGAAGGCACTCCCAGCTCAGCTTTGTGCTGCTCAGCAGCTCAGCCTCGCTGCCTGCAGACCTTCCCACTGAATTCCCAAGGTCTCCAAAGCCGGATTTCGTGGGGAATTGATTGTTCTCCACGCCGAGCCCGTTCAGAGCCCCCGAGGTAATGTGGGCTTGTGTCTTTGCTAGGACTGAGTTTGGCTGCCCATGTGCCATGAGCCTCGGCACGTCACCGCACGCGGCGCTGGCCGGAGCCGTCCTCCTGCTCTCCATCCTTCCAGGGAACTGGCTCTCAGCTGAGAACATCAACTTCCACCACGTCAGGCCTCCCCTGGACCGTAAGTAGGGGCTTCTCCTTCTTTTCAAGGTGCTTTGTGCGACTGGATCTTCGTGTTTTAGCTTAGCGTGTAGAATGTTGGGCTCTGTGTTTGGAGTGAAGCGGCGGATTCTTTCACCCCTTTTGGTTTTGAGGTGTTTTTCTCCTTTCAAGCGTGCTAAAAACTTTAGGATTGGAATTTCGCCTCCCGAGCACACAGCGCTGGGTTTCTGAGATTTTTACAAGTCCAATGAAAACAAGCAGTTGCATGCCCTGCCAAAGAAAGGGCTCGCATTTGGAGTTCTTCCCCAGTGATTCTGGTTTTCTGCCCCTGAAATGTCTCCCTACAGAGCAGCTCCTGCAGTGGATTTCCCATAAATAATACAGAACAGGTGGGTTTTGTCTTTTATCTCGTCAGGGGCTTTGTGAAGGGGAAGAATAGGTGTGCTGTGTGCAATTAATTCAGTCTGAGGGTAATTAAAAACCCTGTGAGACCTGTGAAGCCAGTTGTCACTAATGGCATCGTTTTCTTATCTGGCATCAGGAGGGTTCTATCCCTTCATTTTCCTTCTCTGCATCATTAGGACAGGCAGATAAACGAGGTGGAGATATATATGTGCACCTAGGGAAGGGTGCACCTTAAAATAATCGATTGAAATCATGTAAATAAGATTTTAAACTAGTCCTCTTGATCCCTGTGGTAAAAGGATCCAACTTGTCCTGCAGAGTTGAAAATCAAGCTCTGAAGCTGCTTTTGAAGATGCATTTTTTGCATCGAAGGAATCCAGAGCCATTTGAATGGAGAGGGAGTTTGTGTGTCTGTGTAAATAAACCCTTCTCTCTTTCCTGCCTTCCCCACTCCAGTGATACTTTGGTTTGTGGGACAATGAAAACAGGAGGATGTATTTTAAAGTCCAGGCCTAGCAAAGCCAGTTCAAAATGGTGTTATTCATCTCACAGTGACAACCCACCGAACCCCTGGTTTTGTGTGCACTGCTATTGCTTTGAACGGTTGCTTTTTTTTTTCCCCCTCAATACTTGCAAACTTACTGAGTTTTAATATTTTTTTGGAAGCCACTCCGTTTCCAGAGAGCTTTAAGTGCTTCACTTGTGAGAATGCAGAGGACAATTACAGCTGCAACAGATGGGCTGAAGACAGATGGTGTCCTGCAAGTAAGTGTGAGCAAGGCTGGGCCAAGGTGACACTTCAGCTGGACTCCCCAGCACGTCATTAATGTCATTAATGTCATTAACGTGCCAGCTGTGGGGCCCTCGGTGTTGCTCATGATGTTATGAATCCCACCAGTTCTGCTGAGGTGAATATTTTCACCATGTCAGGGTGCCAAGCAGCAGTGAAAAATTAGTTAGGTCTGTAGATCTACAAAACATTGTGTGTATATAATCTGTAACAATGCATTATTAATAGGCTCACTGAAGTCTTAATAATATATCAACAATATTAATGAATTATATGTGTGTTTCTGTGTGTGTATATGTAGTTATTCTATTTAAAAATTACCTTTGCATCCTTACCCCATTCCTTTTGGATGCCATGCCAGGACTTAATGGTGTCTTGTGAGCAGCAGGACCCGAATAACTGATATCAAACCTGTGTGAGGGGATGATGGATCCATAGAAAGGGATGGAAACATCCTTCCTCATGTCCCTTCCCAGGGATATTCCCCGGAACGGTGGGAAAGGGGAAGAGGTAAATGAGAGGAAACACGTCTGAAACAAAGCAAGAATGTGCTGCCCAAAAGAGGAGAGAAAGGGAGATAAATGTGTGAATTATAATGCTAATAAGTAATTTAAATGAGAGCAGCCTCCCTGGAGGCTTGAAGGGTCACTTAAGCGCTGCGTTTCATCACTAATTAATTTCTTGCTAAATGCTGTTTTCATCGACCTGAACGTAGCTTTGTGCGGCCAAAATAATTAATTTTCCAGGAATATTTTTCTAAACTGTGTGAACTTTCTAAACCCCCGCCGAGAAACACGCACTAAAACGCAAATAAACTTTCTCAATCTTATTTTGTAGGCACTCAGTACTGCCTGACGGTTCATCTCTTCACAGACCATGGGAAGAGCACGTCAGTCACCAAAAAATGTGCCACTGGCGAGGAATGTGACTTTGTCGGGTGCCACCGGCACGCAGAAAGTGGCCACACAGTAAGAGCTACTCTTGCCCTACTCCTTGAGTAAGAGCAGCAGGCTGGGCTGGAGCTTTGCATTCCAGGACTTGTTTTTCCTGCCCCAGCCGAGCAGGATGTGCCAAGATCCACTCTCCAGTGTTTAACAATAGGAGTGGGATTTGGGCAAGCCTTTCTTCCTCCTCCCCTGGCCGGGTGTGTGTGACAGGCTGGAACAACAACTCCTGCAGGGCCACCTGAGCTTTCGAGGGCATGCCTGGGGTGGACCCAAGTAGGGCTTGGAGCTCTCAGGGAGCTTGGGCAAGACTGTTTGTCCTCCACGAGACACGAGTGAGTTTTTGTTGCATGGGGAAAAGCTGAAAGTGCTGCCTTCTCTCAGCTTTGGAGGATGGGGAGAAGTTTGGGTTTAATAATCAGCCACGGCACCCCAAAGGATGGTTTGCTGCTGTAGAGCATTGCCCACCAAATTCCTCACTAGCTGTGGAGGTTAATCATGTTATTTTTAACATGCCTGAAAGGTTTCAGGCAGTGAAAGCAAAGCAGGCAGCATCCATATTACATCTAAAGGGATGTGTCCGTATTAAATACAAAGGGATCTGCATGTTTTCTGAATTGCCAGTGGTTCCAACAGCTTTTGGTGGGCTGAGGGATTGACATGACTCTGCATGCTGCCTTCTGTTTTCAGAGAGAATCATAAAATCCCAGTTGGGATTTTGGGTTGGAAGGGCCCTTAAACCCTCATCTCGTTCCAACCCCCTGGGGTTTTATCTGCCTTTGGATTAGATCAAAATTGGCATTTTATTCAGTTAGTCTCTTGGCTTTTCTGCTAAGGAGGGTCAAGGAAGGAAAAGTGTTTTCAGCTTCCCTCCTGGAAATCTGCTGTGCCGGTGGCTCTGTGGCACTGGAGGCTGGAAAACAAAATTCAGCACACAAAGCAACACCACAGATAAACCTGAGGGGAAAAAATGAATGGGAAACACGGTTGTTACAACCAGAATTTTTTAGGTTGAAAAGCTGAAACCTGAACCGTTGAAATGCATGTTTTTAGCTCACCTGGGAAGGGGGGAGCTCTGCTTTCTACAGTGTTGGTGTGTCCCAGCCCAGCCTGGTGACAGCAGAAGGGGATGAGATGCCCCAGGAAGGCTGTGCCCATGGTTTGGGAGAGGTTCTGTGGGGGTGTGTGTGTTGGACCTGAGGGTGATTTGTAGGTGTTCCATCTACTGCCCTGGGTCAGGCTGATGAGTCTGTTCAGCTCCACTTGGCAGCCAGGTGAAGGCACACTCAGAGCATCATGGAATATGCTGAGTTGGAAGGGATCCACAAGGATCCATCAGGATCGTCAGCTCAACCCCTGGCCCTGCACACACACCCCAAAAATCTCACCCTGTCCCATTGTCCAACCCCTCCTGGAGCTCTGGCAGCCTTGGGGCTGTGCCCACTGCCCTGGGGAGCCTGGTCAGTGCCCACCACCCTCTGGGGGAAGAACCTTCTCCTGATATCCAACCCAACCCTCCCCTGACACAACCCCAGCCATTCCCTCAGGTCCTTCAGCGCCTGCCCCTTCTCCCTCCCCTCCAGAAGCCCCCTCTGAGCTCCCCTGTGCCCAGTGATGGTCCCTCTCCCCCCAGGAATGTGTTTCCTGCTGCGAGGGCATGATCTGCAACGTGGAGATCCCAACCAACGCCACCAACGCCGTGTTTGCCGTCCTGCACGCGCGGAGGACGTCGGGTGGCACCAGGAGGACAGTCAACGTCGCAGTGCTCGTGTCGGTCGTGATGGTCACGCTGTCGTGACACGGCACCCCCACCACAGAGCCCCTCTGAGAGCCCCAGGGCCACAAGGGCTGCCAGGATCTCCAAGGAGAAATGGCTGGGGCTTCTTAATGACAGGAAACCCAAGTGGAAAGACAAGTGCGCGTCGTGAAGTCCTTGGGTGTTTTCGTGAAGATGCTTCACGGGACCTTCAGTATTTACAAATCCCCCCACCCAGCACCACTGGTTGACTGAGCAGAGGGAGTGAACTCAAGTAATTATTTCAAGTAATAATTTCCTGGTTTATGATGAAAATGCACATTTTCTTGGCATGTTTTTTGGGCAGGGGGAACGGTGACAATCACCTTCCCAGCAGAGATAAAAAAGAGCTTTGGATGGACGATGTGCCAGCATGGAAACTGCTTTGGAACTGTTTGTCATCGTGCATAAAGGACAGAGAGGTTTCTTGTCTTGATCAACTGGTGTATTTAAGCTCATCTTTAGCCATGGTTTTCATAGAGAACCTTTCATAGAGGAGAGGACTTCTGCTGCTGGATCAGGGCTATCATTTCTACTGGCAACAGTACAAACTAATACTTTATATCTTGCTTTTCTTTGAAATATATCACCCTGCGGTTTTGAAACCGCGTGAAATGACATAGAATTTCTGCAAGTGACGAGCTGCTTGAGCACCTCGACCAGAATCCCCGAGCCCCTGGCCCAAAGGGGTGATGTTCTTCCAGCTGAGTCTCCCCTCAGCTGCATCTTCATCTTTGTGATATTGGAATAATGCCACGGGTTTGAAATTGCAGCTTTGTTATCAAAAAAAACAGCAAGTGGGCACTTGGGGTAAATAAAGAGAGAAGTCTCTTGATTGGCAGAGGTTTCCCCCTGAAATATCATTGCCCTGGATGGATCTTCTTGGGTAGCCCAGAGCTCTGGGCACCATCGTTGTGTAGCTTTGCCACCCCCCGTTTGAAGAGTTTGGGCCCAAATTCTATTTTTCTTGCAATATTAAGGGGTTTCATGTGGTTTATTTGCATCGGTGGATTGTTGGGATCCTTCTCGTTTAGGTGTAAGTTCATGGAATTCGTCAGTGGCAGGAACAGCTGCAAATCTGACAAACAACAAGGTTTGGATAATGTACCTTTATCGTGGCAAATGCATCCATTGGAGGAAAGAGAGGTGTATTTTTATGAGATGTGCGTGTAATATGATTTTTGCATTTACATTGCACTGGACAATCTAGAGAAGATTTATTTTTAAAAGCTTAAATGCTGATAAATTCTTCATTATTCACTGTTGTTTGCATGATGTTTCCTTTCTCCTGCTTCAAACCTTCCCAAGAAAGGGATTAAAAATACTCAGCTATCTGCTGGGGGGAGACATTTGGTGATAACTCACATGTAGGTGCTGCTCTGCAATTAGTTAATTCATGTTATTGGGGTTGATTAAGTGAGGAATACATTGGCCTGTGCTAAATGATGCTGGGGCTTTGTCAGAGTGAAACCATCATTAGGGAGGAATTAAAAAGGCCAATTAATTGTAGTGAGCTCTGCTGCAGATCATACAGGTGTTCCTGTCTTGTCTTCTCTTGTCTTTCCTCCCCCAAAACCCTCTTTTTTATCTTTTTATTTGTATGTATTTTGGACTTTTTGGTGTCAGATTCAGGTTTATTATATCTTTTTTTTTTTTTTTATGTTTTTAAATCTTTTTTCTGGATTTTTTCTTTTGCTTTTTTTTTTGGTCTCTTTTAGTGCATATTTATGGATGGTTTGTGGGATACTTTTTGGATGGTTTTTTTCTTTACTTTTTTGATCCTTTTGGATCTACTAGCCCAGCTTGCTCCAACCTGGCCTTGGACACTCCCAGGGATCCAGGGGCAGCCACAGCTTCTCTGGGAAATCTATTCCAGTCCCTGC
>JAWWLT010000230.1:0-18825 GCA_035040995.1 Premnoplex brunnescens
CCCCCTGTGCCCCCACACATCCCTGTCACCCCATATATCCCTGTGCCACATCCCCCTGTGCCCCCTACACATCCCCCCTGTGCCCCCCACATTCCCCTCTCTCCCCTACACTGGCCCAAGCACTGGTTGGACCCCTCACCAAAGCCCTTCACTGCCTGAACACGGGAGGAACCCCCTAAAGAAGGTGGCCCCAATTTTGCCATCCCCTGCAGGGCTCAGAACTGGCTCACACAAGCACTGGATCCACCACAGCTCCTCACCTGCCTCAGGAGTCCCTGCCATGGCAGGCAAGGGTGGTGGAGGAGGTGGCAATGGCACTGAGGATGCAGCTCCAGGTGTGCCAGATGTCCCTGACCCCTCTGACCCTGCTGGCACCATCCCAGAGGCCAGAGCAACGGGAAGGATAGAGATGTCCCCATCCCCTTTCTTCTGGATCTTAATGGTTCCCTGCTTCTCCAGCTCGTGGATCTTCTTCTCCAGCGTGGACTGGCGCTGGATGGCTTCTTCCTTCTCCTTCACCATCTTCCTCAAGGTGTGAACTTGGGTATTTGCATCTTTGTAGATTTCCTGGAATGATGCAGAAACAGGGAATTTGCCCCTAGAATTGCAGCCCCAGGATCAGAACAGCCTGTCCCTGGATATCATGGACACTGAACTCTGATCAGACCACCTGCCTCCACTGTGTGTTTGCCCAAGGAACCACCAAGGCTGTGCCAAGTCCTGGGACAAACCTGGGATGTAAAAGCCGTGTGGATGTGGCACTTGGGGACAGGGGTCAGTGGTGGCCTCGGCAGTGCTGCGGGATGGTTGGACTTGATGCTCTTGGAGGGTTTTCCCAGCGTGAATGATTCTGCCATTCCATGACCAGTGAGCAGGCAAAGGGAAGCAGCAGCAGAGCAGCAGAGAGGGGAACCTGCAGCTGCACATTCCCACAACCCCCCAAACTGAGGCACTCCAGCCCCAGGCAATGGGATGTGCTTGTGTCACTCACAGATTTGCTGGCACAGTCAGCTTTATGTCTCTTTGGGTGCACACACAACAGACTCCATTTGAACTCCCAGGTTCAAATCCAGGAGCCAGAGAAGTGGCTGCCCCAGCTCCAGCAGCTCCCACACCCCAGGGCACAGCAGCTCCCCCTGCCCGCTCACCCGAATCACGTCCAGCTCTTTGTTCCTCTGCATGAGCTGCTTTTCCAGTTCCACAATCTTGGCCATGGCCTCGTTCTCCGTGTCTTGGAGTTTTTCTGATAACTATCAGTCAAAAGAGGAACAGATTAATTAAGTGGAAAACTGCAGTTTTATCAATCAGAACATGAGGGCACTTGTTGGAGCAGTGGCACGTGGTTATTATGGATATTCCACCAAACCCTGAAGCCTTTCTTTGGGAATAAAATATGTTCCTGCATGAGATAGGGGACACTAAGTGCCCCACTGAAGGTTCCTCTGATGAATGTCACCCCTCAGCCACGACCAGCAGATGCCTGGCTGGACCATAACTATGAACCTGTCCAGATAAGAAAGTCTATTCTGTAATAAAGCCTCAAAATGTAATTATTTTACTCTTCCCTGGGAGGGTGGGCAGGCCCTGGCACAGGTTGGGCAGAGAAGCTGTGGCTGCCCCTGCATCCCTGGGAGTGTCCAAGGCCAGGCTGGAGCAACCTGGGCTAGTGGAAGGTATCCCTGCCCATGGCAGAGGTGGCACTGGATGGGCTTTGTCCCTTCCAACCTAAACCACTCTGGGATTCTATGACACCTCAGAGGGGCAAACACTGCACAGCAAACTGTTTAAAACCGTATTTATTCTAAGTGATCTAAGAACTGTGAGAGAATGGAGACAGTTTCATGACTTTCTGAAGTCTGGAAAAGCACTTTTTTATTACTTCCCAAAAGCCAAGCTGTGTGTTCTGACTGAAGGAACTGACACAGGGTTTGGGGGAGCAAAGGGAGAGCACCCCGAGGATCCCACAATGCTGATTTTCAGCCCCTTCCTTCCTGAACCCAGCAAAGTGCTGAGGGCCCAGCCAGGATGGGTCTCTGCTCTGCTGAGGTCCTGCACTGCTGAGCAAGTGACAGTGTCCACATAAATCAGCTTTCCCAGCTCCTGAGTTCCAAGTGACTCCTCCTGGAACCACAACCAATTGTCCCCCAGTACAGAGGCACAGCAATCCCAGGGATTGTTCCAAGTGCCCCTCACTCCAAAGCCTGTGGCCCTGCAGTGCCCCCACCCCCCAGAACAGGCCTCTGAGCCAGGACCAAGGTGCCCACATGTGGTACTGACATGGGAGATGTTCTCTTCCAGTTCTTCCACCCTTTCCAGCGCCGCGTTCTTGGTTTCGGCGTCTTCCAGCAAAGCCCCCACGTCGAACACGTTGTCCAGGTAGGCCTGGATCTGCACCTGGAGCTTGTCACTCTCCGTGTGCTTCAGCTTCTGCAAAGCCAAGGACACAAAGGTGGCACTGGGAACTGGCAGCAGGGTGGCAGAGTGGTGGGAGCCACTTCCACCATCCAGGAAAACACTTTGCATTTCAATGTTACCTGGGGTCACAAGTGACAAATTTCTGAAGACCAAACATCCTGAGCTTTCACATAAAGCCAAGCAGTGCTTTCTCCTCTGTACTAGAGGATATTCTGGCTCTCCTGCCCATGGCAGGGGGTTGGAACTGGATGATCTTTAAGGTCTCTTCCAACCCAAACCACGGCAGGATTTCATGATCTGCTCCGTGGTTTCTTGGCAAGGATCTGCCTGGTCCCCAAGGACTGCAGGGCTTGTGCCACCCCCAGACCCCAAACACAGCCATGGGCAGTGCTCCCATGTCCAAAGACATCTCCTAGACCCCAAAATCCCTTCCTCTAGTGTAGAGCTCAGCAGGGACAAGTCACTTCCTTGCCAACATGAGCACTGTTTTCCTGGGTGTGTTCCCAAGGGCAGGGACAGGGAGAAAAATGGCTGGGAGAGCTGGGAATGCTCCCCTGGAGAAGAGGAGGCTCCAGGGAGATCTGAGAGCCCCTTCCAGTGCCTAAAGAGGCTCCAGGAGAGCTGGAGAGGGACTGGGGACAAGGCATGGAAGAATAGACAACAGGGAATGGCTTCCCACTGCCAGAGGGCAGGGCTGGCTGGGATATTGGGAAGGAATTGCTGGCTGGGAGGGTGGGCAGGGACTGGCCCAGGTTGGGCAGAGAAGCTGGGGCTGCCCCTGGATCCCTGGGAGTGTCTAAGAGCAGGTTGGATGGGGCTTGGACCACCCTGGGACAGTGGAAGTTGTCCCTGCCCATGGCAGGGGGTGACACTGGATAGTCCTCAATGTCCCTTCCAACCCAAACCCTCCTGTGATTCCATGAAAAACAGATAAAGGGAAAGAAAAGCAGCTTCCTTCTGAGGCACAGCATTCCCCACGGGGCACAGACAACGGCTGGCTGCCTGAGACAACCCAAAGGAGGGATTTTGCAGCCCTGGAGAGGGAGGAATCCCTGGCAGCACCTGACCCAAGGCCAGCAGCCCATGGGGACGTGGCAGGGCCAGGGTGGCTGTGGCTCATCTTCCCTTTGTTATTAGCCCAGCTACACATTTAGCTCCAGGCTGTAATTCCAGGTGGCTGGAGCCCAATTCCCTCCTGCCGGCTGGCTTCGGCCATAGGCAGGACGTGGGATTTGGAGCTGGGGTAGTGGGACAACCCTGTCCAAGAGCTCTGGGCTTCGGGGCCTGAGGGGTTCAGGGGTTGGGATGGGTGTGGAGGGAGCAGATCCAGGTCAGACTCACATCCAAGTACTCGTCCAGGCCCAGCTTGGTGAACTCGTACTGCAGGTGCACACGGAAGTTCATGTCCTCCACCGAGTGCACCACGATGTTGATGAACTGCATGCAGGCCACCTGCAAGGACAACCAGGAGGTGACCCCCAGCTGCTGCCACAGCCCCACACGGGGGTCAGGGCACCATCCCCAGGGCCAGGGCTGGAGCAGGGTCAGACAGAGCCATAGCCACATTCCCTCGTGGTTACTATAAGGGGAAAACCACGAGCTGCTATTCTGCAATGGTCCATTTTCAGGCCAGTGTTGGATTTTGGCTGCTGGGACAGAGGCAAACACGAGTTTCAGGCGCTGAGTCACGTCCTGGCGTGCCAGGAGTGCCAGCCATGCTGGCTCCCAGGGCCACAGCAGACACCTCAGGAGCTCCAAAGGGAACAGTGGGGCTCCTAAAAGGGCCTGTAAAGCCAAGATTAATCCAGGGACTGCAAGGGCCATCTTAGGAAATGGGGTTCGCACAACAGGCGCTTTGTGGGGTGCCCAGAGAGCATTCCCAAAGCCGTGGGTCAAGGATCAGACCTTTGGAATTGGTGTCCACACACGTCCACATGTGTCCACACACATTCCTGCCACTGTGGAGTGGCAGGAATTGGGGTACAAAGCCCAAAATTTGTCTTCCCCTTGGATGTAAGGCCAGGCCACATCCTGCTGTGCACAGGCACTCCCAGCCCTCTCCCTGGAGATCCTCTGTCACCTCTGAGCAGCTTCAAGAGAGACTGTGCCTCATCCTTGCTGGATTTCTCAAGGACAAAGCCCCCTCCTGTGAGCAACAGGGATAATTCCAACTTCCCAACAGCTACTGGGACACTGCCCAGACTTCCAGAAGGAACCTGAGAAGGTAAAGATCAAAGCAGCCTGAAAAGCCTCCAGGAGACCCCACATCTCTGGGTGATTTGGTGTGAAGAAAGAACTGGAGGCGCTCACTGGATCACCAGTTTGGTACTGGAACCTGGCCAGTTCTCCATGAGCTGTTCCAGAGCTCAGAGGACAACCCAAGGGTACAGATCTGTTGTGTGTGCCCTGAGCTGCTCCTTCCAGCTAGAGCTCCCAGGAATCACTGGGATGCCATAAAACCTTCCCAGCCAAACTGTCCCAGCTCTGGAGGAACTGGGACCACAAGGACACTACAAAGGTTGGCCCAGAGCTCTGTTTCCCTTGGAGACCCTGAGCAGCTGAGACCACTCTGTGTTCCAAATTCACCTTAATAAGGTGGTGAGACTGGCAAGAGGGACAAAGCCAAGGGAAAGAGAAAGAAGGATGGTCTAGAGACTCATCCAGGAGCTCCTGGGATGTACCATCCCCAGCCCTTGGTGTGTCCCCATCTCCTATAAGAACAGCCCATCCACACTCCTGGAAACCTAAATCCAGGTTCCAACCCACCCTCCTGGAAACCTAAATCCAGGATCCAATCCACACTCCTGGAAACCTAAATCCAGGTTCCAACCCATCCTCCTGGAAACCTAAATCCAGGATCCAATCCACGCTCCTGGAAACCTAAATCCAGGATCCAACCCACCCTCCTGGAAACCTAAATCCAGGATCCAATCCACGCTCCTGGAAACCTAAATCCAGGTTCCAATCCACACTCCTGCAAACCTAAATCCAGGTTCCAGTCCATGCTCCTGGAAACCTAACTTGAGGTTTCCAGTCTTTCCAGGATCCTTTCCAGATCCCATGGTGAACCCTGGTTCCTCCCAGTGCTGCTCCTAGCCTTCTCCAGCTGATCCCTGCTGTCCTGTGACTCCCCCAGAGCCAAACTCCCCTATTCCCAGAGTGGGTTTGTGATCCTTGCTGTGGCTCTCCCAGCCTTAGGGCCAAGTTCTCATTCCCTTTCCCAGATCCTTCCATGCACAGCTCAGGAATATCTTCCAGCCCCAGGCTTGTCCTACAGGAGAGCCTATGGCTGGTGGAAGCAGCCCAGAGATGCAGATTGGGTTAATATTTGAGCAAATCCTAAAAAACCATGTTTACCCTTTTCAAGCAAATCTCACCACCATCGTCAGGCTATGGGAGGAACAGGGAATTTTTTTCCAGGCTGCCCACAGGGATGCTGAATATCCCCAGCAATCCAGGCTTGTATGGACATACACATGCAGACTCCCTGTTATATCCTTGCAGCACATCACTTAACACCTTAAATAAAGACACTGCAGAAATAAGGACCAAACCCAGTGCAAGTGTCAGGGTTACTGAGGAAAAACAGGCAGGGATCACTGTCATGTTCTCTTTCTCCTTTTAAATCCACATTTGCCATCCTGGCTCACTCACACCACCTCCTCTTTGTCCTGCTGTCCCCTGGAAGCCACTGCCACGGAGTGTTCCAAGCCTGCAGGAACCCCCAGTGGGAGCTTTAACACCTAATTCTTGGCAGAAAAAGATCTTGAAGCCAAAGTTGGCACTAAAACAGCTTAAAGTGTCACAGATGGTTCACAGAGGCCTCAGAAAACCAGCTGGGGTGGTAATTCCTCCTGCTCTGCTCTCACCTCGGGCCTGGTCCGTGTGGGATGTGAGCAGGAGCACTGCCAGGGGGACCTTCCTAATTAAATATAAGCCTTGCATCTCCCCCAATTCTGACACAGACACCCCTTTGCACAGAGCTAACACACCAGCCAGAGGTATTTTTGATAGCAGACACACAACCAGGTCTCCCATCCCCAGCCCTCCACGTGGTGCCAACGTGCTGGTGCCTGTGCCAGCCAGAGCTTCCCCTCTCCCTGCCCCTCCGTGCTCCGGGGGAAGTGGGTTTGGTGACAAAGTCATGCAGATGCACACTGAGGAACCCAAAGTGCTGCAAGCCACTGCTATATTTGTCAGCAGATAAGGACAGCCAGCAGCTGGGGAGAGTCTCTCCCACACTTCCCTGTCTGTGGCTCCCAGGATTCTGGCACGGGGACAGAATGGATGCTGCAGAAGCTGCTGTGAGAGCACGAGTGGCCAAAAGGGCCACGTCCCTCTTACCTTTGCCTGGCATGAGGCATTTCTGAGGAAAAGCCCACTGGGAGCTAAAAATGAAATGCATTTGGGATATAAATAACTGGGCTGTGGTACTTTAGGTCAGGATGAGGAGGCAGATTCAGCTCAGGAGAAGGAACCTGTGGAACTGGAGCTGTCAGTCACACTCACCATGAAGTCTATGTTGTTGTCCTCGTTTCTGAAGTGCTCCATGAGCTTCTCGAAGCGCTGCTTCTCCCCACACACCTACAAAACAACCACCACACCTCTGGTCAACCACACCTTGGGCAAGAAACATTGAGAAGGCAGCTTATCTGCTCCTTCAAAACCTCTCTGTCCAGGGTGAGAGCATTCTCCACCAAAAAATCCGGCTGAAAAACCCCCTGGCAACACCCACAGCACGAGCCAAAGGGCTCAGGTGCAATTATTGTAGAGATACCATTATAAAAGAGCTCTTTGGGGATCTTTCCCCTCCCAAATCGAAGCATTCCCAGTGCAAGAGCTGCATCAGGCTATGCCACAAGGGAGGTCAGCCCCTCTCCTGCCTTTCCACTGCAAGATCATGTAATTAGGAAGAAAAGCAAATTACAGGGAGGCAAGAGAGAAAATTATCCCTGGCTAAACAAGGAGTGAAAGCACACCAGTGGCAGAGGGGGAATTACAGAGCTATAGTACAGGCTGCTGGCAGGACACAAAAGCAACTTAGGGGACAGAGAAGATCTAAGATAGAGCAGCTCTCAGGATATTGTTTAAATCTTAATATTCCCAGGAGCCTCTCTGGCTCAGTCCTGCTTGTCTCAGCACAGAAATGACCTGGAGCAATCCCCCAAAACACAAAGCAATAAATGAGTTGGGAAGGACACTTCCCATCCCTGGGAGTGTCCAAGGCCAGGCTGGAGCTGTCTAGTGGTCTAGTGGAAGGTGTCCCTGCCCACAGCAGGAGCTTTAAGTTCCCTCTTTGCAGAGGGAAAGAAGCTGTTTTCCTCTGTCAGGTCCTGGAAAACAGAGTGCAATCATGTGGAGGGCCAAAACGTCCCTTCTGCTGGGGAACAAACCCTTGGGGAGCAGAGAGCCTCCTGCTGAAGTTCTACTTCAGTGTTTCCAGCTGAACCTTCAAGCCTCACCAGGTAAAATAAACCCTCTCAAGAAACAAAGCATGAACCTCACGAGAAACAGATTGTATTTGTTAGTCAAAGAGATCATCCTGACTTTAAACCCAAAGGACTGGTCTGCTCTGTAGCCCATGGCATGGAAGTGAAGCATTAGACACTTTTCCATGGGCTGCTCCACTAAAACCAAAAAAACCCCACACATTAAGGTCTAAACTAAAGTCAACCTGGGTGGAGGAAGACTCTGGTGAAGCACAAGTGACCTGCGTGACAGGGTCCCTGGGACACACAAAGGACATGGTGAGTCCAGAGAACCACCACCCTCCAGGCTGCAAACCTGCAGTCTCCTCTCAGGCTTCTGTCCAGGAGCAATCCCTGGAAAGCCTCCCCGCAGCAGCAGGAATGGCCCTGCTGGGAGATGGAAGCCCACACCCCCTCACTGCTGATGGCCAGAGCAGCTCCCAGGAAAGCTGAGGGCCAGGAATGTGGCTGAGCTCCAGGGAGCCCCTGGCACCGCAGGGATCAAAGGCAGCAGCTGCCCACGACACCATCTGATGTGGGAGGTGTAGGCTGGGCTGGATCCAACCCCTGCTCCAAGCCCAGCCAGGAACCCTCTCCTCCATCACTGCCCAGGCTCCTCAGGAGCACTGTGTTAGATCCCACACCAATTTCTCCCTGCTCTAGGGAAATGGGCTTTGAGCAGCCTGGCCCAGTGGAACGTGTCCCTGCCCATGGCAGGGGGTGGCACAAGATGGGCTTTAAGGTCACAAACTACCCTGGGGTTGCACCATCTCTCCCATGGCCAGGTCAGAACAAACAGAGCCCATTTACACAAATACACCAAACAGAACAATGATGCCTCTGATCCCTCAACAACAGAGCAGAAGGGCTGATTCCTGGGACATTAATGGAAACCATTCCACAGGGATGAGAGAAGCTGCCACTGAGGAACCAGGAGCAAAGCCCAAGGCTGCAGTCTGTGTGAAGAGGCACAGAACTGACTGCCATGAAATGATATAATTTATCCTGGAAGATTAAAGAGGGTGAAACTGGAGATGGAGCCTCCAGCCTGAAGACTGGCCGAAAGCCAAGGAGAATGCTGAAATCAAATCCCACCACACAAAACCATATGTTGCCATTTCTGTTGGAATACATTTCCAAGGCCTGTCATTTGGAAGCACGGCTGGGCCGAGGAGAGGCAGAGCTCTCTTTTATGGGCTTTATTCTGTGCAAGAGGCAAGATTAAATGAGTTAGCACAGCCATAAAACCCCTCTGTCTCTGCTCAGGCCGTGAAAAACCCACTTCAAGTTGCATTAAACCCACGTCATTCTGGAAGAACAACGTGGCTTTATGGAAACCACCCACGGAGGGGCCTTTCTCTGGGTGCTAAAAAAGGAAATCCAGCATGGATCCCTCTCAAAGCTACAACACAATCCTGAAAGGAAGCAAAAGGACCTGTTATGAGGAACTCAGTGATGGCTGGATCCATATCCACCTGGCAATGGTCACAGTTCCCATCCAGACTACCCAAAGCTCAACTACAACAACTCTCGTGGTGTTCCTGCTCTTGGGGAGGGACCACTGGGAGATGCTCCAGCATCAGATTCCAGGCTGGTTTGGCTTGGGAGGGACTTTGAAGATCCTCTGGTTCTACCCCTTGCCATCAGCAGGGACACCTTCTCCTATCCCACATTGCTCCAAGCCCCATCCAGCCTGGCCTTGGACACTCCCAGGGATCCAGGGGCAGCCACAGCTTCTCTGCCCAACCTGGGCCAGGGCCTGCCCACCCTCTCACCCACAAATTCTTTTCAATATCCCAACTGCCCCTGCCCTCCTTCAGGGCAGCCCTCCAGATGTGGAGGAGATCGTGGTCTGGCAGCTGGGTCTCAGAAATCCTGCCTGGATTCACTGCCTTCTCCACATGGAACACACTGGATCTGCTTGTGGAGACATTTAGTTCTGACCTCCACCAGAATGAGGTGGTGGTGTTAGACCACTCTCTGAGGTGGGAGGGCCGTAGATGTGCTTCCATCAGCCTGGACTTTCACCTTGTGCCTGACACCGCACATGAAAACATCTTCAGTTTTCCCAAATCCACTTGCCTGCTGCTCCCAGCCCATGCCCAAAGAAGCTGTGGCTGCTCCTGGAAGTGTCCAAGGCCAGGCTGGACAGGGCTTGGAGCAACCTGGGCTGGTGGAAGGTGTCCCTGCCCATGGCAGAGGGTGGGATGGGATGAGCTTTAAGGTCCCTTCCAATGAGTACACACCTGGTGATCCCAAACTGCAGGCAGAAAAGGAAACCCTTTGGTTGAATTCCCCTGGAGGTGAACATGGCACTGCATGGCAGGGAAACCCCCCTGACAGGGCAAATATAAACCCCTCAGCTGCAGGACGGGCTCTGCCACGTGAAGCACCTTCTGTGTGTGCCAGCATTGACATGCCCACCCCAAAGGCTTGGGAAGCTTCTCCTGCTCTTCCCCCAACACTGGGAGCCCTCGTGGAGTGGAGCAGCAGCACAGAGGGACTCAGCCTGCCCTGGGTGTGCTGCACACACAGCCTGATGGATGTGCAGCCCCAGCAGCCCCTGCCCTGTGTGTGCCCCTTTGTGCAGAGCACAAGGCTGGCTTTCTGTCCCCACAAGGGCCCAGTGTGAGCAGCAGCTCCCACTGGCAGCCCACGGCACTGCCCAGGGCCACTCTGCCTGCCCTCCCCATGCTGACAGTGCTGACTGTGCTGCAGGACAAAACACCAGTTCTCCCAGAAGCTTCTGGTTAAGTCAACAGTTATTTAATACTTAGTAGGTTAAAATACCTCTTACTTGGTCACAGCAGGGTTAAGGCTCTCTCAAAAGCCACCAAACAACAAATGCATTCACAGTTTCAAGAAGCACTTGCAAGCAGCTTCTTCCAGCCACTGGTCCACAGGGATAACTGGGAAGTGCTGTGGGCAGGGCTGCCATTCCTTATTCCAACAGGGAAATCCCACTGGGAGCCCAGCACTGGGAGCTGCAAGGGCTGAGCAATCTTGTCTGCCTTGAACAGCTGATGGAGGGCACCATGGGCTTTGCTTGGAGGGCCCCACCTTCCAGCTCCCTGCCCCATTCCCAAGCACCCAGAGACCTCAGAAGGCTCAGCATCCATGGCTATGACCAGGTGATGTGTGAGAGGATTGAGATTCTCCTCATCTGCCAGCTATGTAAGAGCTGCTGGGGCTGCTCCATCCCTGGAGGAACCCAGGTTGCTCCAAGCCCTGTCCAACCTGGCCTGGGACAATCCCAGGGATCCAGGGGTAACCTGTGCCAGGACCTGCCAACCTCACAGGGAGGAGTTTCTTCCAGATATCCCACCTAAATTCCCCTCTTTCAGTCTGAAGCCATTCCCTGTGTTCTCTCCCTGCAGTTCCTGATGACCAGTCCCTCTCTGGATTCCCTGCAGGCCCTTCAGATACTGGAGGGGGCTCTGAGGTCTCCATATAAATTCCTTTTTCAGCAGAAAAGTCTTTCTTGACAAGAACCAAAGCTGCTCTCACTTCCATCACAGCAATGCTCAAAGCCTGATAAAAATTAGCTGATGTTCAGCCCAATGGAAATGAGAGCAGAATTTGGTCCTAAAAATCCTGGTTTCCCTCCTGACTTTATTAGATTGCATTAGGCAGGACTTCAGCTTTCTTTTGAAGTTGTTTTATGACAAGGAGATGGAGTGGCAGAGATCTAATTCAATGAGTCAAATGGGTCCTAAATATGCATGAAAGAGCCATGGCAGCCCCAAAATGCACAGCTACAGCAGCCACACAGATTACTGAGCTCATAGCACTTTAAACTGGATGTGCAGGGCTGGAAATCCAACCCTGGCTACTTGGTGTCAGCAACAAGGGGTTTATAGTATTAAAATGAAAACTTGCCCAGGAGGAAGGTGGAAAACACAGCACAGAGCAAGAAAAAAGCAGCATAATTGGGTAAAAAGAGCAGTTAAATGCAGAAATGAGGAAGAGGAGAGCAGTTAAATGCAGAATGGAGGAAGGAAAGAGCATCTAAATGCAGAACTGAAGAAGGAGAGCAGTCAAATGCAGAATTGAGGAATGAGAGCAGTCAAATGCAGAACTGAGGAAGAGAACAGCATCTAAATGGAGAACTGAGGAAGAGAAGAGCATCTAAATGGAGAACTGAGGAAGAGAAGAGCATCTAAATGGAGAACTGAGGAAGAGAAGAGCATCTAAATGCAGAATTGAAGAATGAGAGCAGTTAAACACAGAACTAAGGAAACAGCATCTAAGTGCAGAACTGAGGAAGAGAAGAGCAGTTAAATGCAGAATGGAGGAAGGTAAATCCCCTCCTCACCCTCACTTCTCCTGCAACAGCCCACAGTTCCACTGTCACTTGCTCAAACCCCCCCCAGGAACGGAATAAATAAAGAATTCCACACAAACTGAGTGGCTTCCACAGGGATTTCTCTGTGTCAGCAGGAGATGACAGAGCACCTGGAAGGGAATGAAGGAGCGAGAGCTGGACTGAGGATGTCAGGAAGGAGTGGGGTTTGGCTCCAGCTATTACCCATCCATAGTCCCTCACATTGTCCTCCCTGCAGAGTCCTGTTTCTTCTCCAGCAGAGCAGGAGAACCCAGGAATTTAACCCTGGCACAACAACGCTGGGCTTTGCACATTCACAGAGCTTCTCCTACTGAAAGCCCTTCCCTCCAGCTGTTCTTCACACCCATCCCCTCAGCACTGGCTTCCTGAGCCCCACAGCTCCCAAGGGTGCCAACAAAGCCATGGCACGACACAGGTGAATGGAATGACCAGTGGGAGAACCAAACCACAGTGCCCAGTTTTTGCCTGCACTGGTGTCTCCAGACTTTTCCCCAGTTCCCATTTTCTGAGCATCCTTTCCACTGGTGTCACCCAAAGCAAGGCTCCCTTCACGGTCACACACTTCCATTTCCCAGGCAGGCTATTCCCATTCCCACTGTCCTCTGGACAACCTTCCCAAACCCAGGACAGATCTGCACTTGCACCACTGAGCTTTCTACAACAGGCCCACCCTGGAGAACACTCAAATCCTCCTCTGTAGGATGCTGAGCATCTCCAAAATTCACTTATTTATCTACAACATGCAAATCCTTCCAAGGTCAGAAATAATTCCCCAAACACAATCCATCAAAAAATTAACAGCGTGGCTCCTTGATCATCTGCACTAACCCACTTCCAGCAGCACAGGCACAACCCTGGGTGTTCACATGTCCAGCTGGGACTCATCAATCCTAGCAACTTTGGAGCTGGGAAGTCTAATTTATTCATTTTTTAATTTGTGTTAACCCCACACATGCATCCAATACCCAAAGGAAACGGAGACAGCAGCTTTGCAGGACTCGATTCCCCAGCAGTGCTTCCAAACCCGCACACAACATTCCCAAATGCCTTTAAGCACTTCATGCAAAGCTGAAAATGCACCTGTGAGTGATCCTGGGCTCCCCACCTGAGCCACTGGATGAATCCCAGCAGTCCCTGTTACTGACAGACACTCGATTTTGTCATTTCTACACAAATTCAATTCCTGCTGAGGGTGAATCCAGGTGTTTTGTGTTTCAAGGGCATGTGGAAACGCCTCTGGAAATGGGAAACCTAACACAGCATTCCCAGTTGTTTCAGAGACAGAACAACCAGACTCAAGCTTTTCAAATGTCCCACAATGATGGGGCACAGTTTGACTGGGCAAAGAGAGCAACTCCCAGCCTAGATTCACCTTGCTGGAATTACAGCTCTTTTCCACAAGCATGAAAACCATGGAATGGACGCCCAAAGAAAACCTGCGGCTTATGGAAAACCCTTCCTGCAGGGAATGTGGGCCACACAGGGGGCTCCAGGCAACAGTGAGAGAACCCACACGAAAGGGAGCAGGCCAAGGTACCTCCTTGAAGTTGTCAAAGGCCGACAGGATGATCTCGTGCCCCCCTCGGACCAGGCAAACGGCTGCCAGGAGCTCCAAGACAAGGGCCTTTGTCCTGTGGAGAGAAGGGAAGGTGACACTCAGTGACCACCCCTGCTGAGCCACCTGCCTCCAAACCCGGGCAGCAACGTGGCACAGGGAGCTTCATGCCCTGAAGTTTTAATCCCTGGGGATGAATAAACCTGCAGGATGCACAAGGCTGAGCATCTCTGATCCAGGGAATTCCGCCTCTCCCGGGATCATGCACTTCCCCCCAGTATAATGCTTCTCAAAACATGCAGGAATTGAAACCACAACTTGGAAATCCAAGCAAAGAGGCAGTTGCAGAACTCTGGGAAAGGCAGGTCATCAGGCTCCTGGAGAATTCCCCTGCACATGCCTGGAGGAGGCAGCTTTCCACACCCCAACTGGCCTCCTCCGACTCCAGTTTTCCAGGGAAGTGCTTATAATCCCAATCTGCCCTTTTCCTGGTACAAATCTGAGTTATTCTCCATGATAATTTGTGTTATCCAGAGCCACACACACACACACACACACAGAGCTCACTGCAGGAACACAGGATGCCTCAGCATGTCCTTCTCCCTGGAAATCAGAAATAAATCCACCCCAGAGAGAAAACAGATCTCTGAGGGAAAACCATGCAGCCAACTGGGGGTCACCCTCAAGGAAGGAATGCCCAGTGTTTCCTTCCAGGATTCATGGAAAGCCAAAGCCTTCCTGGCCTTTAGCTGAGCTGTGAGCAGAGTCAAACCATGCAGACACACATTAGTCCCATGCCAAAACATCTCCTCAAAGCAGACATTATGGAACAGGAAATACCTGCTGGCCTTCAAAGTGCCAAGGGTACCTCTGGGCACCAGAGCTCACTGCCCTAGGGAATGTCACATGTGCCACGGTCAATTCCCACTCAGCACGGGGCTTGTCCTGCCACAGGAACAGCCAAGTTCCTCCAGACAGGATGGAGGAACTCCTGCATGGATCTTCAGGAATGTCCCATGCCAGGGTGGGCTAGGAGAGGGTGTGGGGACAGGGAAGGAGATCTCTGGGATCAGAGGGGTTCCCAGGTCTCTGCTGCTGCCCACATATCTGGGATGGGGACAGGGAGAGGGCAGTTCCAGCTGGGCCTCTGGGATCTATTTGGGAATAGCCAGAGGGGATGGAGCCCCCACAGCCACCCCCCACCTGCCTGTCCCTTGCTGCCCACTCAGCTCCACATCCACAGCATTCCCAGGGTTCCTGCTTCCCTCTGGCACATCTCGGCCACCCCACAGCACTCTGGTTTCTTCAGGTCACGGGGCTAAACCAAAACCAAACTGGGTTTTGAACAGCACCAACACTCAGGCGTGTCCTCACAATATTTCAGTCACATTTGAAAGCAATTTTTTCCTACAGAGAAATCAAAGTAACACAGTTTCTTCCAAAACTGAAAACTTGATCTCTTGATCACCTGATTTCCAGGTACAAAAATGATAAAAGTAATAAACTTTCCATATCCTTCCCATTCCTCCTAGGATTGCTGACCTGGGGCTGAGTAAAAGAAAAGGAGGAAGCCCCTGCTTGCAGCAGGACAAGGTCTGTGTCCTGTAAGCCCAGAGCCCACCCTAAGCTCAGGGGCTGTAGACACACACATGGTGCTGTTTAGTCATCTCATCACCCAGGTTTACCTTTCCTTGGAAACATCTCAATGTTCCATTTGGTTTTGTTAAGACATGCAGAGGTTGAGAACTCCAGGATCTGCTGGAAGTGGCTGTTGGGGTGACAGCAATTCCACTGTGGAATCACCACTCCATGGCTGTGACTGCACAACAACCCAACCCAGACCAGGACCAAAACCTTCTCCCAGAGAAATTCAAACCCAAGGGCCCTTGGGTAACACTTCACAAAGGAGATTTTCTCTCTCCAGTAAAACCCCTCCTTAAGCTGCTCCTTATCAGGGGGTTTCTTTGCACTGCAGCAGAGCTGGGGGGCTCCAGCAGCTGAATCCTGGAATGGGTTGGGTTGGAAGGACCTCAAAGCCCATCCAGTGTCTCCCCCTGCCATGGGCAGGGACGCCTTCCACTAGCCCAGGGTGCTCCAACCTGGTCTTGGACACTTCCAGGGATCCAGGGGCAGCCACAGCTTCTCTGCCCAACCTGTGCCAGGGACTGCCCACCCTCCCAGCCAGCAATTCCTTCCCAATATCCCACCTATCCCTGTCCCCTGGTAGTTTAAAGCCATTAAGAACCAGCAGCTCCTGACCCCACTGGAATGCAATGACAGTGGCACATCCACCTGCAGCATTCCAGGGATTCCAGCTGGATTTGCTGCAGGTTTGGGCACAAGCAGAGCCTTCAAAGCCCAGCCCAACTCACCCCCTGCCAATGCCTCAAAACCCAAGGCCAGCCTACCTGGGGTTCTTGTTGTTCAGGCTCAGGGCAATCTCATTGACGGCGTGAGGGTGGGACATGACCATGTTGAATCCATACTGGGGAGAGAAGGGAAAGTCCTGCTCCAGTTCTGACACCCAAACCATTGTTTAGGACCCCAGCAAATCCCAAATCTCTGAGCAGATCCTGCGGCAGCTTTTTAACCCAAACAAACCCTTGTGGAGTTCACTGGTAAACCAAAGTATTTCACTCTCCCACCATACCTAAAAACTTCCAACTCTGCTATTCCATAATTCTACAATTCCCTGCCACTGACAGTGATGAAGGTACTTGGTTTGGCCATGTCAGCCAACAAAAAGGGGTCTAAGAGCTGCTCCTGCATTATTTCCAACCCCTTTGCTCATCCTTCCCTGTCTTTTTCATTCTGTCAAGTGCATCATTTCATGTCTAAAGAGGACTTGGAAGTTCAGCTGCCAAAAGCAGTTGTTCCTCTCTGAAAACAGAACTACTTTGGGAAATACTCTATTGTTATTAGGATTGTTGTATCCTTCCCATCCCAGTAGCTGGTACACCCCAGGCCAGAGAGCGGTCACAAATACCTCCTACACTCCTAATGAACTCCTAAGAAAGGTGTTCCTCGTGGCCATTCCTTGTTTTAGCATAATTCCCAAACCCCTGAAGCTCCCTGGACACACTGCATGATCCCAGCATCCCACTGAAGAGAAGGAAACCTCAGGAAAACACAGTTGGCTTTGGTTTAATTGGTTGACTTCCAGTTGTTCCACTGCATTGCCATATATACTTAACGAGGAAAACCTGCGATTCTCCATCTTCTGAACCAATCTCCTGGTTTTAGGTGTTAGGAGTAAATTCTGAGCCTAATTATAGCCTGATTAGCTGCAGGTGTAATTACTTAGTGCACCCTGAGCTCTGATCTCCCCGTGTCTCCACACCTGCAGAGAACCCTGTCCTGTTGCTTTCCATTTTAATAGTGAGAATTTAAAAATTTGCACCAGTTTTCCCCCAGAAATCCCCCCCAAGCTTTCCTCCCCCTCCCAACAGCAGACCGGCTCCCTGGTGCCTCCAGGCAATTACCTGGTAGTTCATTATGGCCCGTAGGCACATGATGCAGACATGAACATCGTCCTTTTTACTCACTAATCTGGAATTCTTGAGTGTTCTCCGGCTGGGCAAGGTGTTGTACCTGCAAAGAGAGGGGGATCTCCTCAATCACAGAGCTGTTTTTAGGGTGGAAGGAAGGAAGGAAGAGAAATATCCCTCCACTGGGTGAGAATGAAGATGTTTTTCAGGTGAACACAGGACAATATTCAGTGAAATAGAGCAGGAAAAGGTGCTGGGATGGTTACACAAAAATTCCAGATGTTTGGCTTCACACCCTGGGCCAGCCTAGAGCAGGAGCTGCAGTCCCAGAGCAGAGCAAGGGAAATATGAACAATACAGACATGAACAAGCAACACCACACTGGTTTTACTCTGATTCACTGGCAGCCCCTGACACAAATACTGCAAATTCCCTCCCTTCACATGTCCAAGGCAGGAGGGATGAGGGGGAGCCCTGCCCATGGAGAGCCCACCACTCTGAGCCTTCAGCAACTCCTCCCCTTGCCTTTCATTTTCCAGCAGTGCCAAGATGAAAGAAATGTCCCAATTCAAAGCTGGATTCAATCAAATGACTTTCCCCCCATAAATATGAATGACTGAGTCAGCTCAGGGCACTGCAGGCACATTCCCTGCAAACGTGACCCACTTCTAGCTGGGGACAGAGGGGGGTTCAGGAACTGGAGAGGAATTCCAGGGAGTGGATCCCGAGGAGGGGACCAGGACAGGATGAGGCTGATGGCCCCATGCCACCCTAGCCACCCTGGATGGGTGCTCTGCCCCTGCACCTGGACACTCTGGCTGCTCCTGGTGGGAATGGGGCTGTCCAGGAGCTCCAGCCAGGGCTGTCCCACCATCCTGCCTCCTTCACCATGGACCACCTCACTGCCCACACACCCCTGTGCCCCCATGGACCAGAAAACATGGCAATAAAAGAATTTCCAAGTCACTTCTAGTCAGAGATCGTTCCTGCCCATCTCAGCTCTAAGCTTCTAAAGGCTCCAGGCATTCTTTTCCTTCAAATTTCAAATCAGCACATTAAGGAGATCTTTGTCAGGCCACTGGTAGAACAAACCTCACTCAGTGCCTGGTGTACCAGCTCCAAAATTCAGTGTCTTCAACCATCTGACAGCTGAGAAATGGAGGGGTGGAGGGGCGTCTCCTTAAACCAGTAAAAGGTTATCACAAAGCCAGGATTTGGTAATTCCAGATGCTTCAGGAGGGAGGAGAAACAGTGTTGGAGCAGGGATACTCCAGCGTGCTCCAGTACTGGGTCTGATCTCCCAGGCAGTTCAGCTCAGGATTCAGCCACTGGATGGGTGGAGTCTTTCCAAGCTCAGATATCCCTCCTACATCCCTCAGGGTGGCTTTTCCTAACTGAGAGGAGTCCCTCTGCTCTGGAGCCAGACTGGGAGAGCTGGGAATGCTCCCCTGGAGAAGGGAAGGCTCCAGGGAGACCGGAGAGCCCCTTGCAGTGCCTAAAGGGGCTCCAGGAGAGCTGGAGAGGGACTGGGGACAAGGCATGGAGGGACAGGAC
>JAWWLT010000231.1:0-18816 GCA_035040995.1 Premnoplex brunnescens
ACCCCTCCTGCAGTGCTGCCTCCAGCTCTGGGGTCCCAGCACAGGGAGGACAGGGACCTGTTGGAGAGAGTCCAGAGAAGTCCATGAAAATGATCAGAGAGCTGTAGCACCTGTTGCATAAGAGAGCTGGGGCTGTTCAGCCTGCAGAAAAGAAGGGCCTGGGGAGAACATATAGCAGCCCTTCAGTGTCTAAAGGGGGCCTACAATAAGAGGGACAGGATAATAGTGGCAGGACCAGGGGAAATGGCTTCAAAGTGGAAGAAGGAGTTTAGATTAGATATTAGAAATAAATTCTTTACAATGAGGGTGGTGAGACACTGGAACAGGTTGCCCAGAGAAGCTGTAGGTGTCCCATCCCTGAAAGTGTTCAAAACCGGGATGGACAGGGCTTGGAGCATCCTGGTCTAGTGGAATGTCTCCCTGTCCATGGCAGGGGGATTGGAACCAGAGAGACTTTCAACCCAGGCCATTCTATGATTCTATGATAATTGCATAGATCATAAAATTGCTTGACTTTCTTGTGGATGGAGCGGGGGGCTACATAGCTGAAATAGGAAGTACAGAGAATCTGTTCCTGCTGAAAGCAGTGATAATTTTACATTAACTATAAAGGAATCAGATTAGGGTTTTGAAATGTAATGAATCTTGTCCTTATGCTGTTCAAGTATAATGAAATCTCTGGAAAAAAAACCAAAACAAAACAAAATTTTTTTTCTTTTTTTTTTTTCTTTTTTTCTGCAGTCTTGAGTAAAGAACTGAATAGCCCTCAAGATGCACTTCAGACAAAAATCTCCAGAAGCAGTTGGAAGTTCCTCACTAAACTTTATACCCAGGAATGCTCTTTTCACAGCTACAGAAGTTTTCAAAATAATGAAGTGATAATGCAAGTAATACATCTCATCTCCTTTCTATGTTTTATGGCATAGTTATGCAATGGCCTGATTTACTCATGACTGTATTTTAAAATCTGCCTCTGAAGGATAAAACCTTTACTTCCTTTAAGGTTCTCTAGTGCTCTTGCAACATAACTGCACTAAATAAACCTTGACCACCTATTTACGAATTTTCCATGAAAGTATGGAAATCTCTAGATGCTGTTAAATCTACAGGTTTAGGGCCAGGACTCTGCCTGGTTCCCAACAGTGTGCCAGCCTTACTGAAATAGTCCACAGTCTGACAAGAGTGATGAATATTTCTGGTCAATTGACTGGACATTTCTCCAAGCTTTCTCCAGTACTATGTTTTAATGTTTCAGATAATGAACATTATGATATTCCATCATTACATTTATGTAGGAAACCTCATAAAAACCAGCAACTCAGCTTCAGCACTTTAATATGTGTACATGCTGTGAAAGCCCTCTTCTAAACTTATGTTCCATAAGCATACTTTGTCACATTTAGAGTTTCTGAGACCTTTGAAAAGCATGTTGTCTAAAGTGTCATTTTTTACAGACAGCTGAGGGGGAGGGAAAATGAAAGAACAAATAGTGCCATTAATTTTCAGGCTCTGTGACAATACCTTCTGTACACATTTTCAAAACGTTCACCCTTCCAATGTCTTTACAGTCTTGCTACAGCTAAACCCCTCATTTGGGGATATTTTGGCAGCAACTGATTTACAGCTAACAGAACTAGACAGTATTTTAGTAGGCTTTTCAAAATATTAATATGAAATGTATCTTACTTACTACTGCAGTTTTCCTGCCAGGCAGGTTAGCACAAAGTTTAGCCAAAGCTAATTTAGTTTCAGGAACTCGGTCTAGAGAGACTAGGAGGTGATCGCAGGGTGGATGCATGACAACATGTTAAGAAAGAGTAAACTGATCGTGAACATAAAACAGATTTCAGTGACAAGCAGCCGAGCTGTCTGGGGAAAAAGAATTTTAAAGCCCTATTTTATCACCTTAGGTTATTTTGGTTACAGCAAAAATAAAACGCAAAAATAAAGCACAAAATAAAGAGTAAAACAGCACAAAATAAAGAAACATCAAGCACTTTCTGTTAACACAGACTTTCTGCTAACATAGAAAGTACGAGTCCCAGTTCTGGGCTCCCCAGTGCAAGAGAGACATGGACATACTGGATAGAATAACAAAAACAGCCACAAAGATGAGGGACTGGACCATCTCTCCTGTGAGGAAAGGCTGAGATAGCTGAGACTTTTCAGACTGGAGAAGAAAAGTCTTGGGGGGAACTCAACACCATGTATAAATATTTGTAAAGAAGGAATAAAGAAGACTAAGCCAAGCTGTTCTCAGTGACAGCAGAAGACACACTGGCACAAACTGAAATACAGGAGGCTCCATCTGAACATAAAGAAACATTCTCACACTGTGAGAGTGTCTGAGCACTGACACAGGTTGCCCAGAGACACTGTGGAGTCTCCAGCTTTGATGATATTCAAAAGCCATCGGGACAAAATCTTGGGCAATTTTAAACACTGCTTGGACCAGGGTGTCCAGACCAGAGGATTTCCAGAGGTCCTTTCCAAACTCAATCACTTTCAGATTATGTAATTCTGTGAAATGGTATGGAATCAAGCTAGACTGTTTCCAGCTGATGCTATTTTTCTTCTGTTTTAAAGAACTTAGAAGTAGCACATGGCTCTTTGAGAACAAAGTTGTCTTTTTAACAGGCTGCTAAAACTTCCTTTTTCACATTTCAAAGAAAACAATTATAAAAGAAGAAAACTGTGTATGTGGCCCTAATGACATACAAGTTTGGCTTTACGAACTTTTGACTTTCTTTGTAGTCCTACAGAAACAAAGGCCTTTTATGGTATCAGTTTTACTGTGAGCTTACAAGAAATTCATATTTTATAATAGTAAACCCATTGGCCAATAAAGACTATTGAAAACTTCTTATTTCTTAATATAAGAGATCTAAGGCACTAGATTTCTTGTCACAAAGCATGGCAGTACTCTCTCACACACGCGTGCACACACACACACACACACACACACGTAATTTTGTTTAAAAATATTACGATATCCATAGCACTCAAATGGAATCAATTTTTGGATAACAAACACTGGGACGTTTTGTATAATGAGGCTTCTCAAAGGCCACCTACCTGAATAACCTAATTATTGATACTCAAGACTTGACAAACAAGCAGAAAACTAGTGGGAAGAGAGCTTTGATGATTCCCCATCAAATCCCTACCAGTTTAAATGATAAATTCTGGGCAAAGCATTTTTTAGATCATCTTTAAATGAAAAAAAAATCAAAACAAATTAAAATATCAAATCATAAAATATCAGAACAGCTTTGGTTCTCCCTTTTCCTGGCTAGAAAATACAAACCAGTGAATGCTCCCAACTCATCAAAGTGAAGCAAATTAATTTTTGGAAAAACATATGGCTTGGCAAATAAATGTCTTCAAATATTTTAAAATACAGGCAGCAAAGAGCTGAAAAGAGCCGCATGTGGCATATAGTTTATGCTTCCAGTTCTAGAGCAGGATTAGTATAAAATCTGAGCTATTATTTTAAATGACCATTTGTGTCAAAGTCTAGAAATAACAGATTAGATCCCATGTGCATTCAGTGTGTTCAACTGGTCACAAACAACATCTCCACATTTCTAAAAGCACTGAGGAATTATTATCTCATACTAAAGCATTCTCTTTGCATTCTAATGATTTGAATATAAAATTTCAATGGTTTTATCCCATTTGAAATGTAATGCTTGAGATGCAATAACAACCAGCTATGGAGGGTTTCATATAATAAATTCTTTAACTTTAAAATGCTACATTCAAATAAATTATTTGCACTTCATATGACTTTTCTTGCTTTTTAAATATTTTATTTCCTTTCCAGTGTTGATTATTTTCATTTGCAGTTTTTTTCAGATACAATTAATTGATGTTAAAATAAAAGATTTATAATTCACCAAAATTGGCATGTAAACTGGCATGTTATTGATCTTGCATCCATCCAAAAATTTCTTCTCTGTTATTCTGCTGATGCTTTGCTGCTCAGAGTCATCATTCATTTCTTTCTTTTACACATAATCACAGAAAAATTCAGTATTTCAAGAAATTAAATACCTTTGTTTACAATTTCTGAAGAATTATTGGGTGATGGTTTGTGGGATTTTATGGGTGTTATACTAAGCTAGTGTATGAGTAAAGTACAGAACCTGCAGTTCATTCTTCATGTTCATATAATTCAGGTTAAGATTTCCACCTGAAGAGCTTCAATGTGGCTTTCTTTCATTCACCATTTAACATTGCATCTAATTTATAATGTATTCTTTTACTACGGAAAGAAAGAAATATAAATCAACTTAGAGCATAAGATGCAGATAAAGACTCAAGAACCGGTTCATAATAAAAGCTCTTTCATGTCACTTGATATTATCCTTACAGCTTTCCGCTGTGCACCTAGGGTTTAAAACATTACATCAGTAGTGTTTCAAAAACATGCTTTGATCAATTTTCCATAAATCTCCCCAAACACCTGTCTTTACCTTTCAGTGTTATTTTAGAGTGCCTTTCTTCCCTCCCCCCTCTTATAACAAAAAATATACTGCAGAAATAGAATAACAAGCTGTAGACTTATCCTGCAATTCAGATCAGAAGACAGGAAGACTTTCGAGTCAGGCAAATAACAAAACCACCTTTTCCTTTGGCAGTTGTACTAGAAGACCTTGATATTCTTAAGGAGGAAATGAGGAACACGAGTGAAGACCATTCTATTACATCTCAGGGATTGTTTTCAGAATCAGTTTAGTCTGTTGTTTTTAAGGAAGTGCTTTCTTCACAGTGTACTCCTGTAAATACTGATTGTGCTCTATGTGTTTGTAATATAATTTCATCCATATTTTTTTAAACCCTCTGCAATTTTGGAAGTTCACAATGCCTTTTAATATATATGCTACAATTTCAAGCATATTTTCTTGAAAATACGCATTGATGAAAATCTTCATAAGCAAAACCCTGAAAAAAAATTGCTACATTCTAGTGTCTTTTTTCAGTCAAAAAGTTCTTGCTTTGTGAAGATTTCTTCCATGGTTTTGGAAATGCATTCTAAGGTTTGTGATATATTTAGAGTACATATCCAAAAAAAAAAAAAAAAGGACTTAAAAATTAGCAGCAAGTGGCAGAGCTTATGTTGAAGTGGTAAGCATAGGCTGGTTAGCAATGATTTTACCAGAGCTGTTTCATTAGTTAATGCTGACTTTTCAGAACCAAAAATTCCTCTCAGGCATATCCTGACTTCAAATGCAGCAGAGGCTTTATCTCACGTTTGTTGCCTCTTTTTTGGAATAACAAGAAAAGAAAAATTCCTAACAATGAACACTAAAAAAAAAAATTAAAAAAATTCAAAAGAGAACCAACTGTATTCCAGTCTCTGTACTTCACAGGTTATAAAACCAGCTGAAGTCTGTAAACCCCATGAGAGATGGGAAGACTCTCCTACTGGGCAAATGGCTGATTTTTCTAAAGGGGAAATAGTGTCTATTTTGGCTTCCAGCTTATTTCACTTGCTATAGAGTACCTTGTACTCATCCCAACCCTAAGCAAATTCCAGAAATTTCAAGAATGTGTTTGTGTGATGGGAAAACTACTTTTATATAGTCATTGTAACTAATGAAAAAAAAATAAATATTATTTATAGAGAAATGTTTGTTTCATTTCTTGCCTGTTTCAGCAGGTGAGGGGACGGTTTCAGTAGCTTGCCATGACTATAAGCATGTAGAAACTATAAGCATATAGAAACAAGTGTTTCCTAAACCAGGCAGTAATAGTTGTACTATTTCAACAAGAATTTTTTTTTTTTTTTTGAGTTTTTGATTAACAATGAAACTTTGGATCATGGAAGTCCTCAAATAATTAAAAAAATGGTTTATAGTGGCATGATTATTTTTGCTGCCTTATTTTTTTTCTCAAATTGCTAACTCTAGAATGACTTAATAAATATTTACCTTCACACTTCCCAGCTATCCAGGTGATGTGATATAATAAACAGGATTTCTGGAACATATTATGATCCCTAATAGAAGAAAGGGGTATCATATTGATACAATCACTTGCAGTTACCAACTGTAAATAAAACATATTAAAAAGAGAAATTAGAGTCTCTTGAGAAACATTCCTGGAAGGAATATTTTTCTAATAACACTGTTCTGAAACTAAATTAAAGAGATGGAGTGCAGGTGTTACACCCTGCAGCACTCACCATACTAGAAGCAGTACTGTATATAAGAAAATATACAGTAATTTCATAAGATACGCAGTATATTTAGTTCTAATTCTCTAATATTTCCAATGATGTGGTATGTCAGGATATGTGCCTATTGTTGAGATTAACTCATGAATATACAGTAGGAAACAATTTCTTCCCCTTCTTGTTCAACTGTATCCTGGAAAACAATTGAGCCAACAAGAAAGAAATATCGAGATTTGAAGTGTCAGATCAAAGATAAAAAAGGTATTTGATTCAGTGTTAAAAATATTATTGTTTCTTGCCTCTAAAAAATTCCTGTAAGTCTCTAGGTCTTCCCAAACAGGCAAAAAACATATACAGCTCATCTTTTACCTTTTTGCAGATTATTTTTTAAAATAATGGAGGCTTGTTTCCCTCCTTTCTTGTCATAACTGCTTTGTATAACGGCCCCGGTGTCACACAGTGATGCACCAAACAGACACAGGAGAATCCCATCACCAGCCCAGCCCTTGGTACAGTGAGGCCTTGGAAGCAACATGACACCAGGGAATCGTGTCATGATTATCTGATGTACCCGTAGCCTCATCCACTGCAGTGCCATTCGATATGCATAGAATTTCCTCCAGCTGGTGATGAAAAGCCTTTGATAAACTTCTACTTTATTCCACTAACACCATAAAATTCCACCCATTCTGTTTCAAAGCAGTTAAGGGACAGATGTACTTTCAGAAATACAGGACTGTATTTTTTTTATTGTTGTTTTCAACTTATGTCTAGTCTTCTGCTTTCTGAAATACAGAAGATTTCCAAGAACTGTAGCTAGGTTTTGGATCTAAATTTTTTTGAACTTGCTTAGTGGTCACTCTTTGGTATTACACAAAAAACCAAAATTACTGAATCAAGTGTGGTTATAATCATGCAAACTGGCACTGATTATTTTCCATCTTATTCATGTATCTTCTTTTGATTTTGACAGTTGGATATAATAGTCAAAAGTTTTCAAGTCCCTGCAAATTTTTTTTTGCTTCCTAACTTAATTTTTTTTTTTTTTTAATTGACTCTTCATTTGAAAGTGCTCACTGGCTTATCACAATATTCCCCAGATTGTAAACAGTACCATGAAAAATAATGCTACACTACTTTCAAAGTAAACAGGAAAAGGAAAATACATCTTCACTTATTTTCTATATCTAAAATGTAAGTATTAAAAGTAAGGAGATTACAGAGTTATTTAAGGATGTGCAATTAACAATCAAACATCCTTAATCCTCTTTTACTATTCTGAACTTTAATACTAGAAATCCTTTTGAAATTGTCCATATGAATGGCATGATAATGGTATATTTGCATATGGTTTACATATGAATAAAAACAGGATTTACACACAGACAAAGCTCTGAACATTAAAGAGGGAAATTTTCAGGGTCTTAATGTTGTTTCACACTCAACATTAAAAGTGCAAATTTATAAAGTCACACACCAGTATGAATAAGTGAACATGGTAATATTGCTAAACCTTTAGCTGCAAAACATCATTACAACCATTTGCCAACTTTCATATGGTAAACACATATGCTTAATCACTCTGAATTACTATAATGTATGCCTTGACTAACATTTGTTCATGGTTCAGAAAACTGCTCCTTTGCCTGTGCAAAAGATAAACATTATTCAGCACCACAAGGCCTGATTTTTATACTCCTCACACTGCTGTAAATTGGTAATTCTAATAAATCAGTGAAATAATGCTGATCAAGACTCAGTGTTGGTAATGCCAACAAGTTTAACAAGGCTTTCTAAATGTAAAAGTGTTCTTCATTATTTCAGTACAGACAGAGGTCAAAAAAGACAGATGAAGAGCAGAACTGGACTGTCTGTTTTGTGAGATGATAATTAATCATCTGCGTTTTGGCTGAAAGATCAAAGACCTCAGTTTTACAGCTGAGGATTTTCTGAGGTTTGGATGAGGAAGTATCCTGTACAGCTATTACTTTTTAAAACTATTAACTGGGTGATAAAGACTTTTATTGTATACATATATGATGCAATGGAAATAACTGTAGTAAATAACAGCCTACAAAACAGATTTTTGATTCATCTTCATTTGACCTGTGCAATTCTACAAAACTCCAAACACTGAATGGTATCAAATTCAACATTATCTACATAACCACAAACTGGATGACAATTGAGAAGAGTTCCTTTGCTTCTCCTTTCTTACTGAAAGTGCTTGACACAAACTGCTGATCTCCCTCCTCTCATTTCAAGCTATTGAAATTAACAAAAATAAGGTTGGAGTGAACTCACAAGTGTCATGTTTTCCATCCCTGTGCTTCAGAGGGGTCACAACTATATTTTGTTTAACCTGAAATCCTTATCTGGCATGTTTTTAGTTTGAGTGAGGTTGACTTTGCAGCTTTTCTGTTCCAGCTTTTGATTATCATTAGAAAGGTTTTCATCAAGCCCTCTCTAAAACTCTTATTGATTTTCAAGGCCACTACTTCTCATGTTATCCTCCACTGATGTAGAAATAATTTTGCTTTTGCGTCAGTCTTTATAGGTATTTGAAGACGACTGTGACAGAACACCCCTCTCCTTTCTCTTTGAAACTTCTTCTCTACCTTCATTGGCCATGTTTCCTGTAACTTTAATAATTCTTTATTTTCTTTTCTGGATGTTCATCAATTTGTTCGCATGTCTTTCTTGAAGTGGTGAGCTCCAAGATAAACAACTTTCTGGGCCTCAAGATTGAAAGATTACTTTGGACATACACAGAATGTATGTACACACATACATTCCTTTTCTTATATCTGACAAGGTATACCTTTTTTGAACATCATCAAACAGTTAACTCAAATTCATTTATCCTCTATCATATTACATTTGTCCATATTTACTTTTTCCCCATGAATTCCATAGCTTTTCAGGGTAATTTCGAATTCTGTGTTCTCTAGTGTATTGGCAGTTACCCCTGACTTTGGGTCATTTATGGAGTCAATAACTGTATTCCACTACCTAAACAGCTACTGAAAATACTGAGCAGAATCAGTCCTAAGATGGAGTTCTAAAAACTCTAGTTAATACTTTCTTCTAGAATGAGCCATGGATAACTGCTTCCCACAGTAACATTTTCTTAGAAGCTTTTCCAAGACAGTTTTATCTACTTCTATTCCTCAGTTATGAAAGTATCACTTCAAACAGTAAATAAGTTATAATAATTTAAAAAATCCTTACTAGTGCAAAGGTACATGACAGCTGCTGTTTCTCTCCTAAACAGTCTGGTCCTTATCCTGTCAGAAAGGACACTTGGAATTGTCTAAAGATTCTATATGTTTATTTAAAATCTCCTCACCTTTGAAATGCCTCCACTTAATTCAGTTCCAAGAATTTTCGGTGGGGGGATAGAGGGATGGAATTTTTCCAGTAATTGAAAGGCATGCTAAAATGTCTAATTTTGTCTGCATTGCATCCCCTCTTTTTAACGATACACATTGTGTTCTGCCTTTTTCTATTTTTTCTCCTCTTTTTCACTTGTCTACAGTGTTAAATTACTACCAGTTCCAGATTGCTTCAATCAGTTCTTTAAGTAGCCTAGGATGAAGTTTTCTAGACTCAGCAGTCTGAAACATTTAATTTCCTTAAACCTCTCACCTGATTTTCTTCTGTTTCAGAGTGAGCATGACCTATTACTGCACAAATGCATGGATCTTTCTTTACAAGGACTGATACAAAAGGCATTAGACATTTCAGAGCTGTCAGCATCAGCACTATCTTAATGCTCAGCTGCAGACCAACTCTGTGGTTCTTGTCTTAGGAATAACAGAAATATTTCTTGTCATGCTTGATATTAGTTGTGTTTCAGTTTGAGCTTTTGTATTTTGTTTCTAGGTGTTTTGGGTGGTTTTGGTTCTTTGTATTTATCCTTTGTAACTTGACCTGATTTTTGTTTGCTGACATTATCTTCTTACATCTGAGCTTGAGACAGAGCTTTCAGGTTCCTTAAAATTATTTCTTAATGCACATTCTTCTTTGCATTAAAATAATTTGTGATGATGTTCCCATTTGTTTGTTTGTTTGTTGTTTTGTTTTGGGAATTTTTTTGTTTTTTGTTTTTTGGATTTTTTTTTTTTTTAAGGAGCACTTACCTCTATATGATTTTCTTCCCCTTACAGGAACTCCTTTTCCTTCCTTCTTTGAGTTTTAAGGATGATATAGCTCAATGCTTTCCACAGTTATAAACTAAGAAGAGAACAAAATTTGTATTCTTACCACACCAGAAAATCTTGCTTGATCATGACTACACTCAGATTCAACCCACAGTCAGCATCTCCCACATTTCAAAAATAAGCTCGTTTTCCATTATCACAGTGCCTTTCACTGATACAATGAGCCCTCTAAATTCTGCAGTATTTTGTCACAGCGAGATCTTCTATTGTGAAGCACAATTCCAATTTCCTTCCCTTCACAACATGGAAAGTATTTTGTTAGATTCAATTTAGAGTGCTTCAACATATGATAAATATTCTTTGTTCTGGGAAGCTTCATTCTTTTATTATCAGTAATCTTTGTGACTTAAGGGAAAACACTTTCCACTCAGATCCACTTTCTTTCTTTATGCCTAACTAGGAAAGGAAAAAATTGTGACTGATGTAATTTTAAGCTAAATAAACCTCAACTGAATTGAAAGGAACCCTGTTAGTTGTCACTGACAGCTGAACCAATTTTTATTCAGTCACAACTTTAGAATATTATTGCAGTTTGAATTTAAATGTGGTTTACTTCCCTTAATTGCATTATATGAATATTTACTGGAAAGAAAACAAGTTTTTCTATCATACAAACACAACAACAAGTAAAATAAACATTTATTTATTTTTTTTTTATATATAAAGAGTAAAGGATATGGCTTGCAGATTCCTTTTGATATACAAGTATTATGGTCATCAAGAACAAATAGTTTTTTAAAAAGTGAATTTACTATTGCTGCATATTTAGAATGCTATTTTCAAATGCATTCCTTTTATCTCTGCCTTTGAGCTTTTCTTTAATTTATCTGTTTTTATTATCAGTCCAGAGACAGAAGAACACTTCAAGTACGTAGCATGGACTTCAGCATGCATATTCTTAAATGCCCTTTCTTAAATGGAAATAATTCCCTGAGCTGAAATCACGGTGAATGCTGAGAATCCTGATATAACTCAGTTAAATTCTCTATGAATATTTGATGATATTTTTAGGGTCACTGAGAAAAATATTCTTCAAAGTAAGTAATAAAATAGTAATTGGCAGAAAGTCTGAAGGGTACAAAAATATCAAGTAAACAGAACTGCTGGGGAACAAAACATTTCCTGTAGTTTTAGTGTCCCTGCTTAAAGGTCATCAATAACTCAAGAAAATAAATGACATGCACACACATCCAACCCATTCACTACCCTTTATATATTACGTGGCTGCTGATATCTGTGATGGCATTTATCTTCACTTCTGAGGAAAGACAGAATAACTCACGAGGATTATTGACACAAGGGAGTTATTTCTCTGTTCCTCTCCAGCACAGGTAAATGTCATCCCAAAATCAGCTACTGTTTGTATTCACCGAGCGATGGAAACCAATTTTGACTATCTGCACTTTGCATTTTAGAGAGCTGCCACTTAAATTCTTAATGTTGATGTAATTCATGGTGGTCCCTTTAACTGTGGTTTGACAGGTCTTTAAATGCACCTCACACAAGAATAGTCACTTGCTGGGTAAGCAGTTATACTGATCCTTTGTGCCATCTAACAGCCTGTCTTTCTTTGAGCCCTGCACTGGGATCTGGTTCTGCTGGTTTGAGAACCAACAAGCATCACCTCTGAAGAGTCTGAGATCACTTTGCTTTGTTTTGATCTTTCTTACCCAAACAGAAAGACAAGCACTGCAGTCCAACACCAATTTTCCCTACTGGACCAAACATGCAGTCCAAGTTATTTTACCTACTTGACAAGAATATTTTAATGATTTTTTTTTTTTTTTTCAGGGCAAAAGCAGAAACAGTTTTGCCCATGTGATTTAACCATCCAGACAATACTCTAAGAGGCCCAGATGAGCTGTAAAACAGCTTGTTTACTCAAGAGCCTGCAAAAGAGCCCATCTAACCCTCAAAGGCTGCAAGAAGAGACTCAACACAACTCCTGGCTGCATTGTCCATAAAACTAGGACAAGATGAATGATTTTTCTGTTGCCTTTTCCCATTATCTGGCTGTTTCTGTTGGTCTGCCACGCACATACCATGTTATCAAATGGAACAGTTTCTTGCTGTTTGGCTACCAAGGAGGAATTTCTTACAACTCTTGACTGCTGACCAGATGTAGCAGTGTTATCAAGTGATAACTCTGTTTTAGGTTTCTCACTTGAACATAATTTTTTAATTATGGTCCTAAATTAACAATTGTTATCATATCCTCCTGCTTTACCACCATTTCACACAGCTCTAATGCAACACTGTCAGCTGGTTGTGCAGTTTAACGACAAACATAGTGAGAGCTTGTATCATCAGTCAGCATTTCATAGGAAAGATTTTATTGAAATATTAACAGACCAATCACATTGCTGTAAATAGTTCATCATCTTGTCTGTGGGGAAATGTCAGAGCTGCCTCTCTGCATACATTTCTCATTTCTGACAGTTCAAAAGAAACCCCAACAAACCAAGCCAAACTGCATTCTTGACCTCACTTCAGCTGATTTGCACTGTTCTGAAGATGAATAAAGCACAGACTTCTGACAGTGGTAAGATACAATTTTACTAAGGACTAAAGAGTATGTGGAAGATCAAGTCACGGACAAGCCTGAAGAAGGGAAAACCAGAGTGATGGTGCAATCCTGAGGTCTGCTATAAAAAGACACATGGTAGAGAAAGCATTTAGATTGTCTGAGGGGTAAGTCCAATAATGTCAATTTAAAGATAAATCTCTTGCTTTTCAATCCCATGCCTTAACAAGGCTTCAAGGTCAACCACCACATTACCTGATGTTGAGGATCAGTAACGTGTTTTTGAAAGCATTATTGCAAAGGGGTTAAAACATACAATCTTTTGTGAGCACTGCAATTTCACTGACACCAGTGAAGTTACGTGAGGGATGAGTTATAGAGATAATTTGCAATTCAATGTACCGTGTAATTCACAATTTTTTGAGATGGATTTACTGAGTTCATGTAATCCTGCTAAGGATTCCACAGTATCTGAAATGTGTCATTATTCTCTTCAGTTCTAAAAATAAGCCCAAACAGTGTACAGCTGTATCCAGTTATGTATTGGGGCATTCTTCTTGCATAAGTAGAGATCAATCCCCAGTGCCAATTGCACAATAATTAGTGCAATTATTAAAAAGAATGAATACATGCTTATCTCCTGGAGGTTCTTTTTTAAATTTACAGAATAACTTAGACAAATCTTTAAGCCCTTCAAAAGCATAGGGAATCTTTTAACTCTGTCTTTTCCCTAGAAAATAGGAGTTCTAGTTTATGACCAAATTTCCTAATGTGTGTAAGTGGAAAGGCGTGACACAATATCCTTAAACTTCATTTCTTTTAAATACCCTTACAGTCCTTTACAACCTTTGCAAAAACCTCAACTGGGAGTCAATCCTTCATTCTTTGAGGTTGTCATATTCCACACCACTTAATTTATCCTAAAGTGAAAGGTAATCCAGAGAAGTGAAGAGAAATACAGTGGGTATCTGCTATGGGGATTTTCTCTGCATTTTCCACAGGAACAAAACTTGCTCCTCTTACAAGTGAAGATCTGCAAAGCATAACTCATCTATAGATTTCTTGAGATTTACCAAATATAAATGAGCAATAACTGTATGTACAGTAAATTAATGATATCTGACTGAAGGCAATAGAGGTGCAAGGAGAGACTCCACTTAAAATCCAGACTGTGATGAGTTTTCTCTTGGACCTGAAAATGAAGTGGTTTGAGTTTGCTTCCTAAAAACATAGCAGGTTGACATAAACTTAGACTCAATATTTTGTTTCACTTTTTTTTTCTCTGATCTAGAAGCGGCAATACATAGAATTAAACTAACTTCTGTGTGTGCCATTTAATTTCCAATACGATTCTGGAAAGTCCTTTGGAACGTTCCTCCTTCTTTTCAATGGATTCATGATCTGATTATTTTAGGGACTGTGAAAACAAGGGTGCAAATATTTATGTATATTTCCTCCACATACAGATATTAAAATGGTACAACTCAGTTTTTATGTAAAGCAAATTAATATTGGAGAAGTTTAATATATGTGGCAGTTTTTCACAACCAAAATTACTCATAAATGCTATTGCCAAGAATATGGAGAATATTTATTATAATTTCAACTACAAATCTATCCTTCATAATTTTTAACAATGACATGTTAGACAAATTTCCTAAAACTGATGCAAAAATATTTTAAATTAATCATTTGCAAACAAAACACTTGAAAATATTAAAAAATTTTAAACTCTATAAATTATGAAAATAAGAAGAAAAGATTGAGTTATGGTTACCATATAAAAATTTATCTAGAAACAGGCAAGGTTGTAATTTTGAAAGTCTCTACTGGTGAAAATTTGCTTCCTTGGACTGTACCAGCCTAGTCCTATGTCCAGTTAGCTCAGCAGATGTTCTACAGTAACTGTGAGACAAACACTTAACAGCTCTTTAATTATAAATCTATTTCTTGCAATTTCTATTCTTTTATATTTCTGCTTTTTATAAAACAGTGCAGTAAGTTAACTTGTAGTAAAGTACCCCAGTGAAGATGTTTCTAACTAATAAACCAGAATAACAAATTAACCTTTTGTTCATTAACATTTTACTTTTTCACTGGCTAACAAAAATACACTTGGAGGAAGTTTCTCTATTGCTTCAAAACAGTTTTATGAAAATGATGTTATTCCTACTCTGCAACAGATTCTAGGGGTCGATTCCCTTCCTGCGGAGATGTGGTTCTTCAAACAGGTGTTTTGTTTCTTTTTCAGATTAAGTGTCTTCCAAACCCAGAACTCAGTAATATTCTACCAACCTGACAGAAGCTTGGTTTAACAATTATCCATGCTGCACATTACAATCGAGTCAAAACTGTTGTCAACTCTTGTGCTTCTATTGATGGCTGAAAGAAATCAATAATTACTTACAATGCAAAATATGTCTGCTAGCCCAAGGCTACAGAATTCACATTACCAACCCTTGCTTCCCTTGAATTTATGAAATTGCTTTACAATTACCACTCTCATTAAAAAAAAGAAACAAAAAACACAAACAAACAAACAAACAAACAACAACAACAAAAAAAGCACCACAACTTTCTACTTTAATTTACATGGAAATAATTTGACCCTTTGCAAGAACCCTGTGTTAACAAATAATTAAAGGATACAGGAACTGTTTCCAAGTCCTATAAAAGAGGTGTTGGTAGCCCTTAATGGACTTCTAGAAGATCTTTCAAATATTGTAGGCAAATGAGATCCTTCAGTGCAGTTTATCCTTAGACTTTTATTCTATAATAGAGAGGGAAGTAGAAAGAGTCAATCAGAGACAGATTGTTCCAAACAGAAAATAAAGAACCTCAGGTCTAGAGGTGGTTCAAATGGCCTTACAGTAGGCATAAAAAATAACCAAATAATAGTGTATAAATAGAAACAAAGGTTGGAGAATGCATTTACAATATCCTTTTGCCACTGAGAAGTACTTGGAAATACCTAGCTGTGAGAGGAATAAGGAAAATATGGTTTCAGGTCATGCTAATTGCTGTGTACCATCAACCACTAATAGTCTGTGGGGTTTGGGTACCTCACTTGTGTAAGAAAATGTGGGGGAGGGTTATGATTTTAGATTGTGTCAAAGTGTTCCACTTCTCTTCTTGCCTCAGGTCATGTGTTTGCAATATGAAAAGAAATTAGATTTGCTTATTCATTGTTTTCTAATAATCCATTGGCACGCTAATATTACTTCCCTACTCCCAAGAAATACATTTTAGGAAGCAAAATCTTAATTAGCTTCTATAAAATAACATATTTTTGAGTGACCAAAAGGTAACAGACATCTCCATCAAAAAGAATACATTTTTAAAGCAATGACTAGTCAATGGACCAACTTTAACATTCTTAGCAATGTTTCCATGATTATCTCAGAGAGTTGATATTGTGCTTAGAATGATAAAAAAGAAAAGGATAAATTTATTATTTTCAAGGATTTATCATTTACCTCGATGGGGTCCAGATGATTATATAGAATTCCAAGTGACACAGGCTGCATAAGACTGATAGAACAGAATTCAAGAAAAAAAACACTTTAAGGTGGATTTTGAGTGAAGAAATGTGCAAGAATACAACAGGGGGAAATGCAAAATTTCTGCTTCTGGACATAAACACTATAAAACTGGATGGGAACAGGTATACAACTAACGTAAAATTAGACATAAGATTAGCACAAGTAAAATATATATGAATGAAATAAATTATGTTACAATAACTATAATTAAATGTAAAAGTGGAATTTAACTAAAATGTCTACAATATAGAAGTTAAAAGGTCTTTTTGCAAAAACATTAAAGAAACCCTTGTTTAATAGTGCATGAAGCCAGCTAGCACTTGAAAGCATCACACTGCCAATTTTAGTAGTAGTGTCAGGTCACTTATTTCTACTGAGCATCTTTGTTTTGTTGTTTTTTCAATCACATCTCTTCCTTTCCATTGCCTGAGCAGTTGACAGTAGTGGGATTTCCTTAGTCTTGAAATGAATGCCAAACTATCACATGGAAAGTGATGGAAAACTCTGAATTTTTAAAAAGGCATCATCAATAGGTCAGGCTTTCTGCTTTTGCTTTGAGATACTTAAGACAATGCAATAATATTAAAAATAAAGAGAAAACATTTCACTGAGGACAGCAACAAGCACTGGCTGAACAAAACAACTCCTGCACATATCTCACACTCCTGAGAACACTGTGCAGCTGTGCTCATTATATGCAGAAAACAATCAATCACACCGGCAAGAAAAAGGAAAACTCAGCCCTTTCCTTCCAACCTCCCGAGTCTCCAGCACCAACCACACAATGTGCAGGTTTTCCAGGTGATGTGACATGGAGGGGATGCACCAGCTCGCTTGGTGGGATGGGGCTATTTGGGATCTTTGAAGCAGAAGCCTCTGGAAAATATCCCCTGGCTGAACAGCCGTGGCCTCTTTTACACCGTGACTTTCTCTTACTCAGCCATACACCCCCTCAAGAACTGGCTGAGTTTACCAAGGAGCAGAAAAGATGAGTGTGATGAGTAGCCCAGATCATGGAATGGGTGAATGTGTAGCTAATTAAACGTCTCTGTAACATCAGTCCAAAAGAAGTCAGGGATCCTATAGGGTCACTTAATGTACAGATCTGAAGCTTATGACATTTTCATAAGCTTTGTGTTAAAGCATTTCCCAAGTAGGAAAAGTCCTTGGCTAGTAAATAATGTATTTCAGCAAACCAGCACTTCTCTTCAAGACATTAAACAACAGATGTTTCACTATGCTGTTTTAAGAAATCAGAAAAAAAATGCTGTGGAAAAAGATGAAGACCACTGCTATTTAATATCTTAAAAAAAACAATACAAAATCAGTTGAAGTGACCTTATGTTGGGAATAAAGAATTAATTATTTATTTGTACATGTCTGGAAGATAAAATGCCACTAAAAGTAGAAATGAAGCTGTGCAAGTCTAATTCTTAAATACCAATATAAATAGGTGGCAAGAATATCTCAACTCTTCTTTCCAGCAGTGGGATAATCAGATGTATAAATGACAAATTGCAGAGCTTGAACAGGAACACATGTTTGATTTTAAGGGCATAACTTGTCCTTGATCTGGAAGTGGAAAATTACATTTACTCACGTTTCAAAATGATAATGGCAGCAATATCGTGCAGAAGCACTGCTACAGATGTCAAAAGTTCCACAAATAAAGAAAGTAAATATTCTTCAACAAAACAGAATAATTGTTTCCACAAAGTCTTACTATCATATGATAAGTGCATTGAACATTTTCAAAACTATCAATATAGAATTTTCAGAGCCAAAACATGTTCAGTCTTAAAAATGAATCTTAAATTCTACTCTACAGATAAACCGAAGAGTGCATATTCTTGACAGCTCTGAAGTTTTCCCTCCATTTTGGCTTTGGACAAAATATGTTGCTTGAAGGTCAGAAAACAATAGACCTTTTCCTCCCTTTACACTGACTTATAAATATTAGCTCAGTCCTAGTTCAGTGACAAGACATGGCCAGCAGAATATTCTTAACAACTTTGTGATTTGCTCTCATAGATGTAACTTAAAGACAGTAGTTTCAGACAAATTATTCGTGTGCAAAAATGTCAACCACCACCTTATTTGTGTGGTGCAGTTGTCCCTTAGAATAAGCTCTTCTAAACATAATTTAAAGGAGTATGCATACAATGAGCATGTATCTTTTTTCACGAGGTATCCTAAAATTATTCCAGAACAAATTCCTATTTACTTTGCCAAAAAATCTGCTTAGTGAAAATCATCTCATAAAGCACTTTCCTGTCGGGGAACCTGTCACTGATTTTAATGAGTGGGTGAAAACACAGAATCAGAAGGAGGACTTGAACTGTTGCA
>JAWWLT010000232.1:0-11554 GCA_035040995.1 Premnoplex brunnescens
AAATAATAGAACATAATTAATACAATATAATTGAACTATATCCTATTTTAAATTAACTTAACTTTTACCTATAACAACTCCCCCCTGTAAAACTTTGATCGGGCTTTAGCCCGCATCAATCTCTTGACAGTTATTCAATTACTCTCTTGACCAGTCTTTTAATCAGTTTGTTAACATGTTTCCTCTTCAGTCATGTATAGTTGTCTCAATGTCTGTCTACTTCTCCTTTAATTGATTTCCTTTCTGATCCATTTTTCTTTCATAGGGCATTCCCCCAACAAGTTCTGTTTAAAAATTCCCTATATTTTCGAATTGCCAATACACTCTGCCGTCCTCTATACAGGTGGTTAACGATAAAAAGTTGATACAATTGGGGCTCGGATTCGAGTGTGTTCTGAGGACGGCAGTCCGAGACTCTCCTGCGCACAGAGGATGATAGCACTTTTCACACGGTTGTATCTCCCCTTATTGATGGTGATAAGTAGGAGGATCAATAGAACTGGGGGTCCGGTACAGGCTACTCTCCCATTCATGTCTCCTCTCCGCAGAGGATCAGCGACTCTTGTTGGTAAGAGTATATCCTGATCCGGTCTTGCCCCCCCTTCTCTTCTCTTTCCTTTCTAGTGCTGTTCTTACCAGTTACTGTTGCAGGAGTCTACTTCCCCTTTTGTATCAACCTGTTCTTTCTTTTAGAGCCAGATTGCTAGGTGCGTGGGAGAATGCTCTATTGCTTCTCAGATCACAGGATCAGTAATAGGGATCTCCTCCTTTTCTTGATCTTTCTCATTCCCATCTCTTACTTCATTTAACCTGAAGATCTTTTCAGAATCTTCTAGAGCGGCCCTTTTTGCAGTTACGTCTGCTAAGTTGTTCCCTTTTATTTCTCTAGTATTGCCTTTTTGATGTCCCTTTATATGTACCACTGCAATTTCTTTTGGTCTTTTCAAGGCTTCTAACACTGCCTTTATGAGGCCTTCATGAATTAGGGTTTTTCCCTTTGAGTTGACAGATCCTCTCTCTGCCCAGATCTTCCCAAAAGTATGTACTACCCCATAGGCATATTTAGAGTCAGTGAATATGGTACCACTCCTTTGATCAAGCCACTTTAGCCCTTTTAATAATGCATATAGTTCACAGCATTGTGCAGACCAACTATTGGGAAGCTTTCCTTTTTCTATGACTGTCATCGTATGTCCATTTACAATAGCATACCCTGATACTCGCTTACCATCTACTACCCGTGATGAACCATCTATAAACAGTATATCTCCTTCAGGCAAAGGTAGTTCTAATAAATCTTTTCTAACTTTTAGCTGCAAATCTATGGTTTCAAGGCAGTGATGTTCCAATTCTTCTTTTGGTTCTCCATATAAAAATTCTGCAGGATTTTGGATCCTTGTTGTTTTCAATTCTATATTTTCACTTTTGTTTAAGATCAGTTCATATTTTAAAAGTCTGCTATCTGAAATCCATTGACAGGCTTTCTTACTCAGAATGCCTTTTATATCATGGGGAGTGCACTCCTTGATCTTCTTCCCTAATGTCAACGTGTAACCTTCCTCCACACGAGTTACAGTTCCAGCCACCGCCTGGAGACAAGTGGGCCAGCCTCTAACTACGGGATCCAGCAATTTGGAGAGATAGGCAATGGGTTTTCACACCCCACACCATTCTTGTACAATGACTCCATAAGCTATTCCTTCTTCTACATTGACGAATAGTTCAAACAGTCTGTTTAAATCTGGCAAACTTAGCACTGGAGCATTTGCCAATTTTTCTTTTAGGTCTTCTAACTTTTTCTCATCATTTTCATCCCAACTTATGGGCTCATTTTCAACTAATTTATCATATAGAAACTTAACTAATTTTGTGTGTCCATCTATCCATAATTTACAATACCCAATTAATCCTAGTAATTTTCTCACATCTGTTTTTGTTTTTGGTGCTGGCAATGATAGTATTCCCTGAATTCGGTCAGCATCTAATCTCTTATATCCTTTCCCAATTATATGGCCTAGATACTTTACTTCTGGTTCCACAAATTGTAACTTTATTTTAGATACTTTTAACCCCTTTCCCCCTAGGAAGTTCAGTAAATTAACAGTTGTTGTTTGTACCTCTTTTTTCTGCTCTCCAGAAATTAACAGATCATCTACATACTGTAGGATTTGAGATCCTTCTTCAGGTATAAACTGTTTCATTAGTTCTTCTAGAGTTTGGCCGAATAGGTTTGGTGACTCTGTGAATCCCTGAGGCAACCGTGTCCATTGTAATTGTTGTTTTCTCCCGGTTTCCTCATCTTCCCATTCAAACGCAAACCATTTTCTACTTTCTTTCTCAAGCGGACAGGACCAAAAAGCATCTTTTAAATCTATAACACTAAACCATGCATGTCTTGATGGTACTTTGCTCAATAAATTATAGGGGTTAGCTACTACTGGATATCGAGTAACAGTTTGCTTATTTACTTCTCGTAAATCTTGGACTAATCGATATGTACCATCGGGTTTCTTTATGGGTAATATTGGGGTGTTATGTGGAGACATGCATGGTTCTAAAATTCCTTCTTTAATTAAGTCTTTAATTACAGGTGTTAATCCCCGTTTCCCTTCTACAGAAATTGGATATTGTTTAACTCTTATTGGGGGAATGTCAGGTTTCATTTTGATTTCTATGGGTGGAATTTCCGACAGTCCATGACCCCCTCCTTCTGCCCACACTTTCAGATCTATCTCTCTCTCATCTTCTTCTTTTAAAACCATCATTTTCACTACCATACGTTTACCTTCAGGGACTACCCCTATTCTTAACTGCACTTGTAAATCCTGGCCTAAGAGATTAGAGTCTAATTCAGGCATATACAGCAGGTCAGCACAGCCTTCTCTGAAACTTCCTTTTATAGGTACTTCTTCAATAATGGGTACTTCAAAAGGGTTATTCTCAGCACCTTTAACTTTACAGGTTTGGTTACTTAATTTGCATCCCTTGGGAATCTTTGAAATACTTGAACGATCAGCTCCAGTATCCACTAAAAACTCCATTTCCTCGCTCTGAGGGCCTATTTCTAGGTTTACCAGGGGCTCCTTTTGATGTCCAATATCATCCCTCAGAGCGTAGAGCCCCTGACACCCCTAGTCCTCTCCTTCCAGCCTTCTCCCTAAGGTGTCTTGTTCCTGAGAAATAGCCTCATCCATCTTTCTTTTTCTACAGAAATTTCTGGTATGTCCTTTCTTACCACAATAAAAGCACATGACTTCTGCCCAAGGTGGTCTTTTTTCGGGCCAAGGGGACTTATTATCTCTGTCTGGCTCATACCTTCTACTTGGCTGATCTTTAAACCCACTTATTCTTGGACCTGTGTACTCGCTTTTTCCATCATCTGGTGACTCACTATTCCCAAATCTAGCACTCTCTCTAGCCACTGCTACCATAATTTTTGCTTTTGTCTTGTTCTTCTCCTCATCCCTCCTTAGATATACTTTTTGCGCCTCTCTTAATAACTCGTTCATTCCTCTTTCATGCCAATCATCTAACTTGTCCAATTTCCTTCGTATATCCACCCAGGCCTTAGTTACAAATTGAATTTTAACTAAAGCTTGTCCTTCTGGACTATCTGGATCCACACTTGAGTACAACTGAAAGTTTCGTTTTAATCTTTCTAACCAGGCGCTTGGTGATTCATCTCGCTCCTGGTGACTATCAAATGCCAATCTTGCATTATTTGTTCTTGGGACTGCCTCTCTTATCCCTCTTACAATTAGTGTCCTATATTGTCTCATGCTTGCTCTTCCCTCTTCCTGGTTTGGATCCCAATTAGGTGGGTTAACAGGCATTTTATCTTCTCCTCTAGGGCCCCCTCTATTTTCTCTTTCCCAAATCCTCATACCCGCAGTACGAATCATTTGTATTTCTTCAGAAGAGAACAGTATTTCTAGGATAGAATTTAATTCCTCCCACGTAAAGATGTTAGGCCCTAAGAATTGGTCTAATTGTTGGGAGATGCCTATTGGGTCTTCTAATAAGGTCTTAATTTCTTTCTTAAAATTTCTAACTTCAGAGGCGGTTAATGGGGCATTCACAAAACCAATAGCACCTCTGGCCCCCCCCATAGGTACTTCTCTTAGAGGAAACAACTTTTCAGTTCTCCCACATTCACCTTGAATTTTCTTTGCTTGAAATCTTGTATTATATTGATGGCTTGATACATGCTCATCCGGTTCAATTAATTTCTTTTCCTCTATATCTTTACAACAACAGGCCTTTTTCACTCCCTGACCTTTTGTTTGCAAACTGTCCTCCTGCTTGTGACTCTCAGTATGTTGGGGTACAGGGGATAAATAAAGAGGAATGTTTTGTGATGTTCCAGGAATAAGAATAGGGGAAGAGGTACTTTGGGTTATGGGCTGAAATATGGGGGAAAAATAAAAAGGAGTATTTTGGAAAGTTTTGGGAGCCAAGATTGGGGTATGGACACTCTGAGTGGTACTAGAGACCAGTGTCTGGGTACTTGAGGAACTGGAGGGAATCTGCAAAACTGAAGGAGTACTAGAATGGGCAGGTTCTGGTATATTTGGGAAAGGAGATGATACAGAAGAGGGGATGCTGGGAGCAGGACAACTTGAATTAGAAGGTTGAGGTGATTTTAAAACTCCTGTGGGAGTAGATACTGAAATTGCATCCACCTCCTGAGATGGTACTGAGGGGTACAAGGTTGGAGGGGGAGGAGGAAGGTGGTCTATAGGAGGAGTCGGTTGAGGAGGTAACGGGAGGTCATCTAAGGGATCAGGAGGGGGAGGTAGAGGAAGATAGTTTAAAGGATCCCACCTCCGTTCTGGTAGCTTAGTTTCTTCTTTTTCTTTTTCTCTGGATACTTTATATAATTTTATTTCCTCTTCCTGTTTGTCCCTTTCTAACCAACATTTAGCATATCTAATCTCTTCGTCACAAGGTTCTATTCTGGTATTGACATATCTAATTAATGCTATACATAGCCATCTTTCTTTTGTCCCGTACCAGGGCCAATAAATAGGTCCTTCACCAATACTCTCTTTAGGCCATATGTCTGTACAGTATCTTATCATTTTTCTCTTATCTAGATCCTTCATTTCCTCATTAGTATCCCAGTTTATTAAAAGTTCACCTAAAGGACTACTAGGAGGTATTTTCTTAAAAACATCCTTCCCTTTTCTCTTCCTGCTGGCACTTTTCCCAGCAAACTGTCCCATCTTTAACTAGCAATTGGTATCCAAACATAATTTTTTTATTTTTTTTTCCCAATAAGGGGTATGTATTAGTTACAAATGAGGAAGAGAAAATAAATATTAATTATTTTGAAAAATGTAATAATAATGGCTACTTAAAAAAAAAAAAAAGTTCCTTATCATAAGAGACAAGACACTTTAAAGAAATATTTGATGCGGGAAACGAAATAAATATGGCGGCTTTGGTGGGAAACAAAACAAAAAGGTGGCCCAAAGAAATATTTAGTGTGGGAAACAAAATAAATATGGTGGTTTAACAAGGATTTTAGAATAATAATGTTAATTCAAATGAACACTTATAACCTAAGAAGAAATATAATATCTATCGTTTTAGTGGGAAAACCAAACAATAGTGATGGCTATTTCAAGAAATTAAACAACTTACAACCACCTGCTCAACTAAATATAAAATAGATGCAGCGAACTACTCACTCTACACAAGTGGCCTCTGCACACTACACTCAACCATGTACAAATTGGCTTCAATGAGCCGCTTACTCAAAATGCCACTTCACACCACACACAAAAATCAAAATGGCCACTTCTCGGCCCACTGTATAGAAAACTCAAAATGGCCGCTTCTCGGCCCGCCTCACAACAAACTCAAAATGGCCGCTTCTCGGCCCGCCTCACAGCAAACGCAAAATGGCTGCTTCTCAGCCCACCTCACAGCAAATGCAAAATGGCCACTTCTAGGCCCGCCTCACAACAGACTCAAAATGGCCGCTTCTCGGCCCACCACACAGAAAACTCAAAAATTCCTAAGGAATGGTCAAAGGACTTTTGGCCTGCCCTCACCTCCGAACCTCATTCCTTAGGGGCCCCGACTCTTAACATACAAACAAAAAAAGAAAAAAAATTCTCCCTAACGTGAGCCGGTTCTAACCTCCCCCTCAGCCCTAGTGACTGAAAGGGCCCTTCCACAGCCGGTGGCCCACCTCCCCCCTGTGGGTCACCATCCCTGTGAAGTATTTTTCAGCCACCCCTACGACCCCCTTTAGCTGGGATCCTAGCTCAGGGTGAGCCTACTTCCCCTCTGTGACCCCCTTCCCACTGGGGTCCTAGTTCGAGGGGACCCTACTCCCCTTGGTTTGGGCACCCTCCCCTTCCCCAGCTTCAGAAAAGGGGCACTCCCCTACACGGTGGCCACTTTATTCAGTGGTCTCCGTATAGGAGTATTTTCTCCCACCCCCAAGGTCCTAGTTCCTCAGAGAGTAGACTCCCCTGGTCTATCCCTGAGGAACAGCCCTCCAGGTGGTTTAAGCTAGTGGTCGGAGCTCTACCCCTCACTGGGCAAGTCCGCCCCACTAACACCCCTCGGGTGCCCCTATGACCCCCCAATGGGATCCTAGTTCGAGGGGTACAACTCGGGCCAATGGCACAAACCACCCCTAGGAGCCTCCAATCACTGGAGGAACGGGAGCCTGAGCGGGTAAGGGCGGCTATAGGTGGGTACTCCCCGTCTCCCCTACTCCTGGGGGTCCATAGGGGTACACGCACTCCCTATTTCCTTCAACCCCACTCACGTTGCTCTGAGGCAACGTGAGCCCCGCTCCCTCTCGGAGGGCTCTCACCTTTTGGGTCGCTGTGTTCCTTGCAGCTTCGGGTATAGGCGCAAACCCTTCTGCAGTCCGACGTAGTCCAGTCTCTGGCAGCCAAAAAAGTGGCTTGACGCGTCTCCCAGGTCCTGGGCTACCCCGGACTGTTTCGGGGCGTGGCCTATCCCGGACGAGTCCCCAAAAAAGATGTTACGGATATGAACGAGGCCAAACTTTCTCCAGAGAAAGAGGTTCTCGTTTATTAAAATTGCTACAAGGAACGGAGTGCCCAGGATAAGCCCAGGCACCCACACAGCGAGCCAAAAACGAAAAACAGTGCGCTCACCCCAAGTGCACTGGCTTCTCCCAAACAACAAGTACCCCAAAAGAAGAAGAACCCCGACCCAAATGAACTCCCCACATTTATAGTCCCCCTCGAGTCCAGGATTGGTGCATTTTGGATCCTCATGATGATTGGTCCATTTCCAGGCTTCTCATTGGTCTTTACCGCCGTTCATTCTGGACCAATCGTTTCTGCAGGGCTTCGAATGATTGGTCAGATGTTTCATCCAATCTCTCTTCGACCTTGCCTTGCCCCATCAGACCCCTGTTTCACCAAACCCTGGACCCTTCTAGCACATTCTCATAAGCCCCTCCCTTTTAACATAATACAAATAATAGAACATAATTAATACAATATAATTGAACTATATCCTATTTTAAATTAACTTAACTTTTACCTATAACAATAAGGTCTGTGACCTCAGCATATGATTTTGGAAACCAAACAGTGCTCCTTGAGGAACATCCCGAGTAAGCCAGCTAGCAGAGGCCTCCCAGCAGTGCAGATCTCTCAGTGCCAGGATGCTCCAAGCTGGCACCAGAGCTAAAGCCCTCCCACCCTGCAGTGCAGCTCCAGCCCTGGTGCTGCAGCGGCTGTGGCTGGGCTCTTGCCCTACCTCGATGTCCTGGTGCTCCTGGGGGAGGATGGTGCCTTGGCTGGGATTGATGGTGAACTCCTTGGGCTCCAGATAGAAATGAATTCCATTCCTCCAGGATGGGTCACCTTCTCTGCGGATTTGATCCAGGCTGTCCACAGCCGGCTGTGTGCCATCGTCCGACATGCGGAGCTGGAACGTCACGGGCACCGGGGAGCTGTTGGTGAGGCGGCAGCGCTGCGTGTGGGGAAAGCCTGGGCAAGGACACAAATATCCATTCAGGCACCCAGCAGGGCATGATTCTGGGGAATATCATGGCAGGATCAAAGTGGGATTGGAGTTGAGCTCTTTATTATCTGAACTACAGCTCACCCAGAAGCTGCGTGAGGAATTAATCGTCACTTAGTTCCCTTTGACACAGATTCCAGACTGCAGCCTTGAAAATGCCCACTCCTAGCCCTGCTGAAGACTGCAAGCTTGTCTCTTTGTGATGGGGACGAGCTCCCTCACCTGCCCCAAAGCAGCACCAGTTCTCTCTCAGTGATGAGTGTGCACCCAGACTGAGCATTTACTCTGAGAATTCAAGCTGTAAAATTCCCTGTCAAGTCTGCCAACACTCTCAGTTTTCAAGATATATAAACAGTGAGTTGTCATTGAGAAGAAGCTACAGCAAAAGAAAGTGAGGATGGAATCAGGAACTAGAACGTGACGCAAAGCACCCTAATGCAGCTTCTCTCTGCAGGATCCTTAAGGCATCTCTTGCTTTGGGCCAAACAGACTGAGCACGTGACAGCTCAGAGCCCACTCAACTGGGGGCACAGCCAAGCCTTGCTTTGAGATTAGCAATTAGGAACCAGGTCCCACCTCACCCAGCAAACAGGGACATCACAGCCATGCTGCTCACTGTGATTGTGCCTGCAAGGGTTTACCCCACTTTGGCTCTGAGATTTGCTTTCCATCCTGCAAAGCCAGAGATACAGCCACTCATGGTGGGGATGTCCTGCAGAGCCCAGAGAGCAGCCACAGCCTGCTCTGCACTGCACATCTGGCTGGGCTGGCCAGCTCTGTGGGGAGGAGACTTCTCCCCAGGCCTGCTCACCAAGAGCATCTGGGACACAGATGGGGAGAAAAAACAACTGCAGGTGCAACCCAGAGCTTCTCTGTGCCCATCCAAGCGACCACTGCCAGCTGCAGCAGGGACTCCAGCAGGGAGGCAAGAGAGGCACAAAAAGGGCAAACACAGATGTCAAAATCTCAAATGAGACTGAGGTCAGCACATGCAGACAACAACCAACAGTTGAAAAGAAGCAAAGATAAAACAGCTGCCTTCAGCTGAAGAGACTTCAGGAATGAAATCAGATTAAGTAGGGTGAATCTCCTGTTTCAGAACCGTATTTCCATCTGTTGCCTTTCTTCTTCCATTTATTCAAAAGGCAACTTAACAAGTGCCTCAGTGGTGATGCAGGGTGGGGAAGAAGCAGCTCAGGAAAGGCAATTAGTTTTCTTAAAAAGTTCATGAACTTCATTAATATGGGTTTAGGCTTCATAGTGAATATTCCCCTTGGTCTGGGAAGAGGGACAGGAGTTTTGGGGGGGTTTGGCCCAGGGGGTGGGCTTTTCTGAGATCCCCACAGCTCCTCCTGCCTTTGATCACAACTACGCCAAAGGGGAAAAACAGTGCTTGGTGGGTTGGAAACTTCTGTTATTGTGTTCTTGTTTGTGCTGTCTTGATATATTCTAGTAAAGAACTGTTATTCCTTTTCCCATATATTTTTGGCTGGAAGCCCTGTAGTTTCAAAAGTATAATAATTTGAAGGGAGGGGGTTCTCTTTCCATTCTAGGAAGATTCCCCTTCCTTGGCAGACATCTGTCTTTTAAAGCAGGACAGAGACACCAGAAAATACTGACTTTCCATTCCTTGCTTCTATTGGATCTCACAATGGCAAAAGGCTACCTGAGGCACCAGCAGCCCTGGAGGTCACAGCCTGAAGAGGCTGCTGTGGCAGAACACGAGTGACAGATGCTTTTATGTCCACGTGCTCCATTTTGGAAGGCACAGATCCCTGAGGCTGTGTCCAGCCCAGGGAACACTCACCAAAGGAGATCTCACCGAAGTTGATCTCATCGACATCGAACTCTAAACTCGGCACAGTGACGCTGCCCCTGGAGGACAGAGCAGGCAATGGCTCGGTTAAAGGCATTGCAAGGGTCCGGCTGTCGTGGCTCGGGGGCACAAAACCGGAGCTCAGGGCACCCTGGGTTCCCAACCAACACAGCCCCGTGTGCTCAGCACAGGGCCCTGGGCACAGGAGGCAGCTCAAGCCAAGGGGCAGCAGCCAACAGCCACTGATGGGCAGGCAGAAGAAACCGCCGGGATGCTGGTGGTCCCATGAAGGACCCTAAACACATACCCAGACATGGCTCCGTGCCTCACTTTCCCCATCTGCAATGGCATGGACATCAAGGTGTCCCCACAAACTTCTGTAAGCAGCCCTTCCAGCCACAGCTTCCCTGCTTTGCTCCTTCTTAGCTGGAACTGCTGTTCCCATAGAGGAGCTTTCTCAGGAGAGTTTGACCCACGCAATTATTACAGACAGTTTTGAGACATGAATGCAGGGGAGCCCCAAACACCCTCTGAAAAGAGCAGCAACAGTTCTACACAACGGACAGATCAATCCTAGAGGCAAGGACCAGCTTGTCAGCAGTGCACAGCTGGCACAGCCAAGAGCAGTAGCTTCAACAACCAAACATGGGTGTCCTGAATCTAGCACACCACCTCATCTGTCCTTGAACTCAGCAGACACACTCCAAAAGCCACCAACATCCACTGAAATCAGCACTTGAAGCTGCACAACACTCATGAGTTTATTTCATGGTTGATGCCCATCAATGCCGGCTCTGCCTTGGTTCAAAATCAAGGAGCAGTGACCTGGGCCTTGTGTTGTGCCTTGTGTCACAGACTGCCCCAGGCTCTGCTCTGCACATCTCAACAAGAGACACCTGCCCTTGCTCAAGGAGAAAGCTGCTTATGCAGAAACACCCCATGGCCACTTTGGGGGAGGGACAGAGAAGAATCAATTATTTGATGGTGAAAGGTTCCCTCTTGATTTCCAAACTAAAAAAGCATCACTTTTCCTCCAAAAACAAAGCCAGCATCATTGTTTCTCCACTATGGGCAGACCTACTCACCACTTTTCTCTTGCTAAGTAATAACTTTCTTGTTCTTTTTAATCCATTTCCCTTATCTCATTGGTATAATCCAGTTTTCATTTCTTTACTGCCTTGAGCCAGTGCCTCCCAAGAGCAGCAGCCCAGCTCCAAAGCTGCAGAGCAGCCAGCACCAGCTCTCCTGCTTCCACTCCATTATCCTGCAGCACATGGCTCAGGCTGGCAGGGACAAGGCCTCACGCTGCTGTGGTGCTGAGCACTGAGCTCTGCCTCCCCTATGATCCGCCCTTCTCCCTTTGGCTGGGCCAGGATTGTCTCTTGCCATGGCACCAGCCCACGGGATGGTGCCCCAGTCCTTGGCACAGTTCCTGCTGCACAGTTCCTGACTCCCCCATCAGCCCTTTGCTGGCTGTGCAAAGGAGGCACCAGAGCCCTCTGTGCACAGGAGCTGGGGGCACAGCTTGTCCCCACAGCATGGCTGGGAGAGGGGAGCTGAGGCTGCTGCTGCCCATCTGGCATGGATTATTCACACAAGGTTTTACAAACACTGCTGCTGCCCATCTGGCATGGAGTATTCACACAAGGTTTTACAAACACTGCTGCTGCCCATCTGGCATGGAGTATTCACACAAGGTTTTACAAACACTGC
>JAWWLT010000233.1:0-11680 GCA_035040995.1 Premnoplex brunnescens
CCCGTCCCCACCACCACGCTCGTCCGATCTCTCCATCCATCCATCCATCCCTCCCTCCCTCCCTCCCTCCCTCCATCCCTCCCTCCATCCATCCCTCCCTCCCTCCCTCCATCCCTCCCTCCCTCCCTCCCTCCCTCCATCCCTCCATCCCTCCCTCCCTCCCTCCATCCCTCCCTCCATCCCTCCATCCATCCATCCCTCCCTCCATCCTCTCTGGCCAGTGTTTTCCCGCAGTTCAAACATTCTCCTTTGTAACTCTCTTCCCCTCTTGCAGCACAAACTGGAAAGTGATGTTGGCATTAAAGTTCACCCCAAACACAACACTTGCAGTGAGGTCTCCACTGACACAGGTCATGCTGCTCCTCTCAGCAGGGCTGAGTCAGAGACATTCTGCCATGAGCTTTCCAAGGAGATTTGAACATGGACACCATCCCAACAACACCCAGGGAGGGTCCTCAGCAGAAGCCATTAACTCCAGAGCATCCTCTCCTCTCCTCTGCAGCTGGGATGAATTCTCAGATACCCACCAGCACTGCAAACTGCTGCACCAGCCAGCCCAACCCAGCAGCCAAAACCCAACGTGCATCAGTTCTTATGGCTCAGGTTTAACCCAGGGCAGATGTTCGTTGTCCTCCTGAGCTGTGCCAGCCTCTCCTCACCACCCCTCCCCACCATCATCCCATTCCCAGACCAGCAGGACTTCAGCCTCTTTGAGATGTTCCTGGTGGAAGAGCCAGGCTTTTCACACCCCACCCAAGAGTGAGGATCCCAGTGCCAGACTGAGGACATGGCCAGGAGCAGACTGACCTGCTGGGTGGGAAATCTGGGTGCCTGCTTAGCTCACTGTAATTCGGGGGCCAGATGAGCTCCCATCATACCAGAAGGAGAGAGTAATGGAAAAACAACCAGGTTGAGAGCATTTTCCAAACTCTCTGCTGGTGTAGAAAGAATTTCTGGAGAGTTTGGAGCACGACAACCTGATCTTTGACACTTGGAAGCTAAAGAGAGGCAGTCCACACTGGAGAAGAATTCACCCAAGGCATGTCTGGAAATGGAACTTGGACCCTGACACGAACTAAAAGCTCCTTTGAGAAGACAGAGCTGTACATTTTTGGGGCTGTTCCTTCAGACAAACAGCAGAAAGGCACATCCATCATCTGCCAAGGGAAACCTGCTGGTATTCGACGCTTTGGGGAATGGGATCTCCACTCTTTGCTGCCATGAAATTGTGGAATAAATAAGGCTTTTGATTTCTTATCATTGTCTGCCCCTTTAGCCCCATATCGGAACAAACATTTTGTCATTAAGAGTATTCTAAAATCAATTAGCAAATACACAAAACAAATTAAAGTGCCCTTTTGACTGTTTTGTGGGGATTTTTTTTTTTTAATAGACTTTCTTTTTACTTTTCTTCCCCCCCAAACAATCTGTACAGACCACTTTAGGATACCCCAACACAGGTGTTTCTCTGCACTGCAGCTGGTGCATCCCAGCTGGTGTATCCCAGCAGCAAACCACTCCAGAGGATGGGGAAAGGTTGGATTTGCCCCATTTTCCAGGTCCCACTCAGGTAACTCCTCTCAGCAAAGCCAGGGCTCCCTGGCAAGTCTGCAGGAATAATCTCTCCTCAGCTATCACAACCCTCCCAAAAAAACATTCTGCTTGGATTAATTCCTTTTCTTCTATTGGAACAGATGTCAGAATGTTCCAGGCAAATCTGAACTGGGTTTTCTGGGCTCAGCCAGAGCTGCAAAGGGTCCGAGGGAGACTCTCAGTCAGGAGCTGCCCCAGCTCGGAGCTGTCCCTGCCGGGAGGGAACCCCAGCAAGTCACACCAGCACATGCACATGCACACCATAAATCCTGCTAGAATAATCCAAAGTGGACTATTAAATGCTTTTGGTTTATCTTCCTTTTGCCAGTTCCTGCTAGAGTTTAGTTATCAGTCTGTTTTATATCAGTTTTATAGAACTGTGCTCAGAGAGAAGCTGAGTGATGAACAAGAAGGCAAATCTGCCTGCTAAAAGAGTTTGCAAGAGTTCCTCTGGCATTTTGAAATCTCTCTCCCAGTCTTACAGAGCTGGTGAAAAGGGCTGAAGCATTTCAAATGTCTGCTTTCATCCCTTTTTATTTTTTTTAGTCACCATTTGGAAGAATAATGCAAGTGCTCATGGAAACACTGACCCGTGGAATAATGCAACGAGCTGTGTGTAACACCGAGGCAATGCAGACCCAGAGAGCAACTTCCATTTTAAAACCAGAATTTTTGCAGCAAACTAGAGAATTTTCCATAAAAAAAACCCCCAAATATATGGAGACAAAGCCTGGATAGCCCCTAAATACACAGGCTATCTGTGATCAGTGCTGTTGTCCCACAGGGATTCACTGGACTTCTCACACTGTGAGACCAACAACCTAAAACTCCACAACACTGAGTGGCTGACAAGTCCCAGCAAAGAGCTTGTTCCAATTAAAGGTAAAACTTTGGCACTTTTGCTTCCTGACAACTGTTGAAGACCTGGGATTGTCCTTTTGAAATACCCTGTTATTTTATCAAGAAATTCATATAAAAAAGAGTGGGCTCTTTACATGCCCAACACGTGACATGTTGAGACTCTGCTGTGCAGGCTCTGAAACAAATGAGCTGGTAGAGAAAGCAAAGGGGCCGTGCCTTGAAGCCTCCTTTGCCCTGCCAGAGCCCAGCAAGGGCAAGGAAGTGCTGCAAGCATTGCTGGCAGTGGAAGAGCAATGGAAAACAACCTGGAGAGACATTGAGAAATCTGGAGCAGGACATGCTCGAGGCATTTCATCATATATAGGGCTGTGTGTACATATATATACATCTAGAGAGAGAGAGTCATGGAGTCATGGAATGGGCTGGGTTGGAAGGGACCTTAAAGACCATCTGTTCCACCCCTGCCATGGGCAGGGACACCTTCCACTAGCCCAGGCTGCTCCAAGCCCTGTCCAAGCTGGTCCTTCACGCAGCAGTAGCTGTGGAATTTCAGGGACTGGGAGCAGCCAGGCTGGGATGGGGGGAATCCTTTGGCCATGAGACAGAACCCTGGCAGGGCCCAACCCTTGACCTGCAGGCTCTCCTAGAGTGAGAGGAGGGGAGGGATGGCAAGGTCTGATCCAGCAGCTTCCAGGGGCTGTTTCCTGAACTCTCCCCCTGCAAGGGAACAACTCCCTCGAGCCCTGGGAGATCCCAACCCAGAGCTCAGGGTGAACTAGGTGGGTGCACATTCCTGCAACAGGCAGGGAGGAGGGATGGCCAGGGCACATGGGGCTGCCACAGAGGAAATGACTCACCCTCCAGCATTCCCTGCTCTTCCCTGCTGAGATCCTGCCCAAGAGCAGGCTCCTGAAATTTTGCCCCGGGAAGTGCAGATATGATCATGAGGTGAGACAAAGCCAAGACACAATCTGTGGTATTGAGCCCCTATTTCAGCTTAGACTTCCTCAATTCTTCTAACATTTCATAAACAAGCATAAATCAGTTCACTGGAATTTCAATGGGACCATGGCTCATTTCTGAGTGTTTTCCAAAAAATACAACAGATGGGCATTTTTTGTTGAGGTTTTTGTTTTGTTTTGTTTTGTTTTGCAATCTTCCTATTCTTGTTTCAGATTTTATCTCCTAGTTTCCCACTTTCCTTCACACATTGGCTGTTCCACAGAGGTAACCTGGAATCACAACCCCAAAGCACACGGAGCCTCAAAAGCCCTGAGTGCTGAGGCCAGGAGGGATGGGGGAAGCACTGGGAGCATCCAATAAACCTGCTCATGTGCTGGCTGACAAAGGAATGCCCTGGTGATTCCCAGGGAGAGGGAGGAGGGCAGTGCCTGCTCCTCAGCATGGCAGGAGCTGGATTTAGCTCTAAGTCTGTGTTTAAATGTGCTGACCTCTCGCTGAGACAAGAGAGATGACCTTCAGTGAAATATGTAGAATGACAGAGTCATGGAATATCCTGAGCTGGAAGGGTCGCTCAGCCCAACCATCTGCACTGGTCCCAAGGACTGGAATAGCCACCCCACCACATCTGACCCTGCTCTCAGCTCTGCCCCTCGGATGCTTCCCAAAGGGCAGGAACACGGCTGATGTCACTCCAGGGGCAGGGAAGATGTGAATGGCTCCTGGACCCCAGAAGCTTTCCCAAGCAGGAAGAGCTGAAAGCTTGGAGAGGTGTCAGTAGGAAAAGGGGGAAGTGCTTGGAAAGAGCTTTATGAAAATCTCGAGTAGAGTTTTGAGTGAGCATCCAAAACCAGACGGAGGTTTTCTCCCTGGAGAGAAAGGAGGGACAGTTTTAATGTCCTTTGGTCAGCAGGGGGAAAGGAGGCTGGTCCTGTCCCTCTACACCAGAGAGGCTCAGCAAGCTTTTATTGTGAGGGAAACTCTTCCTGCTGGACTCTCCTGGGGACTTGTCCCATCTCAGCAACTGAAACCAATGTCCATCATTTACTTTCTCACACAGAGGAATTTTTTTTACTATAACAGAAACAATGTGGGCTAATTTCTGAGAGGAAATGAAAAGTGCCTGAGTTCATTGCTCTGCAGCACCGGCCTCTGCTCAGTGTCTGGAGCCAAGCAGGGGATGTGAGCACTAAACACCGGTCTGAGGTCACCCAGCCAAGGTGTTCTCAGCTCCTTTTCCCTGTATTTACTGTGTCGTGGCATGGGATGCCCCTGGCAGTGCCCTGTGTCCCTCCTCTCCCTCCAGAGCTGAAAGGAGACGAGAGCTCCCTTGCAGAACACATCCTGTGCTATTTGCTTTACTCCCAGCACAGGCTGGACAAACCCAGAGCAGGAGACCACGTTTGTCCTCAGGAGCTCACCCTCCAGCCAGGGCAGGGATGGGAAAGAGGAGTGGTCAGGACACCCTGTGCTGCAAGGGAAAGTCTCTGCTCAGGGCAAACAATCCCCTAGTCCTGACTGCTGTGTTTATCCTTACGGAGCACACTGAACTTTTCCTTCAGATTAAATACAAGAGGTTCCAACTCAACAGAAGAGTTCACAAGACTTCTGAGAGGCAGAGGTGGCAGAAGTGATGGCACAACTCAGGTTTGTCCAGCCCAGGCTTGTGCCATGTGTGATCCTGCATCAGATACAGCCAGGTCAGGTGGGATGGGCTATGGGACCAACCAAACCTGGCATAACCCTGCGGGCTGATGGGCTTCTCTGCTTCAATTTGATCTTCTCTCCCTCAGTGCTGGGCTCCAGTTCTCTCCACATGACAGACACCTCTCTCAGAGGTGTTGAGGTCCAAAGCCTTTGCCCTCCTCCTTTGTTTTATCTCTCCCTCTGACGGCCTTCCTGGTTTGGTAAAATGCTCCAAATTCTCTTTCTGACACAAAACTCCCAACCCCTGAATGTCACCTCCAAGAGACCTGGTCTGAACCAAAGGCTGAAAACAGTGGTGAGACTTCACATGGCTGAACATCTGCTCAGCTCTCCACTGTCCTGTCCTTGCCTGCCAATTGTCAAACTTGAGGGACCTGAAAGCTAACCCAGTGCCACCCTGTGCCACGGGCAGGGACACCTTCCACTGACCCAGCCCCATCCAGCCTGGCCTTGGACACTCCCAGGGACCCAGGGGCAGCCACAGCTTCTCTGGGAATTCCATCCCAGCCCCTCCCCACCCTCATACTGAAGAACTCATGACCCATATCCATTCTAAACCTTCCCTTCTTCAGCTTAAGGCCGTTCCCCTTGTCCTGTCACTACCAGCCCTTGTGAGAAGCCCCTCTCCAAATCACCCCACGGCTTTGCCACGGGCTGTCACACAGGCAGGGGCCACTTGAGTGCTGGTTTTGGGTTCCCTCTGCACACCCACACTTGCCCTGCAACAGCAGCAGCAGCTGAGCCCTCCCCTGGCAGGGCTGTCGATGTTTCTGGTCCACTGAGGAATTGCTGAGGAGCTCCCACTCTGACCCAGCCACCTCTTGTCCCCCAACACTGGTAAATCAACAAGAAAACCTTTGGGCTAAAACCTGAGCAGTTGTTTTGGTTCCCATTTGTGCCTGAAGACAGCCCTTAATGGGCAGCACATGAAATCCACTCCAGGGGATGAACTGCAACTGGAACATGAGCAGCCAAACTTCTGTGGGATTAATCTTTGTCAGATCATTTATGGCTTGAGTCGGGTTTGCTTCTCAGTGAGGCAGGAAAAGGAACAGCATCCTACAGCTCTGGAATGCCTTGCCTCTTGCATGGCTGGGAGATTTGTGGCGTTTCAGCAGCACTTTTCAAAAATATAATCTCAGGAGCACCTTCCTTGGGTTAATGATACTCCTGTGCCCCTCCAGGGGCTCCTCACAGGCTGGTGTGGGCAGCTCACCACGAGTCTGACAAGGTTAAGAACACACCAGCATGACCTGAACACACACAACAACATGCTGGGATAAGTTTCCTTCTGAACCTCAGCTTAAATTGGAGTCACATTTTCAACAGCAGAACATGTCAATAAAATCAAACATTCTGTGGCAGAGTCAGAGGTGCCCACGTGTGTGAGATCCTGGCTCACAGTTTCAGTGACTTCAGCACTGCCACAGCAACACAAACTGCTTTATGTGTCCAAATTCAAGCTTTCCAGAACTTCCATTGTGATCCTGCCCCCACCTCCAGCTTGTTGTTCTGTGATTCCCTCCCTCCCAGCCCACAGGAAGGTGGTGTTTGGAATATTCCAACCACACTCAGGGCGTTACAAACCAGCCCATGGGGCAAGATTAGAGTGAAATAATCCCTGCACACCGAACTCCTCGGGTGATCTGTGGGAGGATGAACATCCACTGCCTGTTATACCTGCAGCATAAAGCATTTAACAGCAATTCCTTTAAGACACAAACCCCAAACCTCATGCCCTGGAGCTCCCCTATGCCCCAGCTAATGACACACAGGTCAAGGGCCCAGGAAAGGGCTCATTAAACGGGCTCTGCAGCCTCATAAAGCCTCCAGTGATCCCCAGTAAGGGCCCTTTGAGTGCCTGCAGCCCCAGGAGCTCTGCTCACAGGCAGAGCCTTAATTGTGCACCCAGAACAAAGTCACCATTGAAAAAGCCCCACGTTAGCACTGACTTACACTTCTTTTGAATTAAAATCAAAACACAAAACAACCCACAAAAACAAGCCTTCAGCAAAAGGCTGTTAGGTTGTTTTGCTACAAGGCTGCAGTTCTTGCTGGATTTTCTAACTTGCTCCTTATTTGAAGGTCAAATCCATCCACTACTGTTTAACTCAAAGGTGCAGATTCCTTCAGTCTTTCAAACAGGAACAAATCTGGGATACCAGGCTGGGGTGAGGCTGTGCCAGTTCCCACCTCCTGCAAAACCTCTCGAGGTGGAAAGGCCAAGTTCTCCTTTTTAGCTGACTTTGATGGGCTTCACCACCTGGAGACCTTCCCACCCAAGAGTGGGTTTGGAGCAGCAGCCCCTCAGGGAAGGAGCAGCTCACCAGGGCAAGCCTGGGTTAGGGCACTGTTTGTGTCTCCCAAAAGCAGTTGCTTCCCAAACCTTCCTGACCCAACGTGTCCCTTTTCAGCTGAAAGATGTTCCTTTGACAAGCAGAATTCCCCAGCCCTCTTCCTGAAGGAAGAACCACCACCCATGGTGTGACCTGGGAAGAAATCCACCAGGAACTGGGTACACATGGCAAATAAAACCGAGTTTCAGTCCAACCTAGGCCAAGACAAGTCCAGTATCCTGCCACAGAAATGCTCTCCCAGCCCACACGTGGGCACCTCCTTTGCCTTGTCCCTTCCAAAGCAGCACCACGTGTTTGTCCCCAGGAGATCCCAGGAGTGCAGGAACATCCCTGCTGATATTCCCTGCTCTCCAGGAGGAGCTGGATTGCCCTGTCACTGCAGCCCTGCAGCTTTGCCTCCCTCCCAAAGTCAGTCACTAGTGCAAGAGCTCATTAGTGCTTTTCCCTCTTCTGGGAGCATTTTAGAAAGTGAACAAAGACTTATTTCAATTCCCAGCCTGGCTGCTCTCCGAGATGCTCCTTCTGCACTGCAGGGCTTGCCCACAGCCCTCCAGGCAGTGAGCAGGACTGACTTCCTGCCCCCAAATGTGGCCTTGGCAATTCTTGCCTCTCTTGAATGTCCCCTTTCCTGACAGCCCTTGGTGTCCCCCCTGCCCTGGGCACACCTGCAAAGTCACACCAGCAGTTCATACTTTCTCTCCCAGTTCTTCAAACTCTTAAGCCAAGAAGAGGAATAACCCCCTTTGTAAGAGCTTCCCAACCCCACCAGCCATTCCTTGCTAATTCTTCCAGCAGTGGGAAGCCCCTGCAGCAAACACTGCCCAGGCATCGAGGGTGCAGGTGAGAGCAATGCACTGTTCTCCCACCAAAGCCTGACACCTGAAAGCTGTGGGGTGGGGACATTAATGGCTGAGGAAGAAGGACTAATTGGTATAGTTAATCTTAGCACGAGTGGAAGCTGAGGATGCTCAGCTCCCATTGCATTTGTGGTCCTATGCCTTAAATTCTTGCCATTACAAGGTGGGGTTTTATGTTTAGCAGATGAAACTATAATGTTTGGTGTCTTTGATATCAAAGGTCCACTGACATCAACAGTAGAATGAAACTGCTTTTTAAACTCTCATCATTAATTATCTGGAGCAAGTCAGAGCCATCAGTGTGACTGCAGGACAAAGGCCAAGGAAGAAGGAATATCAGCAGGAGGAAGGGGGTGTTGCCTCTCCAAAGGAACATCTGTCTAATTTGAGTCAAGCAAGAGAGATGGATAGTGGCAGATTCTGTTAACTAAGTATTTATACCCCAAACAGCTCCTTCAGATTCAGACTCAGACTCCCCCTATGGAATTGTGCTCAGCATGTAGGGCTGGGGGAAGAAAGAAGCAGGGGGTGCTTCCCAAGTAACCACGACGTGTGACACCTTGCTCTCCTGGAGGTGGCTGAACACCTGCCTGCCCTTGGGAAGTGGGGAAGGAATTCCTTGCTTTGCTTTGCTTTGCTTGGGTGTGTGGCTTTTGCTTCCCCTCTTGCATTTATTGAAACTATCCAACCCACGGAGTTTCTGGGTTTTGCTCTTCCGATTCTCTCCCCATCCCACTGAGGGGGAGAGAGTGGGAGGCTGCCTGGGGCTGAGCTGCCAGCTGGGGTGACACTGTGACACTGTCCAAGGCCAGCCAAGCCAAGAGACAAATCCATCAAGCCCTTGCAGGCAGCTGAGCTCTGTCAGCCCGGAGATGTCGGCGTCTCATCCCAGCTAAGCACACAAACAGCTCGCTGTCTCCAAGCCCTGAGAGCTCTCATTCCAGCCATTCCCCTGCTCTCTTGGAGGAGCTGCCAGTGGTCACACAGAGCAGGCCAAATAAATCCTAAATTACACTCAGGACAGCCCTGTCTGAGCTGAAGTGGGGAATACCTAAGTTAGTGGGGCGCAGGATTAAATTCTGTCTGATTTGCACAGTGCTCCCCTCTTGCCTCCCATATAAACCCAGACCCTTCCAGGAGCTCCACCAGGAGCCCCTCAGTGGCCCTTGGTCTGGGTGGTGCAGGAGCAAAACCAGTGAGTGAAGAAGAGCCTTGGCTTTGCACAGAGGACCCAACCTTCACGCTCAGCAGCAGCCTGCCCTGAGCCAGGGGCCTGCATCTGCATTCCATGACTTAAACAGCCAAATGCTGTGCCCAGCCACAACAGCTCCCGTGTCTGGCCCATTTTTGACAGATAAATGGAAATCAGTGCATTCTTCCAAGAACCAGAGCCCTTTCTGTCCCAGAGCTCCCCCCTGGCACCCAGCCCGGCTCTTCAGGAGGCTGCAGCACCCTGAGGGGACAGAGCCCCAGGGTTCTACCCCTCTCAAAGGACATGCCCCCTCCTGCCCTGCACCACTGGGGGCTCTGTGAGGGGCTGCAGCCCCTAAACCCCTGGGGGATGAGATTCACTGGGGCAGACTTGCTTTATCACCTCAAAGCAGTGGGTGCAGTACCCCTGTCTCTCTATTTTCCTCTCCTGACAGACAGAACAGACACATCCTCTGGTCCTTCACCATCTGGAGGGCACCTGGCACTGCCCAGCCAGGTTTCCCAGCAGATTTTAGAGCCCCCAGCAGCAAAGCCAGGATGGTAAAACACACACCACAAGAGCACTGCTCCTGAGGAACTCACACAGCAGCGGGAGACAGAGCCACATTCACCACGCCAGAAAACTCCCCTCTCCTAACCTGGGTCTGTCTTTTATCTCCCTCCCCTTATTTGAGTGAAAACTGAGCAATTCCTGCCACTGCCTTTTGCCACCTCCAGAAGATGAACACTCCACCTTTGACTAAAGGCCACCCCTGCAGGAGACCAGGGGTCACACTTTGCCTTGATGCAGCATTTGGAGTTTTATTTGTTGGCCTGGCAAACCCCAGACCGAGACTCATCACAGGGGATCCAGAAGGGCCTCCCTTGTGTAATTAACTCCTGACTCTGAAAACTCATATTGAAACAGCCTGAGGAAAAACAAACAAAGTAAAATCCCCGAGCCCTCCTGTGGATGTTTCCATCCCTCAGGCTTGAAAAGGACTGGGCCAACTGAGAAGAGTTTTGATTCTTTTTCAAGTGGAGATTGTGCTGCACCTGAGGCAGATGAGACCACTTTGATGTGACTGCAAGTCTTCCCAAAATATACTTTAAAATGAAAATGCTGAAAGTTCCTCTGCAACCAAAGCATCTTTACAAGTCTCTCCAACACCTTCTGTTTTCTTTAGTGAAATGAAAAGCCAATTACTTTTCAACAGCAAGAACTGTAGTGAAGTACCAGGAAACCTGGAGACTCACTTGAAAAAAACCAACATCTAAGCACTCCTGGAAGTTTTATGTTGGGAATCTAAATCAACAATTCCTTGAGCTCCACAGAAAAGGAGGGATAAAAGCACAGGCAGCCTTGCCTGTTCCCTGATATTGGACAGCATGAGCAATTAGCAGAAGGCAGAAAACAACAGAACCCACCCAGTTCAACTCCTGGCACTCCTTGAACAGGTTTTTGGGCTGAAACCTTGAAGTGTGACACTTTGGAGGAGCCACAGACACCTGGAGCCCAGGCAGGTGGATCCCAAAGTGCCTGGACCTGGAAGCACAGGCAGCCCCCCTGAGGTTGTTTCACCCATGCATTTGGTTCCTTCAAACCAAACCAAACCCCCAAACCACAACCAGTGTCCACAGAGGTCCAGTTGGATGTTGAGAGATGTGACAAGTGCAACCTAAGGCTGGAAAATGAGAGGTATTCCAGTGTCTCTCAGATCAAGGAGCAGATTCACTCAGTCATTCCACGTGTCTGCCCTCCTGACCTTCCCACATTTCCCCCCTATCTTGAAATGCTGCAGCAGATTCTACACCCCAAGGGGAAAAACTGCACTGAATCAGCTCAGTCTGGCCCCGTGGGGTGAGTTTGGCCAGCAGAGGTGTGTGCACAGATATGGGGACATCAGCACAGACATGGGGACATCAGCACAGACACGGGGACAGCAGCACAGACACGGAGACAGCAGCACAGACACGGGGACAGCAGCACAGACAGAGGGACAGCAGCACAGACACGGGGACAGCAGCACAGACAGAGGGACAGCAGCACAGACACGGGGACAGCAGCACAGACACGGGGACAGCAGCACAGACAGAGGGACAGCAGCACAGACAGAGGGACAGCAGCACAGACAGAGGGACAGCAGCACAGAC
>JAWWLT010000234.1:0-18414 GCA_035040995.1 Premnoplex brunnescens
GAGAGGAGAGGAGAGGAGAGGAGAGGAGAGGAGAGGAGAGGAGAGGAGAGGAGAGGAGAGGAGAGGAGAGGAGAGGTGTCTTAGTTCAGGGGAGAACTAAGATATCTATGTTGGCTGAGAGAGAGAAAAATAAAGGCCTTCTTTCCCCCAAGAAGATCAGCCAAAGAAATGAAATAACCCCTCTCCTTTAAATTTAGAAAACAGAACTTTAATTAGAAAAAAAATATATAGGAAAAGGATAACAGTTCTTAACGACAATATATATTCATATATGTATGTCCAGAAAGGACCAAATAAAATCAGTTTGTAATAAACCCTTTAAACAAATGGGAAACAAACGTTAATGTCCTCTGCTATCCTAAAAAAGGATGCAAATATATTTACGGACATTAAATTTAGGTGGTGATTTCGTGCCTCGGCCAGTTGGCCTCTCTCTCAGGCGAGATGACAGGGCACAGTCACCGGGTCAGCTCCTGTGGGATTGGTGGTGAAAGTGGCACAAACCCCATCTCCATAGTGCAGAAAACAGGAGTGTTCTCATCCTCACGGCAGCTCCTGCAGTGCCTGCGGCCCCCACAGGTGATCGGTCGAGTTAGAGAGGAAGATACACAGTCCCAGTTTTCTCCAGTGATGTCAGCTTCTGGTGTGCTCCCATCCTAGCTTGCTCCACTGAGACACTGAGCCTCCTGAGCCTTCGCAGAAAATGCAGAAACCTTTGCCACTTCCCCCACTTGGCCTGGGGAGAGACCAGAACAAAAGGCTCTGGGCTAAGTCATTACATTAGGGTATGAATATTCACCCTGTCTTTTGTTACCCATCTTTACAGAACTAAGGCATTGGCTCCAAGCTTTTTGGGAGGAATTCCAATGAAGTGCTGAAACTATAACAAGAGGAGAGGAAGAACCTGAGTTCACAATGTTATCTGTGGGAATTCAGTCACTGAATTGACCCATCTTTGGGTAGCCTAACGGAGCTGTACAGAGCTCAATTCACCTGTCCAGGTATTTGAGGTACTCTGGGATACCTGCACATTCTCAGCAGGCCACTAAATTTGATGGAGAAATTATAAGAAAACCACACTTCTGTGAAGAGGCATTTGGATGCCAGGTGGGGTATCCCAGGGTGTCTCAAACTACTTGCAAGCCCTAATTCTGCTTTTGTGTTAAGGTACACTTGAGGTTTTGCTCCAAGGGAGGGAACTGATGCTTATTTAGTGACAGTGACAGGGGATCATCTGGGAGTGTGTTCTGTGAGTGGTGGGGAGAAAAACTTGGGAGGTAGAGGGGCAATGCCAAGGGGTCCTTTGTCCAGTCTGGTTTATCTTCACTGTAACATGGAGACAGTGAACACTGTTGTAATTTTTTCTCACATCACTCTTAAGGTCAACTATTGTATTCAATGAGCTTTCCCAAGAAGTAGTGGGATACGTGGACATCATGAGAAGCCATTAATTCCATGGTTTTGTCTCACAGAGCAGAGAAGGAGGTGTTCAAGTACTAATGGGACAGAGCATGGGGCTGGAGGAGCAACATTTAATTCTGTATGTTTGAATCCAGAGCTGACACAGGTCGGGATGGAAGGAGGGAGCTGTGAGTTAGAATGGCGGGTGGTTCCTGAAGGTGTCAGCAATGTGTGTTACAGTCACCGGCTGTTACAGCCACAGTGTTTCAGTCACAGCATGTGTTACAGTCACAGTCTCTGGGCTTGAGCATTGTAACTGAAGCCTGGGAAGCAGGGCCTGTGTATCTGCCAGTGTTTTGGAAGAGCAGGTTTGGAGAGGTGGGTCCATGGCATTTCCTTCCCCCTGCCGTGTGTGCAGGTTGCTGACAGAAAGCACCACCTTTGTGCTACCTGGACACTGCTGTTTGACTTCTGTAAGGGAAGGCTGGTATAGAAGAAGTCTGAGGCTTTTTGAGCTGTCTGTCATCAAAGTCCATGAGTTTCTGCTCTAATGAACCTTGGTGGGAACACTTTGTCCAACTTGTTTTTTGTCTCTCATTTTGCACTGGGATCCATTAAAGCTCCAAGTAACTTCGTTTCTGTTTCTGCATGTCATTTCCCCAAGGCACCTTGTCAGATTTTGCCACAGCTACAACTAACAGGAAGGTGGTACCACAGTCCTCAAGGGGCTCATTAAAATGCTGGCAGGCCTAACGAGCTCTGTGTTGTTCTTCTGCCCACCCTGTAGAGCTGTAAGCATTGTGTAGTTAATTAGGGGGCTCCCAGAGGAACACCTAGAGCATCATTTCTGTTTGTCTCTTTTTTATTTATGCATGACTGGAAGAATAGAAATGGAGTAGTTTTGAAAGGGAATTAGTCTGACATATCCTGGTGGGAATCAGGCAGAGAGAGGAAAAGTATCTTTGTGATCCAGCAGGGACTGACCAGAGTCACACTTTGATTCATGTGCTGGCAATAAGACAATTCTTATTCCAGTCTCTTGTCCTGTTACTGCAACCCACAGCAGTGCCAAAGGCTTCATTTGCAAAGCCTCTCTATGCTCTAATTAACACTACCTTTACCTGCTGTATAATTATGCACAGAAACAGGAGGATTGTTCATCACAATTGCAAAAGGTTTTCAAGGCCTTTTTTAATGAATGAAAGAGGAAAAACCTTAACTAAAAAATTTCTTCTCTATTAATCTGGTCCCCTTGAACTCAGTTTCTTCAGGACGTGAACCTCAAAAAGAGCTGATTTAGAGGAGAGATGGAGATGTGATAGAAATTTTCAGGGACAAATAGATTAAGAAATATTTAAACAACAGATTGAACAGAAATAAATGAATAAAAACTGAATCCACATACCAAAGGGAATGTCATTGGCTTGCAGATAATTTAGCAGATGAACAGGACAGCTGGGCATCCACTTGTTGGTCCAGGAATTACAGAGTGAATGACGTAGAGCTACAGAGAGGAGCATTCACTTGGGATGACTTATTTTCTTTAAATTTAATGCCATTTTATCACATTTCTCCCCAATTTTCATGATGGGACATGGAAAGCTATAACATAGAAAGTTTAAATGTGAACAACCAGAATACAGGGCAGAATTTTTGCAGGAAATGTCAAAATAATTGTTGGAACTGTTGATTTAAAATTCATATTGGTCCTCAGGGACAAGGGACTGGAACAGAGATGACAGATCTTTAAGGAATTCTTCCATGGAGTACAGGTGCCAGTGATCCTCAGGACCAAGAAACTGGGCAAGGAAGACAAGAGACCAGCATAGCTGAGTAGGGACCTTCTGGTCAAATGAAAGGGAAAGAGACAAATACACAGGGATGGAAACTAAGACAGATGACCTGCGAAGAGTCTAGAGATGAAGTTCAGTCATGTACGGATGGGCTGAGGAAGGTGAAGGACAAGCTGGACACAGTGTAAACAACAGCTTTGCAGGTGAGGTTTCCTGTACATGACTGATAGTTCAGTGTTATTCAGACAGTAACCAAACAGTCATAGGTCTTCATGGTGAGAAAGGCTAAGCTGGTTGCAGCAGAGAAAATAAGTACTTGGGTGTTACAACCGGAGCAGGAAGGGAAGTACTGTTTAGCAGGGTTGGGGTGTTCAGCAGGGTGGCCCCTAGGAGAAGAGACAAGGAGTTGCCTTCATGCTAGCCTAATACCAGACACAAACAGTTCCAGAGGGCTTGGCAATGGACCCACCTTAGACTAGGGTTAAGCCAATCAAAGAAACTGGTGGTGCCTCTCAAAAAATGTATTTGTAAAAAGGTAGAATGCTGCATGGCAGGGAGGAGTGAGGCAAAACAAAGTGTGACAAACAATCCTGTGAACAGCAAGCCACAGCAGGAGAGAGATCAGGTGCCAGATCAGATGTTGCCCTACTGTCCATGGGAGAGGCCTGCCAGGGTTAGACATTTTATTAAAACCATTGCACAGTGACAAGAAAAAAGGCTGTGTTTGAATGCAGTAGTAAACAACAGATAGCGTTTGAGGGAGCCAAAAATCTGATACAAGAATACATGGAATTACATCCCATTCAGGCAGGACCCATTGAATTACAGATATCGGTAGAACAAGATGTCGCCCTATGGAGTTTATGGCAACTACAAGATGTGCAATGCAGGCCACTTGGATTTTGGTCCCGACAATTTTGGGGAGTAGAGGAAAAGTACACTCCCTTTGAAAAACAGTTGGCAGCTGTGTATTGAGGATTGCTAGACACAGAGGATTGGACAGTAGAACATGAGGTAATAGTTAGGACTTCATCTCCAGTAGTATCCTGGGCTCTAGGACCTTCAACAACCAAAAAAATTGGTAATGCACAAGAACAGGCAATAGTAAAAATGAGGTGGTACACTCAGGAATGTGCAAAAGATGGGGCTCAAAACTTACACATACTGCATGAGCAAATAAGCAGTAGTGTTGAGGATGCTAGTCTTCAAGAGAAAGAAAAGCAACTTATGCAAAACATACAGTTAGGATGGTGGGGAGTGCCATATGAAAGCTTATCAGATGAACAGAAACACAACACCTGGTTTACAGATGGTGGTAGTACTTACTTTCTTGTACTGGGGTTTCTGTGGCCAGCTTTTAGTAGCAGGAGTGCTACAGGGTGGTTTCTGTCCTGCAAAGCCAATGCTAGCGAGCTCCAGGATGGACCTGCCACTGGCCAAGGCCAAGCCCATCAGGCATGACAGTAACGACAGTAACAGCAGACAAGATATTTAAGAAGGGAAAGAAAGTTATTGTGCAGATGAAAATTGCAGCCAGGGAAGCATGGAGTGAGAACATGTGAACAACTCTGCAGTTATGTACGTCAGTGCAGAAGGAGGGGGAGGAAGTACTTCAGCTGTCAGAGTTGAGGTTTCCTTGCAGCCCATGGTGCAGCACATGGTGAGGCAGCTGTGCCCCCGTGACCCATGGAGGCCCACGGGGTTGCAGAGATCCATCTGCAGCCCGGGAAAGAGCCCATCCTGGAGCAGATGGATGGCAAAGAAGGCTGTGACTCCATGGGAGGTCCATGCTGGAGCAGGGTCCTGGCAGGGACCTGCAGCCCATGGGAAGGAGAGCCTACACAGGAGGAGGTTTCCGTGGTAGGACTTGTGGCTCTGTGGGGACCCACCATGAAGCAGCTTTTTCCTGAAGGACTGCACTCCATGGGCAAGTGACCCACATGGCAGCAGTTTTGTGAAGAACTGCTGCCCATGGGCAGGACTTACAACGGAAAGGTTTGTGCAGGGCCATCTCCCATGGGAAGGACTCCACAGAGGGACTCCTCTCCCTGAGCAGCAGCAGAAACAACAACTGACCATAACCCCCATTCCCTTTGGTGATCATGTTTATTTCAGTCAGTGTTTTGAACTGTCATGTGGAACATAAAAACACTGAGATAGCAAAATAACCATCATAAAAAGAAACGTTTTCATTGGCATAGACAAGCAGATACTGGATTCTTGGTAAAAGGTTTGAGCTAAATAGCGTGTCTTCTAGGTCGTGGATGTCAGTATTGATAATGTATTGATGTTAATTTTGTGTTTCTAAAGTGTATAAGAGCACAGCTGAAGCATACACTCATGTACTGAAGGTAACATTTAGGTTTCTTAGAGAATAACAAATTTTGGCTGGTTTTCCTTGCCAACAGAATTACATAGGAAGAACCTGCTAATTCATTTTTATTTCCAAGCAAAAACTGCCTTAAGACAGCAAAACTTGAGGTGTTCATATGTAAACACTTCTGGTTTTCTGTCTAGTCTAAAGGACTCATCAAGGGTGAGTTGAAGCTAATACCTTCTTCATAGAAATAGATGAGAAAGATCATGGGAAATAATCAAATACAACTATGGAAATCCAGATCTTTTAGTTGTGAAAATAAGTGATAAAAAGAGGAAAAAAAACAGTGAAAAAGTTAAATGAAAGTAGTGCAAATGGAGAGGAAAGAAAGTTTCTCTACTCAATGACCAAATCTTTCAGTTTCACAGAATTTGCTTCTCATCTGTACAAGAGAAGGTGACTACACTAAAGTACAACACGGCTGTAGAATAGCTAATAAGAAATCCTTTTAGGTTGGTGATAGGTACAAACTTAATTCCCGTAAGTTTAGTCCAATCTGATTTTTATTTGTTTGGTTCTTTTTTCCTACTGTAAATGACAGGAAATGACCAGTGTCCTGGGTATAGAGATAGGAGATAGAATTTTAGCACTGTTTATTCCACACCACCTACATCACAGTGGGGATGTGGTTTTCAGCAGGAAAAGCCAAATACCTGAACCCAGGAGTCTGCCATTTCAACTGGCTTGTCACAGCAGAGGGACTACTCCTCATCAGCTCTGGCAGATTCGTCCCCTCTGGTGGTCCTCCCTCCTGTTTTTGACGTGACTATGGACCCTTTTTGTGTTGCTGAATTTGGAGCCCCAGCAGAGCCAGCCAGGGCAAGCCATAACTGTTGCTGGAGACAGGAAGACACAACTGCTGCTGCTGCCAGCAGAGCTGTCATTTTGGCAGCAGGGCTCTTTATTCTGGATGAACTGTCTCTCCAAGTTTTGCTTTGTCCCTGTTTCTCCTTTTTTTCTGGGCTGGAAAAAAAACAGACTGGAAAAAATCACACTGGGTCCACTCTTCAGGGAGTGTTTTTGTTTGGTTGGTAGTAGATAACCTTTTTGTGGGTAAACCATTCTCTGCTTTGAAAAATCTTTTATTACTGTTGCTATGTTTTTTTGTGATTTCTTCACTAAATTGTGATTCCAATTTATAATCTCTCTTACCGTTTTTCCTCTCCTATGGAAAGGGGGCAACTTGAGTGGGGTTAAATTTCCCACTGTGTTTTTAAACCAGCGCAACCAGTAATAGTATTGATTTTTGCAAGTGTGTGAAAGTAAGAAAAGAAGGAAGCAAGGAAGGGGAACAAGAAGGGAAAAAAGGAAAAAGGGAAGGGGAAGGAAAAGGGGACTAGAAAAGGAAAGAGGAAGAGGTTGTTACAATCTGTCTCAGAAGGCAAAGGTAACTCAGGTTCTTGTTAATAGATATCTTGGGGTGGATTAGAGTGAAGCAACACTGAATGATCAGTGTTTCTAAACCAGTATGTTGGAGGGTTATTTTAGAAAAATTTGCTTGTAAAGGAAAACAGGTTTTGGTTATTTTTATCTATAGTAATATAGCAATATAAAGGCATAAAAATAACACCTCAGAAAACATATAAGGGTAAAGAAAGAAAGAGAATGAAAGGATAAGAGTAGAAAGATTTCACCACTCAAGGATGTAGTGACAAGACTTCATTGTTGCAATTTTGATATCTGTTGGTCACAGCCTTGACCCATTGGGGGTGAGGGAAGCCTGTGAGGGAAACACAAAGTTCAGTGGGTTAATATTCACTCAGATTTAGGTGGAACACCCAGGAACCTCCCCTGGCAAGGTGTGGAAGTTTTACACTGTCTAATGTAACACTGTGGATCATGCACAGTCCTCTCATGGAAGCCCCAGAAATGAGTCTGGGGCCTCTTCAAGGGTCATTGATGGTTCTTCTAAGACATGACAGCGGTCTCTCACATCAGCATAGTTGAGTCTGGTGGTTTAGTTTTCTTGGTTTTGGTCTAGGCCTTTGCTGGTAACAAGGTCATAACTAAGGAGGTATTCCACACCATTCCTTTAGGTAATCAGGTGTATATAAGACAAGGATGGGAGGTTGGTTTTTTTTCTTCCTTTTGGGTGCTTAGAGGACAGCAGGTCTCAGTGTGTTGACCTCTCTCTTATCTATTTGAACTGAGGCCTATCTGAGAAACTGTTGTCGGAAGACGTGTGGAGGTGAAGGAACTGTTTTCTTGAGGGAAGTTGGTGGGAGTTTATTTGTGTCAATTACTTTATTGAGCTATTCCTTGAATTTTTGAGTGTCTATATCTCTTTTGCTTTGTTTTCACCTGTTTTTGTCCTTTTCCCCTTCCTCTTTCCCCCTTTTCCCTTTTGGGGTTGTTTGGGATTCTTGTTCTGTATATACATAGTGTTTAATTGTATATAACTGTAATATATGTGAAATATATATTTTTACTATAATTTTCTCTTGGCACTTTCTTTTTTTACTTTTTTTTTTCTTCCCTTTCAGGAGGGGGGAATCTGTGCGGCCAATGGCCAGGTTTGGCAGGGAGCCAACCCAAACTGCTACATTGAGCCAGTTATGCCCCATGAGAAGTGATGAATAATGTGAATGTCCTGATACAGTCTCCAGGGCATGAGGATTTTTACTACTGAGCCAGTAGTGAAATGGATGACAATTGGCATGATAAAATGCACTACCCTGCCTCCACAGGGTCTGCTTCTTGTCATCCTTCTCCTTTATCTGACTCAAAACCTAGCATACAGTGGTGGGTGCTCATCCCCTCTGTCTTAACATGAATTAGAGGCTTCACCACCAGGCACAAAAAACTCTTCTCTTTCCCCTCAGACATGGGACACAAACCTGGCCCAGCAAAGCACCCCACAAAAGGCTGATTGTTTTGAGTCATTAATCATTAACATTTGAGCCTCTCACAGGAGTAAATGATTCAAAGTTGACCAGTAGTCACTGAAGACTGAAGATTGAAATGTGAGTAGCTGAAGATGAATGAAACCTCTCATACAAGAGACAACACAGCCCTTAAAGACACCCAGTCCAATTAAATAAAGGCAGAAGGCTACATCAGGCTAATTCTGCCCTTGGAGTAATATCACTTGATGTTCCCAGCTATTCCTCAGAGCTTTTAGGTTAATATTTGATCATGAGCTGGCTTAGTATGAACAGTTCATAGTGTTAGACATGTAAGACATGACATGCCTATGCCTGAAGGAGTCCCTCTGGTCTCACTTTACAGACAAAGGAGGAAAAGCTGCCATTCAGAATAGCATTTGATCTGCTATTATAAGTATGTAAGTGGTTGGGGACATCCCCTTGCCCACAGAGGAAGCATAGTTCTGAGCACCCATCCCTGACATGTCTAAAATCAGCTGAAATCAATCCCACCCACAGGGCAATTAGGGATTTCAAGAGACTCTACTTAAACCTGGAGTGAGTCATGTATCAGAGGCAGTTCAGCTGTTACTTCTTGTGAAAAAAAGAAGAGCTGCGCTAAGGTCTCTGCTTTTTCAGCTGCAGCCAGTTGAACTGGGTTGAAACAAATCTAACAAATTCTTTTTCTTCCTGTCTGAGAGGCAAGTCTTTGGCTGACTTTCTATGGAATATATCATGTACTCATGTCAACAGATTATTCAAGCTGTGGCAGGAGATCATCTGCATTTAAAATTCAATTTTTAATCTGTAATGTAGGCTGACTGTAGAAATCATCAGCCCAACACTGTCACTAATGTAGGAAAGCAAGGGAAATACTTGTATCAAAATCTGCATGACCCATTTTGGGATGGCAGAACTGCTGAAGGTAGGATACTTTACTTCAAAATGTTTAGTGTGAATGTATAAAGCAAATCTAAGGAAGAACTAAGACCAAAATTTAAAGGACCTCGGTGCCACTACTCACAAATTACACAAACTGAGAGTTTTTCTGAGAGTTGCTCTGTATTAGGGAATAAAAACTAAAGTGTCAGTAAAACAATGACTGCTGTGAGTGTTGTTGGCTTTAATAAAGAGCTAATGTTTAAAGCATTAGTCTAAAACTTTCATATGGGTTTAAAATGCAGAATTAGGTAGCTTCCAATTCAGCTACATGGATCCAACAAGTTAAGAAAACTAGTGTGGATGTGTGCCATTAGAGACTGAAGGGGATTTTTAATGTCATTCTCTATCTCTCATGCACAGGCTATATTGGGGTATTACTCAAAAGAGTCTTCTTTCATTTCTATGTTAATGGAAACAGTCAATCCCAGAAAGGTTCCTTTTAAACACATCAGACCATTAACTGTTTGAGAATTTTAGGAGTTCCTTTTTTGTTTGCAAGTTAAAGTTTTCTGTAGCTTGAGGATCCAGAGCTTGCACCTTTGTGTTCATGTCTAATACCCACAAACAAAACACGTCCCGTGTAAGTTCTAGCCAAAAGAGAAGTTAGAAGGAGTCAGGCTGAAGAGTGACTGAGTCATGGCAGGGCTATGGGCTTTGGCCTTGCTTTGACAGTGTGTCCTTTTCTAAGTGCCAGGTCTGTTGAGATGACAAGTCTGAAGAACATGCAATTAACAACCCCTTTCTCTTCTGTGTCAGGCTAATTTCTTCTCTCTTTCAGTGCATCAGTTTCCCATCCTGGGCAGTATGAAAACACAGAGCTGCCATGGCTGGCCCAGCACTGCCTGAATATCCCACCAGCACTTGCACCCACACCAACACTGCTCAGGGGAACAAGGCAATACTACTAATGAAGTGAATGGTGCTGAGCTTCACCCTCTACACTTTCTAATAATTATCTAAGGGTACCTCTCCCTCTAACTATCCCTTCTTCCTTTGCCTGTGTACAGACAGAATTTGGGTTTGGTTTACTTTGGTGCTGCTTTCTTTGTCCTGTGGGTTTTCAGTTGTACCTGGGCTTTCCTCCAATGACAGGAGTTGGCTTAGTTCTTCCCTTCACAGCTTCTGCTTGCTCCTTTTGGAGGTTCTCTCCCCAGAACTGGGCTCTTTGAAGTCTTGCTGCCCCACTGACAGCTGGGGAATGATGTGAATATGAGCCAAATCCTCCCACAGCCCGAGCTTCCCTGGCTTTCTTCTAAAGTTGAGTTGCTCTAAAGGTAACTTCAGATATCTTGGAGGAAGCTGCCTGCCCTGTTAGTTCCACCCAGCAGAGAAAGCCAGGTCACAGCAGAGGACAAGGAGAAGTGCCCACTGCTCCTTAAGTATTAAATTATTTTTTTTCTTTTTTAGGTCTATGGGTGTTGCAATTGTCAGTTGGGCATTCCCCTCACTGCCAAAAGTGCTTTTGGGACCAGCTGGGAACACAGACCTGACCTTTGACACGGAGCACATATTCTCAGCAATTAACCCTGCACCCAAGATGAAGCCAACCCTTAAATGTTACCTCCTCATAGTCAAAGGCTTGGTCACTGTCCCAGATGATGACACTTGGAGGATACTGACACCCCACACTTTCAGAACAGCCATTACCTTCTTACTTTGCTCAGTTCAGCCTGTTCTGGAGTTACACCCTTTGATCCAGCAACTCTCCAGCAATTCCCAAGAGACTCCTTTTTTGAGTAACTGGCTGAAGCACCATCTTCTTGAGGCAGTGACTATGGCTCTGACAGTCTGTCCATTTAATTACTCCCAGATGGAGTCAACAGAAGAACCAGAATTAGGAAACCACACTCTGTTGACAGAATTTGTCCTCTCTGGATTGTCCAGCCACCCAGAACTGCAGCACTTGTTGTCCTTCACATTCTGCTTAGTTTACACCGTGACTGTAATTGGGAACCTCCTCATCTGCATGGTCACAGTGCACCCCACCCTCCACGTGCCTATGTAATTCTTTCTCCAGGTCCTGACTTTCCTGGATATTTCCACAGCATAGACCATGGTCCCCAAGATGCTGGTAAGCTTCCTGTCAGAGGACAGGAGCATCTCCTACATGGGCTCCACACAACTCTACTGTGTGGCTTTCTTAGCCACCACTGAATAGTACCTTTTGGCTGCTGAGGCCTGTGACCATTACATTGCCATATGCAACCACCTGAGACACACTGTCATCATGAGAACCAGAGTTTGCCTTTCCTTGGTTCTGGTGTCTTGCTGCACTGGCAATGTTGTGTCTGTTGTGCAGACAGCTTGGGTGTTCATGTTCCCCTTTTGCAGGCCCAGGAAGATTAACTACTTCTTCTGTGATGTTGCCCCACTCATCCTGCTCTCCTGCACTGATGCCTCGCTGTATGAAAAGCAGATCATTACAGCCACAGTGCTGGTCACCTTCACACCATTCTGCCTCATCCTGGTGTCCTATGCCTGTCTCATCTCCAACATCCTGAAGACTTCCTCTGCAAACAGCAGACACAAGACCTATTCCTCATATCTTATTATTGTAACACTGTACTGTGTGAGACCTTGATTTATTTACAGCCAAAGTCCAGTAATTCAGAAGACACTAAGAAAGTCCTTGCTCTCATATACATAACCATAATTCCCACATTAAATCCCCTGATTTACAGTTTGAGGAATAAAGAAGTGAAAGAAGTACTAATCAGAACAATGGCTGTGTTGATGAAGAAATAAATCTGTTCTTGTTCATGAATGTGTGTATTAAAAATCTTATTTCCATCTTTGGATTGTGTGTACGGTTCACCAGCTCAGTGTGAACTGCGGAAACAAAGGGATATTTCACACTTGGTAGCATTTTGTCCTTATTCTTGGCTTCAGAAGCAAATTATTTAGAAATTCTAGTTCTATTTCTTCTTTAGGAGTACAAAATATATACCAGACATTTCTTCTAAAACAGAACATCCAAAACCCACTCACTTCCCACATCTAATTCAGGTATCCAGGTTGGAACTTCTACTTCCTTTGCCAGAGTTCAGCTCACCTTCTTACTTGAGAAATACTCATTTACAGTGAACTTTTCAGACTAAGCATATAGTAATTTATAGGAATTAGTTGTTTTGCTTTGATTTTTTGTTTTTCCTTCTTATATGCTTTTCATACTTTCCAGCAAAAAAGAGATCTAGTCTCTTTTAGAGACTCATATTTTTCATTGAAGGTGTGGGGAAAGCAAAGGAAAGGAAGATAAACCAATGCCCATTTCTTATTTCCAACAAGAACTTGGCTTTTCATATAGTACTGCGTGCACAAGCACTTTGAAGTCTGAGTCAGGGGACTCCTGTGGAGGCTTCCTTCTCTATCAAGCCCCAGATTTGTCATTTTCCTTTCGAAGACTGAATGGGAGCAGAATTTGTTGTTCAGAAAGGGGGAAAATACAACAACACAACAAAAAGCTAAAAGACCTCAATAGGTGCATATCTACACATGTAGCTTAGTGATCTGTTATGGAAACACAAAGAGGGATAAAAATACACTCATTCCTGGCTCTATCCCAGGCCTCTTACTTTCCACTCAGATCACTTGGTGTGAGAAAACATGGTCTTTGGAAAGGATAAACAGTCAGGAAGCACATTAGGGAAAAGAAGAGTAGAATTCACAGGCATGGCCCTAATGACTCACAGTGCATCAGACAGGCCATAGTTGCTTATAGCTATCACTTGTGTACAGTTCCCTTGTGCCAGTTCTCCCACTGACTCCAGGGTCGAGTCACCTGCCCTCCAGGAAAGGAAATAGAGTCTGAAGACCTACCTTGCATGGGAGCTATAGGTGTTCAGGTGCAAGTGGTTGAAGAGCAGGTTCTGGGTATATCAGCCTGTATCAAGCACTGCTCCTGAAAGCCTCAGGTGCAGAGAAGTTTGGATACAGAGATACAGAGATACATATATAGAGATGTACACAATATGCATACTATGAAAGAAATTCCCAGCTGAGGTGGCTGGGGGCTTCATAGTCCCTGATGGGTTTCCTACCATCAAAGTTTAGACATTGAAGATGTTCTGATAGACAAAGAATTATATCTTTAACCAAACTCACTGATTGCCAACAGAGAGAAAAACACAAACCATTAAGTATATTCAGGTAATCTTGAAACCACCCAAATTCCTTTAGTTCAGACAGACATGCATAGAAATGGAAAACTGTTGGGAAAATTTTATAAAAAACCTAAAGGTTCAACAATGGCAAGACAGGAAGCTTGGCAATCCAGACTCATCCTGAATTCTCTCAGCAGGAGAGTGGCCAGGAAATCTAGGGAAGTGATTAGTGCACTTTACTCAGCACTCATCTGACCACATCTACAATGCTGCATCCAGTCTTGGGCTCCACAAGATAAGGAAAATATTGATACACTGGACTGATATGCCAGGAAGGAGGTTGGGACTGGATGACACAGCCGACAATATGAATCTTTCCCACAAGTTCCCAGTTGACCCAGTGCCCACCCACAGAATTGCTGTTCCTTCACATAGAAGGAAACTCCTTCTCTCTGTCCCTGCCTATCTTTCCTGTACATCCTTCATGAGGCACAAAATCAGTCAAATAAAGAGCTTGGGTACTCCAGGGACATCAAGGTTGCACTTGCAGAGCTCTGACAAGCTTCCACTTGTGTGCAGCTATGTGCAGAGAGCCCAGTTTTATGCTGTTTCATCTTCCTTGAGGGTCTCCCACTCTCATTCCCTTGCCCCATGGATTCAGCACACAGTTCCCCATGCCTCCCCCTCACCTGTGGGCTGTCATCACTAACCTCCAGTGCACCTGGTTTAACAGTCTGATTTCTCTCTACAATTCCTTGCACCCATGGACAAGTGACCAAACCACACATGATGTATGGGTTTTCTTCTTGTCATGTTTCAGGCTGAGAAATGGAGATATATCAATGTAGCACAAATGCAATGAAAAACCTGAGCTCACTTAACAGAACAGAAATCAAGTAATGAGTTGGCCACTGCCATGCCCAGATTTCCAGCTGAAGCTTTAGCTTTCCATTATAATTACAGATTTATATATAGCTATAGATTTCCATTATATGAAAAGCATTCCTTTATCAAGTTCTCCATTTTAACTTTGCAGTTGAAGAATGCGCTGCAGATTTGATTTGTATCTGTGCATCTGAGCTTCTGTGCACATCCCCAAGGTGCTGTTCCCACTGGTCCACAGAGGCATTTACAGACTTTTCTTCCAGGATTGGTCACATCCCTTCAGTGGGGCTGGGAGGCAGCTATACACAGCTCTTTCTAAAAGAAGTTCATTTGTACTACTCTTTTAAGTTCATCCCGACATTAAGGCATAAGGAGACTACAGTGACTGCATCTTTCTTACCTAGACAGCACAGCAGCTCTTTCAAATGATTCATTACTGAGTCATTTAGAAGGAAGCTCTGTTTGAGAGGACAGAGTCTTAGTATTTTAGAAATACATTCAAAAGAAGCAACATGCTAGGTTTGCTGTTTTAATTCCAGGTAGTAGCAGTAATGATGTTAATATGAAATAGAAAAAATATTGTATGGGTTCAGTAAAGTTTGAGCATTTTGCTCTATATTTACTCCCCCCTGCAAAATGATCAAGAAAAAAGTTAATTTTTAAGGTACTTGAAACATTTTCAAAAAGCTAATGAGACCATAAAAGGTTTCTCTCTTTGAGACTGGAGGTACAACAGCAATAGGATGAATCTTCTTGTGGAGATGGTTGCATCTCTGACTGAGGAGAAAAGTAGGGACCTAAATATGGATCTAGCCAACTTAGTTTTGACATCAAAATTGTCCATTTAAATCCAGACTAATCATGTTGCCCTTCTTTTGTTAGCAGAAGTGTTTATTTTATTAGCAATGAAAGAGGGTTTTGCAGTCCATCCTAAGGCAGAACATTTACAAGAGGTCACAGGAATCCACTCTGATGTTTTCTCTCCACTAATCAAGGGAGGTTGTCTCCTGTAAAAAACACCCTACAGTGAGAGGCAGATTCTTAAATGTGTGTTTAGTGTGTTTTGAGATGCCCTAAGATTCCTAACATGTTTGCATGAGGTTGTAGGTTACCTACCATTTTCTGAAAGTCCGAGAGGGGAAATACAAGGACTTTTCCATTGTAACTTTCTAACCGCATTTAGGCACCAGGATCCCATTAGCAAAGGCTGAAGAGTCACAGACCATAACAGGTGATATTAGTGGCTCTAACTGCTGTTAGGAAAAATATGCTGAAAGGACGATGTTGCATGACTCCTGTTTCTATCTGCATATATTGCTAAGGTAAAAATCTGTTACACTGGGTTTTATCATGGAGATTGTGGGATCTCATCATACATATAAATAGGTATGTATGTATAAATATGATCATGCATATATATTGAAATAATTACAAGAAATATGGACATCCTTATATAAACATATACACAGAGAGATAAGCATAAAAACCTTCTATATAATATACATATATAAACATATGTAGACTACATATGTACATACATACATAGTATGTGTGTGTGTAGATATATAGAATAGTATATATATGCATACATGTGTATTTCATATATGGAACTGTGATTACTGGGGGATTTTTTCTGACACAGGAGGCAACGTCCTCTCTGCCAGCACACACCTCCACCTGGAGCAGGAACTCCCTGTTTTTTATGCTCTCAGTCTGTGACATCTGTCTGGGCGTATGTAGCCAGCACACGCCCACATAGAGGCCCCAAGTTCCTCCCCTCGTTATGTAACTGGAAATCCCCTTGCACCTGTACAGTGTATATCGAGGGTCTCCCATTTTGCATTGGTGGTCGCTACTTCATCATCCTCCTCTTCTTTTTCTCATTGACTCATCCTTGACTGACTGTCGGCAAGTAGCCAGGCCACAAGAGTTTCAGTGTACACAGGGTGCTTCTCCTTCAAGGCCAGAGTCCCAACTATCAGTTCTTGTTTTCTATAACTTGGTAAGAAAAGAACCAACTCTTGCAGGCATCAAGGCCAGACATGGACCAAAATAATAGCATCCTGGCAAGCCTGAATACATACCACTGCATGGTCCATGTCTGGACCATGCTGCAGTTGAACCACTCCATGTCTGGACCATGCTGCAGTTGAATGACCCGAACACTGGTCATTCTGGTGAAATGTTATCTCTAAAACTTTGTGTATCAAGGTTAAGAAGCAGAGAAACAACATAAAGTGCTTACAAAAATGAGCAATAACAATAGTCCAAACAATAATAATTTTTTGTAACCATAGTCATCCTCAGTGGAGGCATCCAAATGAGTTTCAGCTGCCACCTACCTGGAGTAGTTGTGTCAGATGGTATAAGTTGGCCTAGTGCTCTGCAAATGGCCACATTGTTAAAACCAGTTTCTATGTTGTTTTTGGTTGCGGGCACTCCCATCAAACACATGTTGAAAAGGTTTCCTAAGGTTGCCACGCTAAACAAAATATGTCTGGCCCCATCACGTTAAACGTTCTGCTGTGGTTGTGGGGCCGTCCACATGTGTCCTCCCGGCACCTGCAGAAGAAAAAAAGAAAGGTGGGGTGGAGGGGGGGAAGGATCAGGTTACCAACCCACCCCACACCCCACCCTGCTTATTGTCATGGTCTCAGATGGTGGGTTGGGACCCGTTTCCACTCCACCTGTCCTTCAATTGCCATTGTAATTGCTTGTGAATCATCAGCTGCTGCAACTGCAGCAGCACCCGGGTTCTTGTCCCCTGCGGATGATATGGCAAGTGCCACGTCCTTGTTATTCCCCAATCCTCAGCCCATGCTGCAACTATTTGATTTTTAAAATGTGTCCCATTATCTGACTGTACTTCCAGGAGTGTCCCATAGTAGAGTTCAGTCGTGCTCAGGCACCTTATGGGGTGGTATGACTGTTAACATACTGACTGGGTGTAGCAACCACTATACTAGAATAGTTATCTGCAGCCATGCAGATATATTGTTGTCTGTGGTGCTTGGGTGGAGGACCAACTGAAATTAATTTGCCACATTTCCTCACTGTGCAATGGCTTCATCCCCACTGGGTATGCAGTATTGTTACTGTTTGAGGTTCACTATTTGCATGGCAACAGGTATTTGCACAACTTCATGCACTCATCCCACTTGTACCCCTCAGATGTTCAACCACCTCATGGTGCAAAATGCTCATAATTGCTCGTCTAAGGTTAGAGTGTTGCCCTTTAGTCTATCTGTGCCAACTATGCATTCTCCTATATCGACCATCATGACCTGATACACCCCTGGCTGCCAGTCACCTATCTGTCCTGGGTGATTTGAACTGGAATTTCACCTAATCCCCATACCAATGACCAACTAGGCCAATTTGCTATAGTCTCCTTTTCTTTTGTCCCATATGATACCTAAATATCTCACAGTCTGAGCAGGCCCCTGTACTTGCCAGTCAGGGACAACCAAGCAGACTCAAAGAAAACAGGCCTGCAAACTTACAAAGGCCCTTGCCACAGCTTGGCCCATTGCCAAACAGCTCCCCTCAGCTAAGTTACACAGGCAGCTCAGCAAGGCTGGCAAAGGTGGAGCAGAGGCTCCCTAGCACCCCAGAGAGGTGCACAAATCACCAAACTCCTGCACCCATCCTGAAGCAAACACCCCCTTCTTGACGTGCAGAGGGGTAAACACAGCTAATACCATAGTCTGAAGCAAACGGGGGACTATGTCAAAAGGGCTGTAAGAAGCAGCAAGTCCCCAAACACTACAGGAGCTCCAAGCAGGCCCAGCAAAAGCAGCAGAGACCACCAAAGTACTGTCACCTCCCCATCCAGGAGCAGCCAGCCACTGTCCCTGTGATCAAGATGCAAAACCCAAAGACAACCATTTCTGCCTCATCAGCAAATGAATTCGGAAGGAAGAAAGGAAGGAAGGAAGGAAGGAATTCGGAAGGAAAGAAGGAAGGAAGGAATTCGGAAGGAATTCGGAAGGAATTCGGAATTCGGAATTCGGAAGGAAGGAAGGAAGGAAGGAAGGAAGGAAGGAAGGAAG